>JAJJWW010002256.1:0-360115 GCA_023531295.1 Papaver armeniacum
CTTATCAAATTTGCTTTCATGTATAAAAAAGAAAGAAAGGAAACAGTATTGATCAATTCCTGTTTGATAAAATGCCTCAAAGAAGTGATTGTCATGTACCTGAAATTAGATTGTAGTTTTAGGATAAAGAGGTTTTTGTTACTGGGTTTTTAGTTTAGAGCAATCACTTATTGTTGTGGAATCCTCATAACATCTAGCAAATAGTTTTGATTGCTGGGTTTTATTTCGTTTTAGAGCAATCACTTATGTCGAATCTGATCAATTTTTGTTGCCAAAAGAGTACATTTACCCTTGGTATTATATTAGAACTGTCGTAGTTATATTTAAGCCAAAAAGTATAGTCGGGTTAAGTTAGATTTGTTGGCTAAACGTTTAATATACAAAGGCAGTGATGAAGTTAAAATGGAAGTTAGATCTTTATTTTTTTCCTTAGAAATGATTTGTCCAATAGGCATTGGTATCTATTCACAGTGAAGCTCTTTGCTTTTTGCACATTAGCTCAAAGATACGTGCGAGGCCTTGTTCCCGAACCCTTACTAAACCGGAAGGTCGTTATTTGTAACTTGTCTTCAGATAAGTTCAGGCATGTTCTCAGTCACATTTTTTAGAATAGTACAGTATAGTCGGATTAGTGTGATACAGTATAGTCGGATTAGTGCAGTTTTAAGTTGTGAAATTGTTGGAGCATATCAATCTTTGCAGTATGAAACAAACAAACTAAAAAAACCACCAGCCATTGAGTCTATTTTCCATTCAAATTCATTTAGCATTTGACCTTTCTATATCTTGTTTTCCAGCTAATATATGGGCTCATTGATTGCTGCAGCGAAAATCTGTGGAGGGTTTGAGGAGAGGCTCAAAGCTGTCCTGAAGGAAGTCACTGCTTCCAATTGGGCAGATAATCTTATTTATTGATGAGATCCACACTGTTGTTGGTGCAGGTTTGTGCTCTTTCTATATACGCCTCTAAATAGGAAACAGCACAAAAACCCAAATGCACCAAATGTCATAGGGAAAGGATAAACCAGAGAAGACGTTACCAAATGGCTTTTGGACTTCTGGTTTCTAATTGACTTTTGTGTTTGTTTCTTTTTTGCTGGTGTTGCAGCTTCATAGCATCAGGTCAAGAGTCATCAATAGTTCTTTTCAGCTGATCAAGGAACGTGTTTGGAAGGGAACTGCATTCGGTAGATTTAAGAGTCATTCTCAAGTGCTATGGCTCATTGAAAACTACAGGAAGAAAAGGTACTAAACTCCACAAACTCCTTTGATCCAGCTTTGCGCTTATTCATACACTCATATGGTTACAAGAAATCATATTTGTTACAGGAAATCAAGGTTGATGAGTACGTAACTCTCAGTCTGACCCTTGGTGCAATCAACTACTAATCCAAATTGTGCCGCGAATAGTTGATGACAACTTAGGGGTGGCAAAAGTTAAAGAGTTGATCCAACCTTACCAATGGAGCGACACACTTAACCCCACAGTTTCCTCTTATTAGTTGATAGTTAAATTGTTGTGCTTAATTTTTCTGTGCACATATCTGGGTCAATCCTTTAAACACGGATATGCATTTTGCATCTTTGAGTAGTTCGTACACACCATACATAGAACTGCACAGTAGTTCCAATAACCATTAGCTTACTAAGTTTACTTATTTGTTCAAAGAAAAAAAATGAATTTAAAACCGATACATAAAGGAAAATCTGCAAGTAGAACAAATATTGTAGGTTTACATTATTTTGCGGATCAATATTGTGATAGTGAGGAGAGGAGAGAGGTGAGAGCGTGGATCGGGCGATCGTTTAGGAGTCGACTCAGCTGTTTGTTTTAGGTTGTTTCAATGAAGACCAGCTTGTTTTCTCAGAGTGATGAAGAGGGGTGGAAGACGGTGAAGAGTAGGAAAACTTCTAGGTCAGGTAACTCTCGCTCTTTTCTTAACAAAAATGGTATCCGTTGTTGGATCGAAGCTAAGGGTTTTTCGTTTACAAAGGGGTATGGGAGTAAGTCTGGAAAGTTTCAAATTATTGAATCCAAGGGTGATAGGTTCTCTACTCTTTGGGTTAATCAAAAGGGGTTATGTTGGTTTCGAAAGGTCTTATCATTGGAGATCACTAAAACATGGTCAAAATCTCAAATTTGGCAGTTCACTGATTCAGATGATTGGTTAACAGTATCAAGAGGAAAAAACAATAATGGTGAATACATAAAACTATCTGGTCCTAATTCTTGGGGGAATTCTGTAGACATCTACTTCCCAGCAGGTGATATGAGGAATGGATGGAAACAAATTATTTCAATTATTAATCAACTCAGTCCGATTCAGGAAGTTTTAATCCAGAAACCTCAGTCTTCACCATCGCCGGTTCATTTCCCAAACCCTCCATCTGTTTGGAATAAGCCCAAATTGGAGACTGAAGTGTTACCTATTGAAAAGGAAAACTGGAATCATATGGTGGTTTTATCATCTGATGCTAACATGGTATCTTGGGATTTAATTGGTAAGCATTTGGGTAAGTGTTTGGAGAAGAACGAGGTATTCTTTCTTCAACCTTTCTCGAATTCTAAAGCTTTGTTCAAAGTTCCAAATTCAGAGATGAGGACTGAGCTTCTTTCAAAATCTGGTTGGAGTTTTAATGGGATTAACTTCAAATTCTTGCCGTGGACATCAAAACTTAATATGTTGTCCGACGAGGAAGTGCTTAAAATTCAGTCATGTTGGATAGAAGTCAGGGAATTCCATTTTCTTTGGAATCAAAAACTTTTGAAACCATTGGTCAAATGTGGTGGTCTCCTTTGAAGTTTCAGAGGATACGAAATGGTTGGAATCTTTCTCTGATGAAGCTCAAAGTACGCGGCCCGGTGGACAATGTCCAAAAAATTGTAGAAGTCAACTTCAAATCTTTACCATTCAGGGCTTTGATTGAAAAGGCGAAAGATCAATATTCAAATATCAATAACGGTCTGCAGCGTATCAAAGTCTTCAACCCGGTTTCCGGTGCCGGTAGCCTTGATGGAGGGGTATTTTTGGATCCTATAATATCTGCTGGTAAAGATGATAAGCCAGTGTCATATGGCTCTGCAGACACGGGTAAACAACAGCGATCGAAACAACAGCATCAGCCTGGTGCTGACAAAGGCAAGTCAAAAGCAAACTCGAATCAGTCACGGGGTTCTTCAGACTCGTGTAGTCAAAGCTTTGCCTACAGACCTAAAGCAAGACCACTAGCTGGCAATGAAGAAATTATTGATGGGCAAATTAGGGATGTTAATTTAAGTCAACATGACGTGGGCTCTTCTACAAGGTCATTGGGCCCAGAGGAGTGGGCTAAAGCTAAAAGTGGTGGAAAATTTCCCCCTGGAACTATTACGTCAATTTCAATGGGAAATACAAAAATCGGATTGTTATTCTTCGCATTCTCCTCTCGGGTCCGAACATTGAATATGGTTCGTATCTCCGTGGTGATTCGAATTCTTGCAGATGATTATACCTCTGATTCCTCCGTTGAACGTGAAAGGTTATACAATAGACTCAATCTGGAAGCTGCTAGGGATTCAATTGGTGAATGCATTGGATGTCCGTGTAATGCTCACAACTGCAATGTTAGGGCTGTCTCGATTACCAATTCAGACTCGCAACCTAAATTGGTGGTGTCCATTCCTTCTTCTCCTACATCCTCTCAGTCCAGTGATGGTAATTCCAGACACACCCCTCCTTTCTCTCCAACTAGTGAATTTTTCATGGAAGCTCTATCAGATCCTGAAAAAGAAGCAATGGTAATCTCTTACCTAGATTCTAAATATCATACAGCTTTTGAATTTATTAAGAAGGTTGGTGTGTCAATGCAATTGGGTTTACCACAGTCCGATTATGAGTTCATAAAAATTTTGATGCATGCTGCTGTTCGTAACCCTGTTGCTTTCAATTTCGAATGTAGGGAACAAGAGCAGGTGGCTCTAGATAATTGATATGTTTTGATTTGTTCTTTCCGGGTTCGCCTTGTTATTTTGTTTATCATGTTGAACATCATTTCTTGAATGTAAAGAGTTTGAGAAACTCTAAAAGAAGAGGGGTTGTTAAGAGGTGGATTATTGCTCATAATCCCGACATTATTGTCTTTCAAGAGACACTTTTTAGAGTCTTGTTCACTCTATAGTGTCTCAAATTTGGGGAGGGAGAGCTCATAATTGGGTTTCTTTGGACTCTATCTGGCCGCTCGGGTGGAATACTTGTCATATGGAACCCTAATATAGTAAGTATGGAATCTCATATTCAGAGGTACTTTTAGTATAAACATTCAATTCAGAATCTTATAGACAACTTCAATTGGTTATTTTTCGTTGTTTACGGCCCTTGTGAAGTACTGGAAAGGCAAAGAATGTGGAATGAGTTGAATTTAATGTACACTATTTGGAGTCTACCTGGTGTATATGTGGGGGATTTCAATGAAGTCGATTGATGGATGAAAGAAAAGGTTGCTCTAATATTTCTAGAGGCATGAAGGATTTTTGTGATTTTTATGATGCTAATGAACTGATTGATATCCCTATTAATGGGGCTAAATACACCCGGATTAAAAAGGATCTCTCACCTCAATGAGTAAAATTGATAGATTCATGACAACAAATTTGATTGGGATGATCATTTTCCGGCATTTCGGTTAAAGCTTTAGGGCAGGCCCTTTTCGGACCCTCACAAGCCAATTATTCTTACTTGTGATTTAGAGGATTGGGGAGCTCCTCCTTGGAGATGTGAAAGCATGTGGCTGCTTGAACCAAGATTTCTAGATCTATCTGAGACTTGGTGGGTTTCGCTGGCTAATACTTTCTGGATCTTAGGTTTTATTCTAGCGAAAAATTACAAGCCTTGAAGGGTAAAATTAGGGAATGGAATAGAAATGTTTTGGAAAATTGATAGAAAGTGTGAACAAAACTATCTTCTTATTCAATGGTTGGACCAAAAAAATTGATGATGAAGATATTTCGAGTCCAAGTGATAACACATGATAATCTGATGCTTGAGAGTGAAAAATTGGCTGACATGAAGGAACAATTTTGGAGGGATAGATCTAGAATCAGGTGGAATGAAGATGGTGACCGAAATACTAGTTACTATCACCGTATAGCAAAGATTCGAAGAAGAAGAAATACGTTTTGTAGTTTGAAAATTGACTGATCATAGTGGAAGACAAGAATCGATTAAGAGCAAAGATCCTAGACCACTTTAGCTCGCAGTTTGTTACCGTAAAACACTAATATTTCTGTTGGTGAGATGAATTTCAAAACCTTATCAGTCGAGGATGCAGTGTGGCTAGAAAGGCCTATTCTTTTAGAAGAAGTATTATCTGCCCTTAAACTTCTTGGTCAAAATCGAGCACCCGGTCCTGATGGTTTTTAGGTTGGTATTATTTTGAGGTGTTGGAACTTTATGAAGGATGACATCATGCTTGTAGTGAAGGACTTTGAGACTTCAGGAAAAATTGATTGGAGGCTTAAGTCGACGTTCCTTGCTTTAATTCCTAAGAAGCAAGTTGTTGAGGAGATCAAGGATCTGCGACCCATCAGCTTAACTAGCACCATCTATAAAGCCATATCTAAGATTCTAGCTGAGCGTTTAAAGGTAATGCTTCCTAAACTTGTCTCTATTCAGCAGTCAGCTTTCGTGAAAGGTAGACAGATTTTAGACAGTATTTTAGTAGCTAACGAATGTCTGGATTCTAGACTTAAAAATGGTACCCCTGGGATTGTTTGCAAAATCGATTTAGAAAAGGCTTTTGATAACGTTAAATGGTCTTTTTTAATGGATATTCTTCAAAAAATGGGTTTTGGTAGTATTTGGCGGAAATGGATCTATGGTTGTATTTCTAAGGTCCCATTTTCTGTGCTTATCAATGGGTCTGCTTTCGGTAAGTTTACTTCCGAGAAAGGTTTACGCCAAGGAGACCCTTTATCTCCGTTTCTTTTTCTTCTTGTATCTGAGGTTCTTACTATGATGTTTGTTAAAGCCGAAATGGAGGGTATGCTAGGGGGTTTTTGTTCTTCTACTTATATCTATCGTGCCAAAGTCAGCCATCTCCACTACCGACGATACTTTAGTATTTTTGGATGACAATATTGAGCAAGTTAGAAATCTCAAATATATTCTTCTCTCGGTTCCAATGTATTTATGGTCTTAAGACGAATTTTTCTAAGTTGTAGTCCTGCTTTGGTGTTGGTGATGTTCGGGATATTGAGGGGTTGGATGAAATATTGGGTTGCTCTTGCGATAGTTTTCCAACTCGCACCTTGGCATGCCTTTAGGGATAAAAACCAACTCCACTGCTAAATGGGATAGAATCGTTGAGCTTTGTAAGGCCAGACTTGCCTCGTGGAAGCGAAAACTCTTACAAGAGCGGTAAGCTTACTCTTATCAAGAGTGTCCTCCGAGCATTCCCATTTATTATTTTTCTCTGCTCATGGCTCCTCTAAGGTGATAAAATCTATTGAAAGAGTTATTAGAAATTTCTTATGGGATGAATCTTCTGAAACTAAAAAGCATCACTGGGTAGGTTGGAGAAATGTGAGTAAGCCTCTCAAGGTTGGAGGTCTTGGTATTAGAAGTTTAAAGCACTTAAACAGATCTCTTCTTCAAAATGGTGGTGAGATTAGGACGTGAATCGAAAGCTCTATGGTCGAGGGGGTAGCGGACAAGTATGGTTTTGCTGACTTAGGTGGAGAACTATGAAACCTAAGGAAAACATGGTGTCGGTCTGGAAGAATATTTACTCTCCATCATAAGACTTTTTCAATAATTGTCAATTCAAGATAGGAAAAGGAGACAAAATAAGGCTATGGGAAGACAAATGGTGTGTTCAAGGTCCTTTATCTATCCTCTGTCCTGGCCTCTTCAACCTTTCTAGTACCAAGAACAAGTCTATATCTCAGACACATATCTCCGGAGGTGCTGGATTAAATTGGGACTTGGGTCTGCATCATAGAAGAAGACTCTATGACAACGAGATTGTTGAACTCTCTATTCTGATTCCGTTGCTCGAGTCTATTGTGATATCTCCAAATCAGGAGTACCAACTCATTTGGCTTGGAGATAAAAAGGGTATCTACTCGGTAAAGGAGGCTTATTTAAACTACTCGCAAGGTAATACCCCCGTCATTCCTTTTCCGAGTTCTAAGGTCTGGTCTAGAGCTTGGCCTCATAGGGTAGGATTTTTTCTTTGGCAAGTGTGTTTGAATAGATTGCCAACTTTGACTAATCTCGCATCATAGACATACTTCCCTAGAGTCCCCAACCGGTGTTACCTTTGTGGAAATGTTGAAGAAATCGAAGACCATTTGCTTTTACAAAGGCGCCGCCTTTCGTGTTTGGAATTACTTCATCACCGCTGTGGGGGTATTCATGTTATGCCCAATACTATTAGAGAGACCGTTGTGGGTTGGAAAACTTATCCTCTCTCTCGCCCAAGGAAATCAACTTTGGAAACGTCTTCCCAAGCAAAGAATTCCATGGGGTCTCCGGAAAGCTCGCAACGCTATAGCTTTTAATGGTAAAACTTTCAAACTCCATGAAGTTATTCGCGACATCAAAATTGATGCTTTTAATCGGTCTAAAAGCCTCGATTGCTTCAAGGGAATTATCACATCTAATGTAATTCAGGATGGGAACAATTCTTTTTAAACCCACTTTGAGTTAGCTTTTGGTTTTGGGTTGTTGTCTTTTTTGGGTCCGTCTGTTTGTTTTCAGTTTGTAAGGGTTTCATTTTCTTTCTCTAGCCTCCTTGGCTAGTTGGTTTTTGTATTCTTTCATTCTTTTAATTCATCGTTTCTTCTTTGCCGAGCAAAAAAGAAAAAAATATTGTGATAGTGAGAGCAGCAGCAACCCTATCTTCCGCAAGTTAATCTGACAATAGTAAGTTTTTCCCTTTTAACACTATAATGAATGTTTAAATTGCTCTATAAATAGAGAATCACAGAGCACTATCCTACCAAACGTGTATTTCTTCACTCCTTCGGCAGTAAGAAATAAATTAAGTTTGTTTCATACCGCAAATACGTCCAAGAATTCATTTTCCTACCAGAGTTATTCTTAATTATTATTTCAATAAGCAGCTTCCGCTGCTGCTTGGGAATAACTAGCACATTATGATACCCATGTATTATTTGAAGTACAACTTGTCTGTTTTAGATTGGGGCCGCATTTTTGCAAGTTCTCTTACAAATCATAGATGGTTCACTCCTTCAAAATATATGGTATGAGGTTTTACAAATGTACCATATATTTCCTTATGTATTTTATGTTTTCGCAAGTATCACTTGTTAGTTTTTAGTCATTTTTTTTTTCTTTGGTCGGCCCTCACTTCTGCAGCAGTAATCTAGTTATATGTGTGTTTGGCTTGGTTGTAAGGTTTGGAAGAGAGGGATATCTAAGTAAAATGGAGAGGCGAAGAAACCACCAACTCCATCTCCTTTGAGAAACTCCAAATTTTTTCAGGTATACTTTTCCCCCCTTTGAAAGATCGGATTCAACGTATTGTAGTAGTAGCATGTAAATCGTACTACCCCTTTTCCTACTTCTGAAGACCTTATTGTGGAACCTCTTGATCCGTCTAAATCAGGGGATAATATTTCTGTTACTGTTCGGTTTCGTCCATTGAGGTATGCTTTTCTAGATCTGGTTCACTTTTGGTGGATCGATTTGTTTGAATTTGATTGGAGATTGAAATTGGAGAATTTAGGGTTGCATTTATAGTTCATGCAGTGGAGAAGTTTTGGTTTGCTAAATTTTTTCGTTGTTGTTGTGGTTGGTAATAGTGGACAGCGTGGATATGAGATTGCTTGGTAGGCTGATGATAAAGAAAAGATTGTTCTTTGCCAATTTAATCCAGTTACAGCGTATGCATTCGGTAATTTTCCTTTTCGAATTGAATTTGGAAACTTCTGAACTCATTGACATTTGTTTTATATGGTAGTTTCCTGTGATGTCAAATTGCACAATTCAAAGACTGAATTCCCCTCTCGTTCATAATTCCAACTTAGTTGATTCAATGCATTTAATCCAGTATCTCTTATTGCTGTTTCTGTGTGGATACATCTGTATTCTCTTTATCATTGCTGGTTTTGGAAGTTTACTGTATTTCAATTATAACTGTCTCTATAAACTAGTGAAACTGTCTTTTAGAGTGTGGCTATAAAGGTGTGGATCTATCTGTTACCTAATTTTATTTCTGATTGGTAGTTGTGGTCTAATTACAGATAGAGTCCTTGGACCAGCAACCAGTACCAAGACTGTGTATGAAGTAGCTGCTCGACCTGTAGTCAAGAATGCGATGGATGACATTAATGGTAATATAGCTTTTTGGTTTTGTTAGGGCTTGACTTGATACAAATAGAGTGTTATGGGTATGAATTAGCGCTATGCTACCAACCTACTGTATTAAGAGGTTTTTGAGTTGTGACTGATCATCCACCTGTGGCTATAATAGAAGATTTTGAGACTCATTTCTGCGTGTGCAATGCAAGAACTGTTTTTGCCTATGGTGTTACAAGTAGTGGGAAGACACATACTATGCATGTAAGTACCTGATTTTCCAAGATGACATTGTTCATTTTCCACCTGGCGCTTTACTCATTACTAGTCCATTTTAATATCAAACAAACCTTGTGGAGCCTTAAAGTCATAATCCTTAATATCTTGCTCCCCACACAATGCCAGTTTAGTTAAACTTATAAATCTGCTAGGTTTTCTGCTTCTGTGTTTACAAAATATATGTATGCATGAATGATGGCTAATTCCTGTAATATAATTGAGTTGTTTCCTGTCTCCTTACGTTTACTCTGCAACTCTTTATATTATCATCTATTTGTTTCTTATACGTTGATTACCAACAAATCAAGGCCTCTGAAACTATTTAAGCTTACGTTCATCAAATTTTCCAGGGAGATCACATTTCTCCAGGAGTCATACCACTAGCCATCAAGGATGTTTTCAGCACATTCCAAGATGTAAATTTGTGACAATAACGTGAAGCTGTGCAGCCCCTACTATGTTAGGCCAAATGTTCAAGCGTTCATTATTTCCTAACAAATTTATCTTCTCCTTAAAGACTCCAGGAAGGGAGTTTTGTGATCCTAATACCTGCACTTCTTAATGATTGGTTACTTTGGTATAGTCAAATATGCGAATTTTGGTTACCGGCAGAGCTGGATTCATTGGTTCTCACCTTGTTGATCTTGAATGGAGAATGAAAAAATGAGGTATGGTTGACCATAGTTTACTTTTATAAGGTTTTCTGTGTTTTATATGTGTTTTCGTTGAATGGAGAATGAGAAAAATGGCGTGAGAACAAAACAATTTTTTGTGTGTTGAAGTGTGTTGGGTGCATTGTAATATATTATGATGTTCTGTGTTTTAGGTCGTTGTAGCTGATAATTACTTCACTGGTTCAATAGATAACCTGAAAAAATGGATTGGCTATCCAAGGTTCGAGCTTATTCGTCATGGTAGTTCCTTCTCTTCTTATAAGGTTTTGATATGGGATGCTAGAATGTAATCTTGAATATGTGATTTAACTATTTAAAGCGAAGCAGTGTTCGAAATTCTTCACTATACGATAAATGGATTATCGTATGAATCAACTAAATGAAAATGCCACTCCGAATACACTTTGTTAATTTTCTCTGCCCAAAACGGAAAATAGTTTTTATTCTATGGAATTTCGGATATTTTATAGGAAAAAAAAAATTGACAGCAAGCAAGCTGTTTGACGCTTTCTTTTTTTCTTTTTCTTTTTTGCATACGGCATGCGGTTTGTAACTCAGTTACTTCTAATACTAACTAGTAGTGAGCACGTGCGATGCACGCCGGCAACATTATTTTTTCTTTAATTTTTCCTTCCATTTTTTTTCCTTAATTTTTCCTTCCATTTCTGAAAAAGTATTACTTTCATTTTATTTTTCAATTTGGTTTATTATTAGGTAAAAAATGAAAAACAAAAATGAAAATATCACATTTAATGAAATGGATGTTTCGTTTCCGAAACTAAAATTTATTAGTAATTTTATAGTATATCAATGAAGTATTTTGAGCATCATATAGGTAACATGTAAAAAGTATATAGGCTCTTTCAATTTACCTTTAAATTATAGCTATTTTTTTTTGGAGAACTACAAATATATTAAAAAGTAAGAATTTGATATAGTTGTTTATACTTATTGCGTGGTTGATTCAAAGAGCTATCCAAATATATAAAATTCACAAAAATCCCGATTTGGAAGATATGAAGTTTTAAAATATTTATCAACATTTTTATAAAAATGACATTTTCGTAAAATAAACATTGTGGCGATCATGCGATACATTGTGCAAATGAGGTGAGTTCAAAATTTCCTCGACCTTGTCCGTGATGTTTTTGCATATATTTGCTACAAAATGGTTGCGGCAAGAAAGGAAGTGGACTTAGGATTTTTATCCGACAATGATAGCACTCTAAAGTTTCGATATCCTCATATAAAATTGGGAAATGGCCAAGAAATTTGTACCGATATCACAGAGTTTCACCTTTCACCGGGTGGCAACCTTTGTTCAGGCAAGCCATCTCAAGGGCACTCACTCACAAACGACGAAAATATCTAGACAAATGTGTTGCTAATGGCTATAGCCTTGGTATCCTAGCCTTCGCTACTCTTGGCGAACTAAGTGATGACGTGGTGATATTTTTGAAGAGATTAAAGAATTGTTTGGCGAGCCATGACGTAAATGGTAAAATACGCAGTTTTCTTTTCTATAGAATAGGCGTAGCTATTCAAAAAGGTGTTGGAGGCTTCCGACTACCTTTGTGTACGAACCTCTTTTTTGATTTTGTAAAAATAATTATTTTTCCTATAAAAAAAAACGGGCACCTAGCTCAGTTGGTCATCCTCGTTTCCCAAAGTTTCATTTTCTTAATTTTTCCTTCCATCTCTGAAAAAGTAGTACTTTCATTTTATTTTTCAATTTGGTTTATTATTAGGTAAAAAATGAAAATATCACTTTTAATGAAATGGAGGCAATCTTTCGTTTCCGAAACTAAAATTTATTAGTAATTTTATAGTATATCAATGAAGTATTTTGAGCATCATATAGGTAACATGTAAAAAGTATATAGGCTCTTTCAATTTACCTTTAAATTATAGTTTTTTTTTTTTGAGAACTACAAATATATTAAAAAGTAAGAATTTGATATAGTTGTTTATACTTATTGCGTAGTTGATTCAAAGAGCTATCCAAATATATAAAATTCACAAAAATCCGACGTACGATTTGGAAGATATGAAGTTTTAAAATATTTATCAACATTTTTATAAAAATGACATTTCTGTAAATAAACATTGTGGCGATCATGCGATACATTGTGCAAATGAGGTGAGTTCAAAATTTCGACACGACCTTGTCCGTGATGTTTTTGCATATATTTGCTACAAGGCAGGCGTTGCGGCAAGAAAGGAAGTGGACTTAGGATTTTTATCCGACAATGATAGCACTCTAAAGCCCGCCGATATCCTCATATAAAATTGGGAAAATGGCCAAGAAATTTGTTTCGATATCACAGGAGTTTCACCTTTCACCGGGGTGGCATCGCTACCTTTGTTCCAGGGCAAGCCATCTCAAGGGCACTCGCTCGCAAACGACGAAAATATCTAGACAAATGTGTTGCTAATGGCTATGGCCTTGGTATCCTAGCCTTCGCTACTCTTGGCGAACTAAGTGATGACGTGGTGATATTTTTGAAGAGATTAAAGAATTGTTTGGCGAGCCATGACGTAAATGGTAAAATACGCAGTTTTCTTTTCTATAGAATAGGCGTAGCTATTCAAAAAGGTGTTGGAGGCTTCCGACTACCTTTGTGTACGAACCTCTATTTTGATTTTGTAAAAATAATTATTTTTCCTATAAAAAAAAACGGGCACCTAGCTCAGCTGGTCATCCTCGTTTCCCAAAGTTTCATGCGCTCCAGGAGGTCCCAGGTTCGAGCCCCCAATGGCGTAATATTGCAGGAATTAACATGGAAGGTAGCGTTAGCTTGCCCCCTTGTGACCCACCAATCCCACCACACCCCCCCCCGGCGGCCGGCTCCCTTGGCTAGGTTACCCATGAGGCTCGCAGGTAGGTTAGCACGGCAACCTGTTCAATTAATGTAGTAGTATGTCGTTGGAGCTTAGCTTGTTAGGCTTCCAACTAGTTAATGTAATATTCTTTATCCAATAATAATAAATAAAAAAAAAATTAAAAAAACGGTTTCACATATTATTATTTTTAAGTCCCTATTCTGTTAGGCATTTTAGTCCATATTGAGATTTATTAATCAAATGGTCCCTATTCCGTTAAGCATTTTGGTCCCTGTTCCGTTTGGTGAACCAAAATCCATTAGGTGAACCAAAAAAGGGTAAGGATTTTTGATTTATCTTGCTTGCATTAAAGAGGGGGAGATATCCATAACGGAAAAAAAAAAACACCCATTCACCTTTTGTCTATTCTATTTGAAAAGAAATAGCATATTTCAACACAATGTTGGTTATCCCATAGCCCCTACTCTTTGTAGGGATGTTAGTATTCTGGATCAAACTTAAAAACAAATAAAAGAAAAAAAATTGAAAGTTGAGGTTTTTATTAACCACAATAAACATGATAATGTGATTGCTTCACAAAAATTTATTTTAAAAAATAATAATAATGTGATGTGATTGACACTAAACAAATAATAACCCAAAAAAATTAAAGAATTAGCGGTTAGCGATTTGGTATTATTTGAAGTACTGAAATAAAACCACATAATTCCATGTCAGGGAGGGATTCTTCTTCCATGTTTCAATTCCATATAGTTCCATGTCAGGATGGGTTTGGTAAAGTATTTGTCATGGTCTTAGTACCATTATGTATAACCCATGGGAGGTCAAACCTGGTGTCAATATACATGTTTTTTTTTATACTTGGGTCCCTAATATGTCTAACCCTAATATGCATGTTGAGAACTTTACTGATAAGAAGACACTAAGACTTGGAACTGATCTTGTGCATGCTTTATTACTCCCGAGAACTGACAAAAAATTATGAGTATTAGGATTCCTATGACATGTAGTGATAAACTGATAGGGCCTTACACTAAGAATGAGAACTTCACACTTAAGTCTGCTTATAAGTTATGAGTTGCTGATTTACCTACGATCGATGCTGCTATCAAGTTAATCTTATCTATAAAAGCTTTTGGAAATCCCACCTTCTGCCCAAAATCCAGTTATTTATATGTAATTGCATAGAAGGTAACTTACCAACTAGGTATAAGTTAGCTACTTTCAAGCCTAATCATGATATTACTTGCAGTATGTGTGATACTTATTAACCAGAAACAGTTGAGCATTTGATTTCACTACCCATTTTATAAATTTATTTGGGTTTATATTCCTTTTGGTAACCTTGTTCTTCAAGATTCTGATTATGATATTGTAGATGTAGAAAACCCTACTACTACATCCAAGGATCCATCCTACACACAATAATAAGTAACAAGTAAGAGAAATAAAAGAACACAAGATGTACGTGGTTCGGTATGATTACCTACGTCCATGGGGGTAAAGGGGTGATCTTATTGCTTGATTCAAGATTACAAGACGAGTGCTTTTCTCTCAATACTCTAGGTGTACTCTCTTTCCTCACTTCTTACTTGAGTTTTACCTCTCTACATGGTCTCTATTTATAGTCACAGGTGATGATACAACCAGTACTATGATGTTAATCCTGATGTAGCTTCCTTGATGTTCTTCTCGGATGATCAGTCGATGCTTCAGCCGATATTCCTATCTTCTTAGGTCGAGATATCTAGCCGAGCCGAGTGATGTCCTCTTCTGATATCCCACTACCCGATGTCGCTTGTTTGGTGGAGATGACCGATGTCGCCCTTTAGGTCCCTAGCCGAGTCTTACTTTGACCGAGTTCTTCTTATCTCTTCACCAACTCTGTCAGTGCATTTATTGTTCTTGTACCCGATGAGCATCACATCAGAACTTTTTCTCCCTTTATGTCGACCTCACGGCCGCCGGTTCCTCTTTTCTCGCGCTCGATTTGGTGAGGTGATTCAGTACTTCTAGTGCTTATTTCCCTTGGTACACCATTGCCTAGGATTGTTCCACCTGTCCATGTGGATTATTTACACCTACATTTATGCCCCTTCTTCCGCTCGTGTGGTCGACACGAGGGGAAGAAACCGCCTTGTCTTCCCACGTCCTTGACCATGACGGGTTTCGTGCCATGATGTTCCCCACTCTCTTTAGTTATTGCAACATGTTTACCTTCTCCACCGGTTACAATAGATGGGGTTTATAAGTCTGACCCTTAAACCTTTGGTTTTTCTTTCATTCTTTCCTCAGCAGTTTCTTTTTCTTCCTTCTATGTTTTCTCCGCTTCTTCTTCATCGTAATCGGTCATACTTTCCGACGGGTTTTCTTCCTTTTCTTTTCAATACCTCAAGTTTTATCTAGCTTTGCAGCCATTTTCCATTGCCGTTGCCGCTGTAACTTCTGACTTCTGCCGTTTCTTCGTTTTCCCGGCTGTTTCTTCGACTAACTTCCATGGCGTCTTCAACTCCTTCCATGACGGAAAAGAGGTGCGTCAGTTATATCTTTTCTGACGAAGACGGTGTGCCGCTTGATTCCCTGTTTGTTGTTGAGAGCCCTTCTAAGCATGATCATCGTGCTTTGGATTCCATCTTTTCTGATAATCCTTCTTCCTTTTCATGTAGGATTGACAAGAGAGTTGCTAAAGATTTGTCGGATGAGCAATTTATCCACCAATTGAAAGATGAGTTCAATCTCCATGGCTATGACGTCAGGCTCCTGTCGGGCCAAAAAGGTGTTTTGAAGAAGGATGATGTCATGAAGTTTCCACACTCGGTCGAGGCGACCATCGTCACCAGGGGTCAGTTAGAGCTCGGGTTGCGTTTTCCTTTGTATGATCCTAGCCGTCCGTTTTGGTATGAAGCTTTCTCTAAGATCCGCCCGTCCCGTGCTTTGGCTCAATGGAATGGCAACACCTTTCGAATCCTATCCGAGTGGGAGAGACGCAGTCGAGGTGAATGTACTCCTACTCCTTGGCAAAGTAGTCGAAAGCGTTCCTCAATCCTACTCGGTTAGGGATCTTGGAGCGAGGAGCAATAAGTTCGGACTTGGAAATCGCTAAAACTCGGTCTAATACTCGGAATCTATTTATTAGAAACTTATATATTGCTGCTCATAAGTCATGATTTGTACCTAATTAAAATTAAAATTTTAAAACTATCATGTAATTGAGTGTGTAATATTGATATATTGCCATATTTATCATTTATTTAGAGGTTTTTCTATTTGATAACTCCCATCTGAGGGGTTACGAAGTTTTTCTTTTTTTATTTTAGCGCATGCAAGGACAACTCAGAAAAACCGTTAACTCGTTTTGCTCAAAAATCGGTCCAAATCGGCAAAATCGTCCGCCATAATCGCTAAAGATCGGAAATGGCTTGGAATCGGAAATCGCCTCGGTCATATAACCTGTAGTGATTACTCGGGGAGTAATCGGCCTTGGAGAGCGATTTTGACTACACTGCTCCTTGGTCCACCTACGATTCTTCTCAGGCGGGCGACTACACTCCTGCTAATTTTGCTGATAATTATCGAAGCGGGACTGCTACCAATGGTGATCTCGCCGGTTTTGCTGCTAGCCCTCATCGCCATAAGACTCTTCCTGAAGGTGTCAAGAAGCTTTTGTTGGACGAAGATCCCGAGGGAAAGAGTTCCAACAAACATGCCCGTCATACTAGTGACGCGGCTTGGGACCGAGTTCCATTAGTTATTTCTGGTCCTCTTCTGAGCGGCGGGTTTCCTTCTCCGCCGAGTCTTATCCCTTCGGGTAGTCAATGTTGATCGGGTAAGTGTGTTTCCCGGTTTTGATTTAGTTGATCGGCTCGGGTGACTAGTAGGGCGATGTTTTAATTTTTGTGTTTCTGACCTAAGTCCCAGCGTTCCTTCGAGTCTCTTAATCTTCGGAAGAGGGATAGGGGTTCTAGCGCAGGAGCCGAGGAGGAGACAGGGAAGGTAACAAATATACTTCTCTCTCATTGCAGTACATGTACTTGCCCCTATTTGTTGCCTTGAATGGCTCTGATATCGGCTTATGTGCAGAAGCTGAGAGTTGACAGAGCTGGAGGTGCTTCGGCGAAAGATGGTGAGGATCTCGAGGATCGGCTGCCTTTATCGCATTTCCTGAGGAAGTCACCTCAGAAATCTTCTGATGTTTCATCTACCCTTGTAGGTGGGAAGCCTAGTGGGAAGGGCAAGAAGGTGAGAGTCGATGAAGATGTTTCGAGGAAGGTTGTGCCCCAGCAGTCAGCTAGCAAAGGTGTTGATCTTGGAGATTGTGTTGTTATCTTGTGTTCGGATGATGAGGAGGGCGACGAAGATCTTTTTGTTGAAGATGACGAGATGGGTGGCGAGGGAGAGGAGGAAGAGGTTGTTGGTGGTGATTCCGACAAGGCTGTTACCGGAGGCGAGGTGTCGGGGAATACGCCTCCTATAGTCCCTGCCCCGAGCTCGGGTAGGACTACCTTCTTTACTATCTCGGGCCCCGTGTGCAACTCCCTAGGAGCTCTTATTTCTCCTGAATTTGCCTCTCTCTCGGATGAAGATAAGATCAAGGCCGCCTCGTTGTATGATGCTGGTCTAAAGAACACTTTCGATCTGCTGGTGAGTTGTGTTGATCAAGTTATGCGTTCACGCCATAGGGTAGGTGCTAATCCAATCAAAAAATTGATCCGATGCTTGTAGGATATCAATCGCGCATTGTTAAACGCGCCATAGTTGCCATTCAGCCAAAATAAGGAGATCGGGATCGAGAAAGAGGGACTTCGTCTCTTATTATAGCAAGAGCGAGCGATCCGGGAGCCGGAGAAGCGGTATTTGCCGAGACTCAAGGTATTTATTCGATAAAAAAATCAAGCTTCCAAGTGTTTATGATTGATCCCGTAGTGCCAATATCTTGAGTTTAGTACTACCTTCCTAGCCGAAATTTCTAGTATGGAGACCGGTCTCGCCACGAGGTATCGCTTGTTGAAGAGGGATATTGATATAGAACGGGGTCATGTTTCGAATTTACAACAAAGGATTGTCAATAAGGATGACAAAATTGATCGCCTGGAAGCCGAGATTGAAAGCCTTCGAGCCCAGCTGTATCGTTATGAGACTTTTGAGTATGTCCCCGAGGAGGTGAATAATCTTAGGGCGAGCTTGTCTCGATTCCAGGGTATCGCTGCCGACAAGACATTGTTGGTCGATAACTTAGAAAGTTAGTGTGGACGGTTAAGGTTTCAAGTCCAAGATTTGCACGCAGATCGCCTTCGGATTCCGGGGAGAAGAGTCTTTGCCTAAAAAGTGTAGCCAAGAATCTCTTGAGAAGCTTATAGAGTCTAAGAGAGTCTCTGAGGAGTTGGAGTGGGTTCAAGCTCAGTTATCAGGTTTGCGGATAGCACACTCTCGGCAGAGAGCCGAATGGGATGATCATAAGAAATACTCTCGGCGAGGTTTAATGATGAGCTCGTTACCAGGGTCAAAGCTGGTGTAAAGACGGTTCTCGATAAGAAGCGGGACGACGCTGCTGCCAAGAAGGTGGGTCCGGTATCGGCTCCTCCCAAAGAGTAAGCTCATCTTTTGTAGTGCTGCGTCATTATTTCACCCTTTGCATTGGGTTGTAATCCGCTCGAACACCTTTATTTTCTCATACATTTTCTTTTAAGGGGGTGTTGCGTCGCCAATTCGGTTATTTTTATTGCTTTCTGACATTACTATTCACGTTAATGTTCTTACTTGTGTTGTGCCAACGACATGTGGTTGTTATTTTTATGGCTAATTTGTGTGTATCTGCATAAAAATGAGTAGATCAGTTAGCGTAAATGCCGTTTCTGTCGAACACACTCAACAAGGAGGGTCATCGGGCCCAATGCCATGTCCCGATTGAGGTATCTCATCACCGTCTTTCGAGATCTAGTGGTAGGGTATTTGGTCCGCCCTAAGTTCTATGGGATCGATATCCCAATAAGTTATCAATTAACTTTCTTGGGCAAGTGATTCCGGCCACTTGAGAGGGGAGCAATGTTGCATGCTCGACTGTCGAGTACTCATGCCTCGACAATCGGCCACTGGTTTCCAACCACCAGGGCCCTAGGTCTACCTCGGCACTTGCACACTGCCGTCGTCCCGAGTTCGAATATCACGTCTTAATGTAAGTCACCCCGACACTTGCACAATGTCGTCGCCCCGGGTTCGAAACGACCATTCGAGTGTAAGCCGCCCCGACACTTGCACAATGCCATCGCCTCGGGTTCGAAACGGCTATTTAGACGCAATTGTCACATTTCCAACCCCACGTGGCATTTTAAGGAAATAGATGACAATATATCATACCTGCTCTCATGGGTGATATAGCTTTAGTCGCCTAGCATTCCACGGTCGTGGCTCGGGTGTTCTGTCCAGTTTTAGTATCTTGTATGCTCCTTCACCGACCTTCTACAATAGTATAGGGTCCTCCCCATCGTGCTGCTAGTTTTTCGCCTTTTTTATCACGCTCATAACTGGGTAGATCCTTCAGCACCAATTGTCCCGGCTGGAACTCTCTTGGTCGGACCCGCTTGTTATACTCTCGTTGTACTCTTCGTTGGTAATTTTCCATCTTTTTTAGGGCCATTTCTCTTGTTTCTTCTAGGTCGTTGAGCTTGGCCAGGATAAGATCTGCCGAGATGTTTCGTCTCCACGCCTCGGTCCTTGTTGTAGGTATCATCGCCTCCGTTGGAAGGATAGCTTCGGTCCCATATGTTAACATGAAAGGCGATAATCCGGTTGCCTCTCTACGAGTTGTCTTGTAGGCCCACAAAACGTTGTAAAGCTCTTCACACCATTCCCCGTATTCTCCATCAAGCTTCTTCTTTAGGTTGTCGGCGATGGTTTTGTTTGTGATCTCATCTTGTCCATTACTCTGAGGGTAAAGGGGTGTGGACTTACTCTTTCTAATGTTGTAGGTATTGAATAGCAAGTCGATATTCTTGCCATGTAACTGTTTTCCATTTTCCGAGATGATTGCCGCTGGTACTCCAAAACGACAGATGATGTGCTCCCAAATGAATCGAAAAACATCTCTATCCCGAATGTACTTTAATGGAGCGGCCTCTACCCATTTAGTAAAGTAGTCGGTAGCCACAATTAAGTATTTTCTCTGCCCCGATCCGACATGCAATGGTCCCACGATGTCGATTCCCCATTTGGTGAAAGGCCAAGGGATGATTACCGAGTTTAACGTCACTGCTGGTGCGTGTATCTTTTTTCCGAACTTTTGGCATTCGTTGCAGATGAGTGCCATATGCTTTGCATCCTCATTCATGTAAGTCCAGAAATACCCCATAGTCTTGGCTCGTGATGCTAGGCTACGTCCCGAGCTGTGGTTTCCCGCGACCCCATAATGCAATTCGTTCAGAATTGTGTGCCCATCTTTTTTGCTTAGGCATCTTAATAAAGGTCCTAGGTATGATTTCCTGTACAAAATGCCATCTCGGAGCTCATATGCAGCTGCTTTGCTTTTGATTTTGTTGATCTCGGGTCGCCCCTTGGGAAGTTCTCATGTCTCTAGATACTTGTGGATAGGTTTTCGCCAATCATCGGCTTTATACTGATCGGCCATAGTTGCTGCCACATACGCGTTAATGTCCACTGTCTCAGGTACCGATGTCATTAAGATTCTCATAATTCTGATGCCTTCAACACTTGCATCCGTTAGCATGGAGGTAATGTATGCTAGAGCGTCCGAGTGGCGATTATCTTTCCTACAGATATGCCGAAACTTGATGTTTGGTATCTGGCCGATGTAAAATTGGGCGAGTTCCCAATATTTTTATAACAAGGGGTCATGTATAGCGTACTACCCGTTGATCTGTCTGACGACTAGCTGGGAGTCACTTGTTAGTCTTACGTCTTGAATCCCCATCTCCACTATCAGGCGCAGAGCATGTATCACAGCTTCGTATTCCGTGACATTATTGGTTGCCTTAAATTCAAGTCTAAATGAGTGGACCACCTTTTTTCCCTTTGGCGTTGTGAAGACCAATCCAAGGCCTGACCCGTCTTTATTGGATGATCCATCCACAAAAACTTCCCATCGTGTCGGGCTACAGGTCTCGAGTAAGTCGGACGGATCCTCTTGGTCTTCCTCCATTCCAGGGATGTCTTCTACTTCATCTTCGTCGCTCAAGGGAAAGTCTGCCAGAAAGTCGGCCAATGCATGTGCTTTTACTGCTGTTCTCATCTTGTAGAAAATATCGAACTGCTTGATCTGTGCACTCCACTTAGAGATCCGCCCCGACCTGGCTGCATTGTCGAGTACTGATTCTATGGAGGATTTCGTGAGTACCCGAATTCTGTGAGTTTGGAAATACGTCCGGAGTTTTTGTGTTGCAAATACCAAATCTAATATTAGTTGCTCGATTCTGGTGTAGTTCTTCTCTGCTTGGTTCATGGTTTTGCTTATGAAATACACTGGATTTTCTTCTCCTCCTACGTTTTTGACTAGGACGACACTAATGGCATAACTGGTCGCCCCGAGATATAGGGTCGCACTTCTCGGGGCTCGGGTTTTGTAATACTGGCAAGCTCGCGAGATGCTGCTTAATTTTCTGAAAAGCTTCTTGGCATTCCTCGATCCATTTGAACTTCTCTCCTTTCCTTAACGTCTCGAAGAAGTCCTTGCATTTGTCAGATGATCGAGAGATGAATCGCCCCAAGGCTGCCAAGTTCCCGTTTAGCCGTTGTACACCTTTAATCGTCACATGTGATGGCATTTCTACGACTGCTCTGATCTTATCTGGGTCGGCTTCGATACCTTTGTCAGTAATTATGTACCCTAGGAACTTGCTCGAGGTAACCCATAAAGTGCACTTAGCGGGGTTCACCCTCATCATGTATCTTCTCATGGTTTGGAATATATCTCGGAGGTCATCGATGTGGTTGGTGGCCACCTTGATCTTGACCAGCATGTCGTCCACATATACCTCAATGGTGTTGTGTATTTTGTCTTCAAACATGTCTTCTACTAACCTTTGATAGGTGGCGCCTACGTTTCTCAGTCCCAACGGTATTTTGGTATAACAATATAACCCTCTGGGTGTGAAAAAAGATGTGTGCTCTTGGTCCTCAGGGGCCAGGGGGATCTGGTTGTACCCCGAGTACCCGTCCATGAGTGTTATTGCCTTGTATCCAACTATGGATTCTACTAGCTGATCGATGTTGGGGAGGGGGAAGCTATCTTTCGGGCAAGCTTTGTTCAAGTCGCTAAAGTCGATGCAGACCCGAACCCCTCCATTCCTTTTAGGGACTATCACCATGTTAGATATCCATTGTGGATATTGATCCTTTCGAATAATTCATGCTACTTGTAGCTTCTTTAGCTCGGCCTCCACCGCTACTTGTAGCTCGGGTGCAATTCTCCTCATCTTTTGTCGGATCGGCTTGAACTTGGGATCTATTCTCAAGTGATGTGAGCAGATTTCTGGGTCAATTCCCTCCATATCGTGCATTTGCCAGGCGAATACGTCCATGTGTTATTTTAAAAGAGTTATCAACTGCTGTGTTTGTTCATCCGTCAATAGAGTCCATATTCTCACCATTTTAGGCTCTTCCTCAGTGCCTAAATTAATTTGTCGGGTAGATTCTAAGGCCGAGAAATTGGACTTCGGTTCATCAACTATTGTCGGTTCCTTTGATTGCTATAAGATCTCGTTCGCGCCTGCTTCATAGGTTGTGATGGCTTGTGATATCACCTTTTCTAGTTATTCTCCCGCCCTTATCTCCTTAGATTTGTTCTTTTCTTGGCGCTTCCTCGATCGCCTTTCTTCATTCTGTTGGATATCTATCTGTACGCATTGTCTCGCCGCCTGGGAGTCGCCCAACACCTCCACTACTCCTCGGTAGGATGGAAACCGCAGTCTTTGGTGGTACGCCGATGCTACTCCTTTGATTCCTGCAATCCAGGGTCTACCAAGGATTACTTCGTAAGGCGACACGACGTCGACCACACAGAAGGTGGTGAGTGTGTCTAAATACCCCTCTCCGTCCGAGACTCTGAGGGTGACTTCTCCCTTTGGTACCGTCACCGTACCGTTGAAGCCGTAGATTCGATAGGTCGACGGGATTAAGATGTCATCAGATAACTCCATTATTTTGAAGGTATCGTAAAAAAGGACCTCGACTGAACTCCCGCTGTCCATTAGTATCCTTCGGACACCCCATTCTTCGATAAGTAAGGTTACCACTAGGGGATCTCCATGGATTGACCATTTGACAGGGACGTATTTTGCCGAGAAAGTGATCGGCGCATCATCCAAGGTTCCATGGGCAGAGTTTTAGCCACGCTGAATATTTCCTTTCGTGCTCGATCTCTTTTATGAATCCTTGAAGTGATACCAGTACCCAAGTCAAACCCTTGAGTTGCCGAGTGCGAGATAATATTACAGGCGAACTGGGTACCACGATTGATTCTTATTTGATGCATTGGAGCGTCGGGATGAACTGGTGTCGGCGATGTCTTGACAAAATGTCGCAAGTATCCATCTCGAATCAGATGCTGGACAATATCTTTTACCTCCCGACAATCATTGGTCGAATGGCCACGATACTGGTGGTAATAACAAAACTCGGGATGGTTCCTTGTTTCATCATATCGGGATTCCCTCTGCCTTCGGGGTATACGATGTCGTTCCTCTTTTCTACTTCCTTGAATATTTCTTCCAATGGTGCATTTGGTGGAGTGTAAGTTCTGGGTTCGTGGCGAGGCTTCTTTCCTTTCTCGACCCAAATTTTCTTGTTCGAACCTTGATATGGTGTGCTCGGCCTTTTCTCTGATCGCTTTGGATCTTCTCGTGGGATCGCCTCTACTGTAGTGCTTGCTTCTTGTATTCCCTTATCCTGTGCTCCTTCCTGTATTTCTTCTAGGGCGATGTAGTGTTCTTGCATCTTCCTGATTTCCCTTAATGTTTGGGGTTTATCGGTGTACATTGCTATCCAAATAAGGTCTGACTTTCCCAATGAATTTTCGAACCCGTGAGATCTCGTTGATCGACCCGTACCTTCCCGATGTCGCATACGCCTTTCTCCATATGTCTGTTAGAGACCGCAATGGTTCCCTAAATCTTCGTGCTAGTTTAAAGAGCTTATTGATTCTGGGCCGAGCAATACTGTTGTGCATGTAAGTTTCCAGGAAGGTTTCTGATGAGTGCCAAATAGTGCATATTTATACACCTTTTATTGGCATTTTACTCATCTTTGCGCTTAGAAATCGATATTATCCTGCATTCTCGTGTTTTCTTTGTTTTCAAGAATAAATATTTGTATTAATTAATTTTGTGTTTTTAGGTAATAAATAAAGCTCGGAAAAATTGAAGAGCCAAAAGAGCGAAGATTCGTGAGGCAAGTGTCTATGGAGCAGTAAAGTCGAAGCCGCGCGCGCAATGTTTGCAACCCAACAAGGAAGACATGGGCTAGAGCTACCCATGACCCGGATCCGAACCCGCTCATCCCGAGCCGTTGAGATCTCGCCCGGATGCATCCTACGGCCGCTCCATCGCTCACATCTATCTCTCGATGCTCCTGCAACACCGAGATCACTCCGAGTCACCTTCACCGTTCGAGATCTCCCTCGCTACATCCAACGCTTTCGCCCCGTCCCATCGCACTCGATGTCCCCGCTTCACAACAAAATCACATACCCTATACCCCTCGACCAAACCCTAATCTCACCTTCACTTTCTCTTTCTTCCTCCTTCCCCTCACCCGACACTCTCGGAGAGAACGCAGCAGAGCTCGCTCCTCTCGCAACCCCATCACCTTCTTCCCCGACCTCGCCGCCGCCTCCATCACCACCTCCATCACCTCCCCGACACTATCCACAACCACCATCCCTAACGTCTCTACCTAGTTCATAGCTTCTTCCTAGGAGCTAAGATCGAGATAGAGAAAACTAGGGTTAGGGTTTCTCGAGCAGAGGAAGGAAACATCAATCGAGCCGATTGTGAGCCGACAAGCGATTCGAGACGTTTGAAGATTGGGTTTGATTTATTTTCTATCTTATTTTTCCGTTTTTGAAATAAATTAGGGTTTTGATACTTTGCATGTATAAATAGTTAACTGTGGAGGTTGGAAACTCATGCCTGGGCTAGCCAGAGCACCATTGTAGAGTAATTTGTCTTATTTATGTTTTAATTCTAGCAGCCAGGGTGTTTGATGAAACCCCTGTTCCTATGTTGAGTAACTCATATCAAAATTTGTGTTCTTGCTGTTATGAATTGAATTGAGTGATTGTATGCTGTATGAATCTAACAAACTTGTGATAGTTTGTACTGTAAGAAGACAGGCTATGCTAGGAGTAAGTTAGTGAAATCAGCTGAATTACCTTAGAAGTAATTAATTAGCTAACAAACCAAATAAGCTTGTGATAGTTTGTACTGTGAAAAGACAAGCTATACTAGGAGTAAATTAGGAGAAGTTGCTAAGTAATTTCTCTACCTGAGGCCTTCAAAGGGAGGCACAAGACATGAATGGAGCGTGTTTTGCCTTAGCATAGGGTTATGAGGTGTAGTCTAACAATCCTGGTAGCTTCCAATTAGTTATAACTTATTTAGTTACCTTAGTTTAGTGTCACATTTACACTCAGTCGCATCGACAAACCCTGAATTGTGTCACTTACCTATTAGAAATTCAGTAGAAGCAAGCCATAGATCAACCATAGCACCACAAGTCCTTGTGGGATCGACCCGTACTTGCCGCGTCTCCGATAGACGTCGTGCACTTGCGGTTTAGACATAGTCGTAGGATAAATCACATCTTTAAAATCCTACCAAGTTTTTGGCGCCGCTGCCGGGGACTTGGCGTGTGCCCTGTGTTCATTGGCCTGTCTTTACTGAGTTTCCTTCCACCTTGTACATATTCACTTTGTGTTATTTCTTTTAGCTCTTTAATTAGTGTAACTTAGTTTCAGTTCATTGGATTAAGTTCATTGTCTGTATATCCTTGTTTTTAGTTTTTCATAGTGTAACTTAGCTTCAGTTTTTATAACTTAGCTTCTTGTGTTATAACTTAGTATAACTTTTTGTTCCCTGTGTCGCTCCAAGTTCTTCTCATTTGGTCATCCGCAAAGGTCTGATATTCATCTTCTCTCGCTATAACTTGCACCTTCCGGGAACTCGATATTGATTTGCCGAGTAAACAGTACGTCGCGTGCTCGTGAGCAAATGAGCCAACCAAAGGCAGGCAAGGAAAAGCTCAAGTTTGCGCTTAACCTGTGAATGCACTGTAATTGAACCTTGCATTGCCCTGTGAGTGAGGTACCAGCAAAAGCTGTGGTAAAGCTGAGGCAAGGAAGCGCAAACAGAGCAAGCCCAGGGAAAGACAAAGAATTGAGCAATACAGCCACTGTGGCTAAAGCAAGTTGGTCACTCCCAATCCCTTTTACACTCTATATATGCATGCTAGGCCCGTGAAGTTGTGATCTCGTAAGCTTGTTGATTGGCCTGTGGATATTTGAACCATATTTGCATGAGAAATTAGCAACCTTGCTAGGTATCACCCACACTGCAAACAGGTGTAATTACTCGTGCACTGCCTTGAAAATTTTGTGCATGCTCAGTGAAAACTAAGGATAGCCAACTTGTGATACCCTCGTTGCATCTCTCGAACGGGTATCACTTGTGTGTGTTTGATTTTGTGGCATTTGAATGAGGGTTGAGTGACTTGAGCAAGCACACGCATCCGCCCTGTAGAGCCTAAGTCGCGCCTTGGTCTACTAAGCATAACCCCGAGCCCAAACCCCGTGCCTTGTGTGAAACCCCGTTGTGCTCAACCTCAGCCCCGAAGCCGTGAGTTTGAACCACAACCGAGGTTACCAAGTTTGCATGCTTGAGACCTTGTGTGAGACATCCGCACCCCGTTTGTGACTCGTTGAGCCCGGTGAAAGACCCGTGAATCTCGTGTAGTGTGAGCCAACCTCGTTGAACCCTTATGCATGCTTGATCTTGCCTTAAACCTAGTGTGAGTTGTGCTATTCTGTGCTGTGTCATTTGCCAACCCTATGCTGTGTGCATTTGCCAAAGATTCACATAACCCCCGCTAACAGTATAACTTGCACACAACTCGTGCAACCGGGGATGACCAAAACTAGGCATTTCACAAAATTCCACTAGGCTTTGCAAACCAATGGCCGCTAACTTGCCAACTAAATCAAGCCAACATCAACTATTCTCATTGGCCGTGCACAAATCTGAAGCCCATAACCTGGGCTGATCACAAACTGAAACCCAGTTTCACTGGGCTAGAACCAGTTTCACTAAGTCTCACCTAAACTTGGCTTTGCTTCTGCAACAATTTCAGCCCACATCACTTGATCTTCACTGCTGGGCTGTGCACAAAACTTTCATCCCACATAAGTTCAGCTGATGGGATGTGCATAACTGAAGCCCGCAATCACTGATGCACCTAACTGAAGCCCACAAACCAAGCTGTGCAACCACCAGTCTTTCCAAGCAACCACTGAGCCATACCATTTTGATCCGCAAGACCTGGGCTGTAAACACAACCTGCATTCCCACATAAACCAAACAACTAATCCCCATAAACCAAATGAAACCCAATAAACCAAATTAAGTCCATTACAACTGGGCTTTGAGTTCAATTTGAGTGCTAAATCATGTCAGGATTTTTGTCTGCAACTGGGGATACAAACAAATCAATTAGAGAACTTGCTTACGGGCATGATTCATGTTACGAACCCCCCACATATAATAGTGATTTTAGGGAGTATTATGAGCCTTCTCGTGGCCCCGACCTTGAATACTCATACCCTAACCATCATGAGCACATGTATCGGTCACCACGCTGGGGAGTTGAACAATTTTATACTCCCCGACTCCTTGTTTACAATCACTAATGGAAACTCTCATGGAGCAAAATGCTAGGCTTGAACTGAATGCAATACATGACCATCCATATAGCAACATGCATGATCATCCCTTCTCTAGTGAACCATGTGCACAACCATGTAATGATGATTCATATGAAACATGCATACCCACTATTGAAGACTCTCCCTCCATTGAACAATGTCACATGTTCTTAAAGATGAACCTGATTCATTTAGAAAAAGAAGAATGGAAGGCAATTCATGATAGAATGATTATTGTCCCTAATAAAGAAAATCTTGAAAATAGCGTTTCTCTTCCTACTCATGCAACTAACACTGAATATGAACCTAATCTAGAGGTAAATGAGTATACTAGAAATGCTAATAGGGAAATGCATTTTTGTGATGATGATGATGATGAATATGACATATTAGAAGATCATGTGTATGCAGATAATATGATAGAATCTTTGAGTTCAGAGACGTTAGGCGTCTCTTCTGTGAACCCTATGAATGACACTTCTTCTAACATTCATATATGTGATATTGATTCTGAGCTTGGTTTTGTGAAATTTTTCAGTGAATGTGAGCATGCTTCACAACTTGTTTGTGACTTAGGAAAGGATGAATCTTCTGTTGACACTAATGTTCTTTTGGATCATGATATTACTGTTGTGTCTGATTCCCTGCCCATGTCACAATATGTTGCCTGCTCTAATGATTATGACATAGAGATTGATGAATTGTTCTATGCAGGTGAACATGATTTACCTTCTTCTGACCTTAGGAAAGTATATGATGGTGCAAATGATTTTATACATGGAAATACCTTAGATGTACCTGATCTCTCTCCTGAGTCACAAATTGAAACTCCTCCACCAAACCTAGGTGTAGTTTGTCACAAAATTGCAAAACCAACTTTTCCTAAAAATGCCTAACTTAGGCTCAGAGCTTTGTGCTTCCCAAGTCCTCTTGAACTATTTTGCATCAAAGTATAACACTCTTAAGGAGCCACAGTTGGAATATGTATGTCTGCCTGTTATTAGCAAAACTCATTTTTGAGTTAGACTTTTTGCATGATGTACCTTTAATTTTGCAAGATTTTGTGCTGAAAAACACATCTGTTGACAAGTTTAGGTTTGGGGAAACTCATTCACATACACAAGCCTTACTTGCACTCTCATATTATATTTGTGTAAGGCTGTTGATGTTTGTACATATTTTCTATTGGGTTGACCCTCAACTCTTTAGACTCGTTGGTTTATGGTGAATTTTCATTGTATATAATCCAAGTAGGACTTGTTAAATTTTTCTTTTCTTGAATCGTTTGAGTCTTCTTATGCATATATTGGCTAATCCGATATGATCTCCACTGATAATGTTGGATTTTAGCCTTGATTAATGAAGCTCCAACCTTGCTCCCGCCGACATCCGGTAATCTCTTCCCTTTTCTCTTATCAGCATAGTTCTCATGGTATGTGACTGTTTAATTTTTCCTATCTGTTGACACATTGAGGACAATGTTCGATTTAGGTTTGGGGGTGCATTTGCATTTAGAGTTTTTAGTCTTTTATTTTAGTCTTTTATTTTCCAAAAAAAAAAAAAAATAAATAAATAAATAAATAAAAATTAAAACTCTTTTTGTAAAAACCTCCAACTTTTAGAGATTTTAGAGTCACTAGCATGCTTCTAGCTATGTTTACATAGAGAATCGACCGAAATAACAAAAGTTAGAAGTACTGAGAGAACACAATCGGGTTTCTTAGTTGATTAGAGCGTTAAAGTTGGATTTAACCATACCGAAGAGCGAATTAGGTGCCGTTTAGATATTCGGTAGTAGAATTGTGATCAACCATAGTGGAGACTACCCATTTTACATCAAGTGAGGCACCAACCTTTCAATTTTTTGCAACTTTCTAGAAAAGCTATTAGAGTGTGTGTCACCGTACGTCAATTAGGGTAGAATGGTGAGCTACCCAACTTCGCACCAATTTCAAAGACTACTTTTGATCTCTTGAGTGCTAGTTTTTGTCAATCATGAGGGTGACGTTTAAAGAAGAAAACTCCTTCTAAATATCGATTTGCAGCTAGCATCACTCTCTCTCAATCAAGAAGACCCATAGAAACACATCATCGACAACAAACGGAGCAAAGATCGTAATATTGAAAGAAAAGTTGATATAGTCCAAGGTTTATGTGCAACAAAGAAAAAGAAAAAGAAAAGAAAATAGGATGAGAATTAATGAAGTTTGTGAAAAATTGAGTTTTATTATTTTAATGTGGAAAAAAAAAATGTCAAGTTTTTGTAAAGTTCAGAAGTTCGTCATCAACAGTTGAAGACCGAAGACCGAAGATTGAAGACGTTTCTATGGTTTCTTATGAGAGAGTGATATTAATTGCCATCGGGTGAGAAGGTAAGTGAGTACTCCCACCCTTGCTAATGGTTGATTTCCTTTCTTAGAGATCATCGAAAAAGATTCTTTTTGTCCACACTTCGTGGAGTCTCCAGTATTTTATTTTAAGGTTATCCTTCTTACCTACAACGTGTGCAAAGATTTCTCTCTTTATTCCCGCCGCACACATGAGAGACTAAAAAGCGATCTTTTGAGTGCAATTATCATAAAAACCTAATGGTGAGGCGAAGTCGAGGCTTATGATCACAATCGAATCCGAATTCTTTCATATGGTATGGTTACTTTCGCTCGCACTTAAGGATGAGAATGCGTTCTTCGATAGTTCTAACTTCTCGTTACTAGCATGCGTAAAACTCTATATACTCATAGCTTCTGAGGCTTGAGACTCTTTTACACTCTGAAGTTGGAGAAGGTTTTGTGGGTACACCTCCTGTAAACCCTCACGAGACTACAACTCATTCACCAGTGGACACCTAGGGGTTTAAAGGCTTAGTGCATACGCTAAATGCATTCGAGAGACTCTGCTGACAGGGTATAGTTAGGATTTCTTAATTTCTGTTTCACTTGAGGACAAGTAAAATTCAGGTTTGGGGGTATTTGATGAGTGCCAAATAGTGCATATTTATACACCTTTTTTATTGGCATTTTACTCATCTTTTGCGCTTAGAAATCGATATTATCCCGCATTCGTGTTTTCTTTGTTTTCAAGAATAAATATTTGTATTAATTAATTTTGTGTTTTTAGGTAATAAATAAAGCTCTTGAAAATTGAAGAGCCAAAAGAGCGAAGACTCGAGGGCAAGTGTCTATGGAGCGTAAAGTCAAGCCCGCGCGCGCAACAGCTTGCAACCCAACAAGGAAGACATGGGCTAGAGCTACCCATGACCCGATCCGAACCCGCTCATCCCGAGCCGTTGAGATCTCGCCCCGATGCATCCTACGGTCGTCCATCGCTCACATCTATCTCTCGATGCTCCCTGCAACACCGATCACTCCGAGTCACCTTCGCCTGTTCGATCTCCCTCGCTACATCCAACGCTCGCTCAGCCCGTCCCATCAGCACTCCGATGTCCCCGCTTCACAACAAAAATCACATACCCTATACCCCTCGACCAAACCCTAATCTCACCTTCACTTTCTCTTCTTCCTCCTTCCCCCTCACCCGACACTCTCGTAGAGAACGAGAAAGCAGAGCTCGCTCCTCTCGCAACCCCATCACCTTCTTCCCCGACCAGTCGCCGCCTCCATCACCACCTCCATCACCTCCCCGACACTAGCCACAACCACCATCCCCTAACGTCTCTATACCTAGTTCATAGCTTCTTCCCTAGGAGCTAAGATCGAGATAGAGAAAACTAGGGTTAGGGTTTCTCGAGCAGAGGAAGGAAACATTAATCGAGCGATTGGACAAAGAGCGACAAGCGATTCGTAGACGTTTGAAGATTGGGTTTGATTTATTTTCTATCTTATTTTTCTGTTTTTGAAATAAATTAGGGTTTTGATACTTTGCATGTATAAATAGTTAATCATGGAGGTTGGAAACTCATGCTCACAGCTTTGAGCACCATTGTAGAGTAATTTGTCTTATTTATGTTTTAATTCTAGCAGCCTGGGGTGTTTGATGAAACCCCTGCTCCTATGTTGAGTAACTCATATCAAAATTTGTGTTCTTGCCGTTATGAATTGAATTGAGTGATTGTATGTCAGATGAATCTAACAAACTTGTGATAGTTTGTACTCTTTAAGAAGACAAAGCTATGCTAGGAGTAAGTTAGTGAAATCACCGAATTACCTTAGAAGTAATTAATTAGCTAACAAACCAAATAAGCTTGTGATAGTTTGTACCGTGAAAAGACAAGCTATACTAGGAGTAAATTAGAGAAGTTGGGTAATTTCTCTACCCGAGGCCTTCAAAGGGAGGCACAAGACATGAATGGAGGGTGATTTGCCTTAGCATAGGGTTATGAGGTGTAGTCTAACAACCCAGTAGCTTCCAATTAGTTATAACTTATTTAGTTACCTTAGTTTAGTGTCACATTTACACTCGACGCATCGATAAACCCCCGATTGTGTCACTTACCTCTTAGAAATTCAAGAGAAGCAAGCCATAGATCAACCATAGCACCACAATTCCTTGTGGGATCGACCCGCACTTGCCGTTGTCTCCGATAGACGCCGTGCACTTGCGGTTTAGACATAGTCGTAGGATAAATCACATCTTTAAAATCCTACCAGCTTTCCACCAAGACAACATAATTGCCAAATCTGACTCATCGACAAGGTGTAAAACCGCTTTTTTGCCTCACCTTCGAGACCGGAAAGAATTTGCACATGACCATATCGTAATTCCGTCCATTGAATAGAGACATGTTTGTACATTTTGACATGTTCTCCCGTGTCACCCGTGGCCAAACCTCGGGATGGAAGGTCGGGCAACGTACACTTTGGCGAGAATGGAGTCCGATCCAGCCTCCTTAGTAAATGGTGTCTTATGTGCTTCGCCGATCACTTCGACAACTTGTCGTCCTCGCCATTTCCGTCGCCTTCTTGACCATCCGCTCAAGTTGCTCGAGCTTTTGCTTGGTTGTCGCATTCGTTCCCTCGTTTGTCGCCTCTTCCTCGGCCGAAGAGTCCCTGGTGGGCCATACCCTCCCCTTAAGCGATTAAGGTCGGCACATGCTCTCGGTTCGTGGGTGGGGTCGGAGTGTTTCTTGACTCGGGCGCGTTTTAGAAGCGCCTGTCTCGATGATCCTATTGACCCGCTCTCTCGGGGTTATGAGTCGGTAGTTTTCATGCTCCAAGGCTAGATTCCTTCTCGCAGCTCTCTCATAAGATCTTCCCCGCTTCTTTGGCTCGCCAAGATAGCAAGTAACATTGGTTGGCTGCTCATGGCTAGAGTGGCCATTCACTTGGTTTCCCCGTCGCATTGGGTGGCGTAGCTTGGTGGTCCCCCGGGGGGATAATCTGGGGAACGGTTGGAGCTACGGGAGGATCATCTATTACCGGTGGGATGTCTCGGTTGAGGTTGCCCATTACCAAGCGCACTTGTCTAAGCCTTTCTCCTTCCCGTTCTAGTGCACGTTGATACTCCATTTGTTGCCTTTCTCGCCTCCGTTTCCTCCCCGCATCATTTGCACTTCCTCGTCTTCCTCGAAGATCCGATGCAGCTTCTTCCATCTTCCATGTCCCCCGCGCCTCATCCGCTCGGGTTAATCCTCGCATTCTTGGTGGGAGATCGTCGTCTCGCCTAGATCGACTTCTTCATCGACGCTGTCATGTCGTGCCCGCCCGGTGCCCGAGATTTTCCTTAATGGTTTTGTGCTTACCCTCTTGTCGGGAATCCGTTAGTCCTTCTTGTGCACTAGATCCCGCTATGGCCCGATTCCCGAGAATCCTACCCGTCCCGGAAGTGCTTGCCATCGCCTCTAGTGTTGCTTTTCGCCTCGTCTCGCCCGTCCCCTACCTCCCAAGAAAGTACACAAAGACTTACTTCAAACCGTTTTAAAAGGTTAAGGATGAAGTACAGCTAGCTTCATTGCAGAGTGGAAAACGTTTTTCTTATAGTACAATTCCATTTATGCTAGTGTGCTGATCTCAAGAATCGAGTGGTTTTGACCGTAAAGGAAAATCTTTGAAAAGTTGTTTCGACACATCGTTTCTGTGACTTTCTCTATGCATTTATCATTATTCGTCCTAACATTCCTAGTGCCGAAATCATTAATCATCCGTACGTTAGATCGGAAAATTTCTTTCTTGGCTATGGTTGATAATAACGACAACCTTCACCAGCTGTTTCGCCGACGGTTCACCTATACAGATTACCGGAATTCCCCGAGGATGGTTGTACCATAGGATTCTTTTGGTTTTCTACCGATGCTGTGAGGCTCTTACTGTAGGATCAAGATAAGACTTATTAACGAAGCACTCACTATACTCCTTCTAGCCGTAGCTTTTGGAAATCTAAACTCGATGACTTCGAGTTAGTCTTGCCTCCACCACTATTGTACTTTACTTAACTTTCAAAGAAGATTTAAACGGCGAAATAACTTTCAATCTAGCTTCCACCGATTATCAAAGATGATCCGATCGGGGTCTTTGAGGTGTTATAACGATTAACTTCCACCGTCCAGATCGAAGATGAGACGATCTTTAATCAAGGGACTTAACTCAACAGAAAACACTTAACTCAAGAAAAAAGACGCATTAATCAAACTTTTCGACGTTCAAAACACTCACTCATAAGGTAAGAAACCTTATGGTACTTACTTCGACAAAATCAAGACGATGAAGATAACTAATCAAGTTTTTCTTTTCAAACTAAAATTTTGTGAGCTTTTCAACGATTAGGCAAGTGAAAACAAACATAAATAAATCGAGCTTTTAATCAGAAAGGTAAACTTTAAATGATAGATCTAGCAACCTATGCGTTCCAACCATTAGAGCCTTTCACTTAGCATCAACTATCATCAATAGATGTTTATAGGAGCTGTTGAATCTCTCTTTTAATGGTGTTTTGGCAAGGTATCTAAAGATGTTACACGTCCCCTTAGTCGGCGCCAGAATGTAGATGTAGAAAACCATACTACTACATCCAATGATCCATCCCACACACAATAAGAAGTAACAAGCAAGAGAAATAGAAGAAAAAAGATGTACGTGGTTCTAAGATGATTACCTACGTCCACGAAGGGGTAAAGGGATGATATTATTGCTTGATTCAAGATTACAAGACGAGTGCTTTTCTCTCAATACTCTAGGTGTACTCTCTTTCCTCACTTCTTACTTGAGTTTTACCTCTCTAGATGGTCTCTATTTATAGTCACATGTGATGATACAACCAGTACTACGATGTTAGGCCTGATGTAGCTTCCTTGATATTCTTCTCGGATGATCAGTTGATGCTTCAGCCGATATTCCTATCTGCTTAGGTTGAGATATCTAGCCGAGCCGAGTGATGTCCTCTTCCTCGATATCCCACTACCCGATGTCGCTTGTTTGGTGGAGATGACCGATGTCGCCCTTTAGGTCCTCGGGACGAGTCTTACTTTGACCGAGTTCTTCTTATCTCTTCACCAAGTCACAAGTTGCATTTATTGTTCTAAAATTCTTGATGAGCATCACATCAAAACTTTTCTCCCTTTTATGTCGACCTCACTAGTCGTTTGCTTCCTCTTTTCTCGATCTCAGATTTGGTGAGGTGATTCAATACTTCTAGTGCTTATTTCCTTGGTACACCATTGCTTAGGATTGTTCCACCTGTCCCCCGTGGATTATTTACACCTACAGATATAACTATCTTTGATTTGATTAATCATCATCTCTCTTCTGTGTTTTATTTTCTATTAACCACATAAAGTGTTTTATATTAATGAATAATTCTTTTCTTAACAAAAAAAGAAAAAAAGAAAAAAGGGTTAACAATTGATCAACGAGTCAACAAAATCAGCTCAACTGGTCAACTTCACAAACAAACAATCCAAATACACCAATGGATAAATTCGCGACCCAAATGCAAATCATATCAATAATTTTAATTAGGCTATTTACCTATTCCGAACCTATTAATAGGTTTTGTTTGATAGTTGATACCATGGATTTAAAAATCGTTTTCTAAAAAAAAAATTTTTTAAGAAAGGCAATTAAGAAATGAAAATTTTAAACATATCACGCAGAAAATTTCTCTAAACTTGATTGCTCATGATAGATCACATGACTTTCCAATGGAATCCATCCTTTCACAAAAAGGTTAACCACTCCCTTTTCAGTGATATATGATTTTGAAAGTGTCTACTACACGATCTACAACACCACTATTAAAGAAAGAATTTTTTATAATTCCATAAAATTAAATTAGAAATGTTATAAACTTGTAATTATGTTAAGAATATCTAGGGTGAATCTCGTTTATTATTGGGATGCCCTTGTGTCTAGCTCTATAAATAGAGGCTCTAATGTTTGTCTATTGTACTAATGAATAGAATTTCTCCCTTCTTCTTCCCCTCTACTTTGTGTATCCTTCCCTCTTTCTCCTTCCCTCTTTCTCTAATGTTTGGGACTCTATTTACAGAGTTTACATACTTGGTTCCCAAGTAATGGGGTCCCACTAAAGTGGGCATCTACATAATAAACTGTCATTTATAACACTCCCCCTAGATGACCACTGTATCCAAGCTAATTGCCTCATTAAAACCTTATCAGAAAATTCAAGGGACAAACCCGACCGAATGGAAAAGAGTACCATATATTATGAGATTAGAAATGCAGTTGACATGCATATGTTGCCTCGTTAAAACCTTTGACAAGGAAAACGATGGGATAAAACCTGACGAATGAAAACAGTACAACGGATAGTCCGATAAAATACCTTTTACTATGATGCCCCCCTGATAAATACTCCAGTTAAATCTTGGCTTGCAAATCTTCGAATCGACACTTCCCAATTTCAATAAATGAATTTCTTGAATGCTGGAGATATCAATGCTTTCGTGAGAAATCTGTCAGTTGATGAAGTCTTCTTTTGTGTTGGTATTCTAATAGTAGTTTTCTCGACTCTTCATGTCTCTTTCAATACATTAAGCACTTGTTTCTTGGATTGCTAATTTCTTGGAGATGATTCATAGAAATAGTTGATGTAGTTTCTTCAACAAAGTGCCAAGATATGAATACCTTATCACACGTTAATCGTATTTGTGAGAAGGAAATCCAAATTCTTAGGAGTGATTAAGTTGATTTGGTTTAATAAAATGTGGGCATCCACTAAAAGACCAAAATTGATACGACTCCCCCTTGGATGACCGTCATGTTGATTTAAATTGCCTCACTAAAAACTTGACAGTAAAACCCAATGGGAAAAAATTTGGACGAAGGAAAAAGATCACAAATATCAACATTTTAATGAGATGTTGCCTCGTTAAAACCTTGTCAGGAAAACCACATGGGATAAAACCTGAAACGAAGGAAAAAGGGTACAACTTTTGACGATTTACGGATGCTAACCCAACAATATGAGTTTTACAACAAAAAAAAAAGCATTAAAATAATAACTCTAGTCTATCTCAAAGTCGAGTTTATGCTAGCATAATTCTAACTGCAGATTTAAGAAAGAAAATAGAATTTATGCTGCTAAAGCGTGGATTTTGGTGTTTTTAAGGACTCTTCAAGAGACCAATAAAGTTGATCGCATCAACTAATCCGGATTTTGGGTCTTGTACCAAATTTCTAAAAAACACATAAAGGATTGTTAAACCTGACATAATCGAGTCAAGTGGCTGCCTGAATAAAATTTGAATCCCATAAAGATTACTAATTTGAATATGTTCTTCGAGCACATCTCTTGTGTGAATTCAGATTTAATCCTTCAAGGACTACCACGCCAAAATAATCATACATGGAGAACAAAAATTTATTGAATCAATCCTAAGTCCGAAAAAAAATAACCCTCAAATCGTTTTTACAACGAATATATTTCTCATACAACACATTATGACTACACCAACCACTTAAGTAACAGGCTTGGCATTTTTAAGGTGTTAAGTTTTGGATCCAAAATCGCGTCAATCGAGAAACTAATCCAACATAATTTGGATTATATGCCAACCAATCACATATGTCGATATTCCTCTGCAGAGGGATTCAAAGCCACTATCATTTATTTTAGTAGCTACTTTAAATGAATATTCGACAATCATTTTTGTATACCACAATCCCACACAATTCTCAAGTATATGCATATTTTGAAAAATTCAAAATTTAATGGTACCAGCGCCCACGGGCATTATGATCTCATCATCATCAACGGATGAGATATTAATTTTGAGAATGTGAATGGTGTTTTGGTACACTCAATTGGAGCACTACCAGTAGCCTCTCATGGAAGGCTACTTATTTTACGAGATGTGACTGGATTTTCCTCTTAAAGAGGCAAACACTAGCTTATATAAAAGCAAATGAAACATTTTACGCCTAGTTAATATATAACAGCCTTTTTCCATTTGGACATGATGGGAGAGAAACTGATATGACATTGAAGTTAATTAACACCAACTTTTGTCGTTAGTGTAAAGTCTCCCCATGATTATGTCGAAAATATTTTCATCTCATAAAACGAAAATAAGTTTCGTAAAGTGTTATCCGATTAATGGGATGCCCTTATGTCTATCCCTATAAATAGAGGCTCTAATGTTTGTCTATTCTCTCTTTTCTTCTCCCTATTTTCTGTCTCCTTCTCCTTTTACAAGAAGAAAAGTATTTTTTGGTATTTTTTTCAATGGTCCTCAATTCCATATAATTAAGTTTACAATCAAAAATGAGAATATTAGTTATGCTCCTAAAAATACACTCTACTCTGTAGAATAAAATCCGATGTCAAATACAACCTTAATATTCTATTAGGGAAATATTGTACCATATTAATGTTAAAACTCAATAATCCGGTGGCTTTTAATACATGAGGAAAATAATTCTACGGAAAGAATTTTTTCTGGTAATAAGTATGAGAAATGCTTTCCAGATGGAATAGAGATCATTTTGGAAAAATCGAGGGTCATATTAAATGCTTGAAAGATCAGCTATCTTCTCTCTAGAATCAACAGTATAGTGATGAAAACTCGCAGAAGATTCATCTAACTATTCAAAAGTTGCATTACTAGAAGAAAGTTGAAGCTGACTTTTGGCAGCAGAAATCGAGAGATAGATGGATTAAAGAAGCATACAATAATACGGCCTATTTTTACTCCTTAGCTAATAGGAGGAGAGCTCGAAATCACATATCAGCTTTAAGAAATGATCAAGGCCAATGGTTTCATACCCATAAGGAATTAGCATCTCTTCTCACCAACCACTTTTCCAAAATAGCTCAGTCTTCTAATCCACAATTTCAGAGCGACTCTTTTTATATAATTGCTCCAATCATTACTCAGGAAGAAAATGCTATGTTAGTGTCAATTCCTTCTGAAGAGGAAATTTATGATGTCGTTAAAGGTCTTCCTAGTTATAATTCGCCGGGTCCTGATGGATTCCCTGCAGGGTTTTTTCAATCTCAGTGGTTAACTGTGGGTAATGATATTGTTCACTTAGTGCAACATTTTTCATTAATAAATCTATGCCTTCAAATATCAATCATATTGTCACTTGTTTAATCCCGAAATCTTAACATCCAACAACTCCAAGTGATTACAGACCAATTGATATTTGTAACATAATTTATAAGATAATATCGAAACTCTTAGTCACAAGAATGAAGCCTCTAATGGAGAAAATAATATCTCCAACTCAAGCTGCATATGTACCTAAGAGATACATTAATGAAAATATAGTTATGGCTCATGAGTTAGTTCACTCAATGAAGAAATCTAGGTGGAAACAAGGATTAGTAGCTCTGAAATTGGATATGTCGAAAGCATTCGACAGAGTTGAGTGGTCTTTTATTGATAAAATGTTATCCTAATTGGGTTTTTGTGAAGACTGGAGGATTTTGATCAATCAATGCATATCGACAACAACTATCTCAATTCGATTGAATGGAAGCATTTGTCAGTCATACACTCCAACTCGAGGTCTTAGGCAAGGGGATCCTCTATCCCCTTACCTATTCATTATTTCCATGGAATATCTAACTAGATCGCTGAGGCATGCTGAGGCACTTAATCTATTACGTGGAATACAGGTTACAAAGAATTTCCTACCAGTTAATCACCTTTTGTTCGCGGATGATTGCATTTTGTTCTTCCATGCAGATCAAAATAGTATTCATCAAATTCAGGTTTGTTTGAAAGAGCATTTTGTTCTTCCATACGTGGAATAGAGATCATTTTGGAAAAATCGAGGGTCATATTAAATGCTTGAAAGATCAGCTATCTTCTCTCCAGAATCAACAGTATAGTGATGAAAACTCGCAGAAGATTCATCTAACTATTCAAAATTTGCATTACTAGAAGAAAGTTGAAGATGACTTTTGGCAGCAGAAATCGAGAGATAGATGGATTAAAGAAGCATACAATAATACGGCCTATTTTCACTCCTTAGCTAATAAGAGGAGAGCTCGAAATCACATATCAGCTTTAAGAAATGATCAAGGCCAATGGTTTCATACCCATAAGGAATTAGCATCTCTTCTCACCAACCACTTTTCCAAAATATCTCAGTCTTCTAATCCACAATTTCAGAGCGACTCTTTTGATATAATTGCTCCAATCATTACTCAGGAAGAAAATGATATGTTAGTGTCAATTCCTTCTGAAGAGGAAATTTATGATGTCGTTAAAGGTCTTCCTAGTTATAATTCGCCGGGTCCTGATGGATTCCCTGCAGGGTTTTTTCAATCTCAGTGGTTAACTGTGGGTAATAATTGTTCACTTAGTGCAACAATTTTTCATTACTAAATCTATGCCTTCAAATATCAATCATATTGTCACTTGTTTAATCCCGAAATCTTAACATCCAACAACTCCAAGTGATTACAGACCAATTGATATTTGTAACATAATTTATAATATAATATCGAAACTCTTAGTCACAAGAATGAAGCCTCTGATGGAGAAAATAATATCTCCAACTCAAGCTTCATATGTACCTAAGAGATACATTAATGACAATATAGTTATGGCTCATGAGTTAGTTTACTCAATGAATAAATCTAGGTGGAAACAAGGATTAGTAGCTATGAAATTGGATATGTCGAAAGCATTCGACAGAGTTGAGTGGTCTTTTATTGATAAAATGTTATCCTAATTAGGTTTTTGTGAAGACTGGCGGATTTTGATCAATCAATGCATATCGACAACAACTATCTCAATTCGATTGAATGGAAGCATTTGTCAGTCATACACTCCAACTCGAGGTCTTAGGCAAGGGGATCCTCTATCCCCTTACCTATTCATTATTTCCATGGAATATCTAACTAGATCGCTGATGCATGCTGAGGCACTTAATCTATTACGTGGAATACAGGTTACAAAGAATTTCCTACCAGTTAATCACCTTTTGTTCGCGGATGATTGCATTTTGTTCTTCCATGCGGATCAAAATAGTATTCATCAAATTCAGGTTTGTTTGCAAAAATTTTGCGGAATCTTTGGTCAGTTGATAAACTTTTCGAAATCTTCATCTTTTATTACGGGAGATCTGTCAGATGAAGATAAAGTAGCCATCAGAGATAAGTTAGGAGTCAAACAACTAAGCTCCTCAGATAAATACTTAGGCGTGCCAATTCTTTTGGGAAACTCGAAAACAAGTTCCTTTAAGTTTATTCAAGATTCTTATGAAAATAGATTTCAAGGATGGTGTTCCAAAACACTAAACCAAGCAGCTAGAACAACTTTAGTTAAGTCAGTCCTCAATTCTATTCCTGCACATTATATGAGTAGTTTTAAATTGCCAAAAAAAAGTTATCGTAAGCTAGATTCTCGCCGTAGGAAATTTTGGTGTGGCCATAAATCTAACAGGGCTTAAATTTGGTGGCTTGAATTCACTTTGTTCTTCAATGAATGAAGGGGATTAGGATTAAACTTACAAAGGTTTAACACTTTGCTCTCATAACTAAACTTGCATGGAGATTTTACATTGAAGAGGATAAACAATGGGTACCAATTATGAAGGATAAATATTCTCCTCACTGTAGTTTTTTACATCTTCAAGAAACACCTTACAATTCCTCTTGGATTTGGAAAGGTTTAGAACTTGGGCTTTATTACGTAAGGAAATTTCATAGGTGGGATGTAAGGAGTGGTGAGAAAATACTAGTTTGGTACGATAAGTGGGTAAAAGGACTTGGTTCTCCTCCAGTTTCAAAAGATTCATTTAGAGAACCTGCAAGAATAGTTTATGTTTAAGATCTGATGTTGCAAAACCCAAGAAGGTGGAATGAACAACTTGTTACTGATCTTTTCCTAGAAGAAATTGCACTCTTAATATTAAGAATGCAGGTAGTTCAATATGGTTCAGATAAATTAATCTAGGAACCTACAGGTGAATTTACAGTCAAAGCTACATATAAAGCTTTAACAAATCTCTCTCATGATTCAGACTATAGTACTAGAGACATCACAAATTTTAATTGGAGTAAGCTCTGGAAATCGCAAGCTCCACACAAAGTTAAACTTTTCTTATGGAAGTGTATTAAGGAAATTGTCCCAAGCAGGGTAAAACTTAATAAATATAATATTCACATAGATCCAGTTTGTCCAAGATGTTCACAAGCTGAGGAAATGCTTCAACATCTGCTATTGCAATTTTATCATTCAAAATCTGTATGGCTAGCAATGAATGTGAATACTGCTAGTATGAATAGTCAAAATATTGAAGTTTTTGAATGGATCTCTAGTTGGTTCCAATCTCATAGTTCTGTAGCCAAAGAAGATTGGAATTATTGGGTTCTAACTCTTATGACTACTGCTTGGTTTATCTGGAAAAACAGATGCGCCAAAATTTATGAGAACAAAAATCAGAATATTTCCTTTATGGTTCATTCCATTAAGTATATGGTGAATCAATGTGCAGCTGAGGTTCATGTTGAAAGACTGAAACTGAGACAACTTTGGACTCCCCCTTCATTTGAAGAACTCAAAATTAATATGGATGCTTCTTTTGATTATAACACTTCTGAGTATGGTATTGGTCTGATTATTCGTGATTCTACGAGGGTAGTTCTTTGGGCCATGAGAGGGAGATACTTCGATGGAGGAATAGATCCGATTAGCACGAGAATGTCTAGCCATGAAAGAAGCAATATTGTGGGCTAGAGAATGCAATCTACAAAAAGTTATTTTGGAAAGTGACAGTCTGAATGTAGTTAACTCCATCAAGCTGCCAAACTCTTCTGTTCAATGGTACAATCTTGGAATCATAGAAGAAATACGACACCAACTTTCTATTTTTTTTTGTTTTTCATGCTTTTCGGTTAATCATGTTAAGAGAACGGCTAATAATGCTGCTCATATTATAGCTAAAACTTCTAATGCTGATAAATCATCTTTTGATTACTTTTGTGACATCCCAGAAAAATTTAGAAAAGTTGTTTGGGATGATCAACAATCTATCAGTTTAAGTCATGTAAATTAATCTCTCTAATATAAGGTGTTTTCGTATCAAAAAAAATAATATGAGAAATGATATTATATAGATTTCAATTCGATATATGAAGATATATTTAGAAACTTGGTTACTTAATTTGATGTAGTTAGTATAGATAAATATAAATTTATTAAAAGTTACTAGTATGTAACCCGTGCAACGCATCGGGTCCAGTGAGAATTGTCGATTGGTGTGGCGGGGCTTCGCCCCGCGCCCGTAGCCAAAATGCATTAGAACATCTTCAAGAAATTCTTGATTAGTTTAATTATGTTTAATAGATAGGAAAAAAAAAAGATTCAATCTACTCTATCTGATGGGCAAACACGTGCGCAACCACATTCAATGTGCTAAATTAACCTAAGACCCGAAAATTTGTCAATAACGCAGACGCAACATAAAAACGTTGGGCATATACTTCCTTAGACCATTTAGTACCATCAACTCGGAATCTTTTCACGCCTGCAAATAGGTAAACTATTAGACCCGTAAAGGTAAAAAACATTGGGCAAATATAACATAAAAGCATTGGGCATATACTTTCTTTGACCATTTCACGCCTGCAAATGAGTAAAGTAACAAAAATTCTTTATGGACAACCAAAAAAACAACTCTAAAATAATCACTTACATGTTTTCTTGTTTATTGGGTCCTATGGCATTCATCAAGGAACCCACTGCTTCCAATGGGTTCATCATCACCCTCCATTGGGGTATATTGTTTTAGGGTTATTTTTTGTGTTGTATGTCTAGAACCATTGGTAAAGTAAACTATTAGGCCCGTAAAGGTATCCAATGAGTCAATTTGCTATCCGGAAGTCAGAAATATCAAGACAAAAAATAATTTAAATATTTTTCATCCGGAATGTCGTGAGGCAAGCTAAAAATACAGTCAGAGGAATCTTGATTTCCTTCTATGGATTTTTCATAGTTCCAAAACTCGCACAACACGGCCATGTCGAATCAGTGGGTAGGATCCCAATATTGGATGATGTTTATCAGGTAATTGATTTTACACTGTAAAAACTATGGATCAGATGAGTGTGGTGTTTAAGCTGCCCGGTAACCAGCAACAAACTTAATGACAGCGTACTCTCATATCATTTTCTATAAAAATTCTCATTTTACTCTCATAAAATATCATGGCTCCATTCTATTACAGTCACTTGAGCAGATTATCATGGAGCATATGATGAAATGCAAAAAGAACCTGTGCTATGTAACCCAAATCATCAACTCCCTGACTTGACTTGCTAATTTTCATCTAAAATTTCTGGTAAGAACTATCGATTGGTGTGGCGGGGCTTCGTCTCGCACCAATTGCCCGTATGCCAGTGGCAACAGGAATTTCGGGGATAGCAGAGCTTATTGCTATTCTACGGTTGGTGATAGAAATTCTACAAGAAATAAACAAGTACTTTCATTAAGTTTCTTTTCAGTGACGGTGAATGATTCCTTAATCATCTTTGTTTTCTTTGTTATTCTTTTCATTTTACTTTAAACCAATCCCATTTGTTATTTACTTTATTTTGCTCATTCAAATAACATATCAATTATACAGCTCTCTGTGGGAACGATCTCTTACTACCACTATATTACCAGTTAATTAGTGGGAAATATATTTATTAATTTGTTGTGTAAACGACGCGCATCATTATTTCGAATAGATAAGAAAGTTTGATACCCTTTAATATTTAATTAAACTATTCTTTTTATAATTAAACATTGTTATATTTATAAATGATTTGCACATGGTGAAAGTACGAATTATTTAAAGTTACTTACCGAATAATTTTGTGTTACCATAATGGAATATTTTAGATATGTCACTAAAAAAAAGCTATTCAGAGAAGTAATAACTTGTTATTAATAGTTTTTGTATCTTAGCCTGGCCAAACAACACCAACAATACCTGGAGCTACCAAAACAACCTCATATACGCTTCATATAGTGAGTGAGTAAAACTGCCTAAACCATCATATATTGAAAAATATATAGGATGAAACGCAATCAGACCTAATCCAATTATAATTCACATAATGGTCTGTGAGGCTACGAAAGTATTCAGTAAAATTACTCAACAAAAAATAATAAGTAGTGACTAAAAGTATAAAACATTGAGGAGATACTTATCACCAGAGTTTTCTTATTCATTCGGTGCTCTCTTTATATACAAATTTCATTTAATGGATTACGTTAGTTTTCTTGTGAGGTCCTTGTAGACTAAAATTCCCAGGTATGGTATTTCCTCTTTAGTTCAAAAGTTTAATTCAAAAGGGATACTACACCGGCTGCCCGAATAACAACCTCAAATCAATTAGAATTTGAATAAATAAATTTTCAAATACCAAATTGTTGCTTTTCTTAGTATATAAAAACTTAAGACAATAACACATAGATATGGCTAGAGCTTATTAGTTTTAGAGAGTAAATTGAGTGACTTTCCTCAGTTCTGTACATCTTGCCTTGGATTCGTTTTGCCTAGGGCTTCTTAGTTGAAATTGATCAAATGAAGTCTTTAACATTCACTAACTCCTCTAGTTTAAGTACATTTCAATGCTTCTCGACTTATGTTTACGAAGTCACAGATTAGTTCGTCTCTTTCTTATTATTTTGTTCTTTCAGCTTAGTTGATACCCATGTAGGAATATTTATGACAGAATGAATTAGCTGATACCCATGTAGGAATATATATGACAGAATGAAACGTTGAATCCATGAATAACAGGAAGTATCAACAGATATATTGTGTGGAACTTCATGAATCAAAATATGTCAATGAAATCTAGAGTGTCCTTTTAACCCATTAAGGATGCGGAGGTAACTAAGGTCCAGTACACTCTATATCTCAGACCATTTTGGATTGCCAGTGAATGTGATAAACAAATCCGATATGCCCTTCCAGGCTTACATCTACAAATGCAATTGCATCTTGATAATGCCATATCATGTATCTTGGAATGAATACATGTAAAAGTATAAGGAAATACAATTTTACAATTTTTTTCCATTAGATCCTCTTGGTCTTAGTAATGCATCTTGTAGTCCGCAATACAACTTAGCACGAATAGTGGGTTAATTATTTCTTACCCACCGAAGTCGAAACTCTTCCAAGCATGCATACGCATCAACTACATATGTTGTAATAAACGACAACCCCATATCAGGATCTGTCCCTCACTACCCTCTAGTACTTAGCATGATTATTTTCCGACGCTTCATCAATGTACCATTTGCAAACACCTTTGGATAAAATATCATCAGTGTAGCCATCTTCACCATAGGAGAACAACAATGGAAATTGAATTCACATGTAGCTCTAAGAAGAACCAATAAATTTATGGTGTAGTAATTGCTTCGTTAAATTTTATGCAAGCATGGTCCACTACCTTCGTTAACATCATGGAAAACACGACCTCCTGATGACGTAAAAGCAAACCGAGTTGTATAGCCTAATCAATCTCATGAATTTCATTGATTGTTAACCCCCCTTATAACACAGTATTGTTTTCAGAAATGGATGAGTATCTTTCATCAAAGGAAGTTGAACACTGCGCATTGAATAACTGATGGAATATTTAACCTTAGATGGATTGGTGGATTTGACAGTTCTCCCATGAGGCCAGACCATTCCACGCATCCTCTACCGTCCTTCCCTCACTCACCCCTGGAGTAGGAAACAATAAATATGAACTGGATGGACCAATTTTCTACTTACTCACTCTCAAAAGCTACACTCCCAATAAATAAATAGAAAATTATTGCATAAATCATATATGCCTGAACTTAAACCAAGGCTCTGGTTTCTTTCCTCCACAGTCGCATTTTTATGTCTCTGGCGGTTTATCGTCGCTAGTTATGGATCTACTGATTCCAGTCGTGGCTTTTTCAGAACCACTACTGATTGCAACGTTCCTACACGTACTTGTATATATATGCATTACCAAATTAAAATGTTTATTTTTCCTCTCTTATGAGTTCAAAACTCTCTCAGGAAAATCCTAGTGACATGCTTTTCATTTCCCCATCAATAAATGATTGACATATAAAATACAACAATGCACATAAACCCAACCTCTAACTAAATCATGCGCTGGTAATGGTATTACTCCTAACAGCATACCCTTGGGTCCTATGGATACAAAATGCATTTGAAATAAAATTTAAACTTAAATTTATAACTCCGTGTACATATATATACACATGTATCCGAGATAAGATTTATTCCCCCTCGTGTCTTGTTTCTCCTCTCCCCGTCTTGTCTTGTGTCTCCTCTCCCACATCACACCCATAAGTCACAAAAGATTTATTCTTGCTTCTTCAGGAGTTACTGGCTTTAATGGCTTAACATGTTCAGTCAATGTACTCGGATTTTCCTGCTGCGTGGCCTTTGTATCAACAAAAATGTATTTGTGCTAAAATCAAAACCAAAATTTACAATTCCATTCACATTGAAAGACAATACAGATATGTATCTGAGGTGAGATGTATACTCGGTATTCTCTTATTTCTCCTCTCCAACTTCACACCCATATAAGCCGCAAAAACGTTTTCTTGCTTTTTCAGGAGTTACTGGCTATAATAGCCTTAAAATGTTCAATCAATGTATTTGAGGATTTTCCTGTTTACGCAATTAATGTATCGTCAAAATACAAAATAATCAGAACTTTTTATCAATGATCTCAAAAAATCAAAGTATGCATTGAATTAGATGATGCCTGAGAGACTATGAAATCGTCCACAGAAAAGTTCAGCATAAAAGACCCACATGGAAAAGTTCAAAAGTTCAAAAGTCTGTAACAATTGAACACATACATAAAAGGTTCACACTTATAATAATTTATCAGTAATAACAACACTTATAGTTCAATATCTACCTAAAAAATATCGGATGTTTACCATATGCTAGAGATTCCTTCTATGGCACTTTCTACAGATGGCCACAATGGAAGTCTTCATTTAAAACCCACATAAGTCCTAACTCCCATGGTACAAACACCTGCAAAGTCGGTAATAGCTTTAGTATCTTGGCATGAACATGAACACACCTAACATCATGATACAATGATCTACTATTCCTAACCAAATCTCAAACGAAGTTATACTCTTCTCCGAGAACCGAGAACCAAAACCCATTTTCCAGTAGCAAGTACCGGGTTTGGGTAGGAGACAAACTCCCAAAATATAGGACGAAGTTATACTCTTCTCATCATGTAAAAATAACAAAAGAACAGTTTAGGAACTTTATGCCAATCAATAAAGTATTCTCAATTCCATGTTGACAAAACACAGACACTGGAACTTTATGCTGAAATTATCCACTTTTGAGGCCATGAGCTCGTTTCCTGACATCTTAAAAGAAAACTTAAATTTTCAAAAAAAAAAAAAAATCGATGCATATCTTCCAATGTCATAAATAGTATATGTTCATGTCTTGCGGAAAATATGTTGCATGTAGTTCGGAACAATCACCAATCTTAATTAAGTTGAGATTTATATCGAGTTACCAAGTTGATTCTCCATATGATGTTTGTCCCTAAATCCCAAAAGTTTCAAATAAATAAAAAGTAACCAAGAGACCAACCATTTCCATCAAGATATAACACCATAATATCCAAAAACTGATTCGATTAAGCTAAACAAAGTAAAATATAGATTGTATCAATAAACAAATAAAAACCATCATACCTTGAATTGAACTCGAAGAACAGAACCCTAGCCTTGCAGGCTGAAATAGAGAAAATCATAAATGTAACTAAACTCATCCAAAACCCTTCAACTATGAAAACAGAAGAAAAGGAATAAGATAATGAAGATTAGAGATTAAAATCAAAACAAAGAAGAATCAATCAACACAACTAAAAGTCTGGCAAGCTTTTACGTTTTCTTTCGAAGTATTGTTCGAAGTATTATTCTCTTGACTTGCTTTTGCGTTTTGTTTCGAAGTGTTTCGAAGTATTGTTCTCTGGACTTGAAGCATATCATTGCTTGTGTGAAGCCTAAAAAACTCATTTGCACATAGAATCTCTGTTTAGTAAAAGAGAGTCTAAGACTCCTTGCAAGCTTGCTATTTTTTTTTCATTACGAAACAAACTTAAAATAAACATACAAATAGTAGTAATTAGGAAATGAAACTCACAAAAAGATATCGGAAGAAGAAGGAACACCAACTCCAACGACATCTTCCTCTCTGCGAAATCAAAATAACGGTGTAACAATAAGAACACAACACCATTTTACTTGTATGTATCTACATTTGAAACGAAATAAGCACCTACACTCTCGGCTGCAGTACGAATAGATTACCTATATATCAACAACAACATCAACGACAACATCAAAAACTGAATTGTATGTAAGAAACTACAGTACGGACAAATTACCTATACATCAACAACAACATCAAAAACGACATCAAAAACTGAATTGTATGTAATATGAAAACAAACGATGAAAATAAGGTGCAATACCCAAGCTTGGTAGTCTTATATCTCCTTTATATAGAACTCTGAAACTTAATTATTAAGAAAACTCCTAGATATATACTATATTTTTCGAGATACCATATCCATGTCGCCTAATTAAATTTGACATAAGGTCTTAAAATGGAAGTCGTCGCCATGGATACATTTGTTTCTCAAAATAGGTTAAACAGAAATTGTAAGTATCCATGTTAATTCAGGAACCCTAGATTTGTTTCTCAAAGTATATTACACGTATGCATACGTTTGTACTTAAAAAAAAATTTCTTAAAATTATAATTAAGGAAAAATTATTCACGTGTAAACATGGAAAATTTTCCGAAAAAATATTCACATAAGATAAATCCAAAAATATTTTTTTCCTTTGAACCAATAAAAGTGGTTAAAAATATCGGGATTCTTTTTTATTCGTGGTAAAAAATATTTCCGAATAAAGTAATATGCGAAAAAATATTTTTCTTCTGAAAAAAAAATTATTTCCTTTTACAAACTTGAGTATAAAAGAAATTTCCAAAGATTTTTTTTTATATTTTGTGAACTCTAGAAAACTTGCTCATATTTTCTTTTGTTCAGTCTAAAAATAATATCAATGGATATCTTAAAATTATATGGAAGTTTTAGTCGGTAACCGAGCAACAAGCTGGGCACCAACCCCCTTTTTTATATAGAAATTTACATTTATTTCTTTCTTTTTTTTTTTCTCGTTTTTTTTCAACAAAGATTTTTGTAGATTTTTTAGCATAAAGGTCCAGATTTTATTAAAATCATGTAAACGCGGTGTAAGAATCAGCTAAGCTATCACTCGATTTGGAGCGTCAGATCGTGCCAATTCTATTAAAAATTAACGGCCACGAAATGTAGGGGTATAAGATGTTTTTCAGCCAATCAGGAGCGAGAGTTTTGTTCACCGGCCAATGGGAGGGGAGGTTACCGCAACTCTCGACGTGGAGTGAGAGATGGCGTGGGGTTTTTAGGTTGTTGATATTATACTAATTTAGAAAGTTTTTCACCCATAGAAGATGTCTCTCCTTCGTATAGCAACAGTCAAAGTCTAACGTGACTAGCTTTGGAAATTGCTAGTCAATACCAATGATTCTTAACAGACCGCCTCTCCAAACTACATAAAAACCGAATTTCACTTTTTCTCTCACAAATTTTTGAATGTGGTCTCGGTGGGCCCCATAGAGGACATCAGGAGTCCCATTTTATGGGTTTTGTTGTGTCCCGTTGTTTTTGTGTGGTTTAAATTCTAGATTACCAAGAATTTTTGAGTCAATACATTTCATTTGTAGATTCTGGTAGTCATGGTGAGCGTAAGTGCGTAACTTCATTTTGTTTTGTTTTTTAAATATAACATGGTAGCACAAGACACACGTATGCAAGAAATTCAGAGTAATGCAGATTCTTTCTTTTCTTGTTCGAACTATAGCTACTGAAACAATACGTACTTACCTTAATCAGTTGACGAGGTTTGATCATCTAAGATTCCCCAAATTACCAGCAAGTACAATAGAAAAGTCTTAAATGGCCGAGAAGTTGATCACATTTCCACCGCAAGCAGCTTTGTAGGGAATAGGAGGTGGTCTAGCATGAAAGACAAGAGCCAGTTAGACTAGCCAAGATAACTTGCCTAATATTATAAGCATCTCAATCTACTAGCCAGTTAGAGATAAACATTATATAGCTAGGCAAGTCATCCTTGGCTACCAAACACATACAAGACTCTTCATCTTCATGTAAGACCAGTCTATTCTTTAGCTGCCGCAGTTGGCTTAGGACTCATCATCATATATACTGTAATGAGTTTCAATCTGGATCATAGAGATGAAGATATATACTATATCAATTCCTTCAGCTAGCGGCCCATGTTCCTAATTGCTGCCTAGCTCATCCATACATAAGAACTGATGTCTTTCCTATCTAGCCAGTTACATGCACCACTAACCACTAGATAAACCAGCCTGAACATCAAAGCTCATCATCCTATCCAATTATATCCTATTTATAAATGTGTGTATGTCCATAAAAAGGAATATGTTCGTCCCATCTATATGTTACCTGGGACCGGCGATTATCCCATTATAGTTCCATCTCGTTGTAACTGAAATTAATTTTGGGACTATATTGCACATGAAGTCAGATCAAACAGTTTAAGTGGGGTTGGTTGGTTGAGAATGTGTTCTTTGACTTACTATACGGTAAATGGAAACGAATTATTTAGCTTATAATAAAAATATATTTTAAAAAATTTAGCTCCAAAAGTTACCTAGCTAAATAGGGGTTGGGCCTACGACTACATGATAAAAAAAAAGTCATTGAAAAGTAAAAAAACCATCCCTTATCCAATTATTTTAAAAATGGCTAATTTACCCCTTGATTAGCGTTAATCGGGTGATTAATTGATGTTTAATCAATTTAAACTAAAAATTAACTAATCTTGATTCTTCATCAAAACGTGATTTTTTTTTTTAATTTATTTTTTTGAAAAAGATCAAACTTGAATCGGTATATGTTCGTGCTCTCATAAACCGATTCTGGGTTGATTTTTTCAATTCACAAAAAAAAAAAAAACCAGAATCGGTTTTTTTAAATGTACACAAAAAATCGATTATGGGAAAGGAAAAAAATCAAATATAATTTAAATCATACTCGATCTTAAAATGAGTATGATTTCATACTCGATTTCAGTGCGTATAAATTCATATACTCATTTTGAGATCGAGTATGAAATCATACTCGTTTTGAAATTGTGTAAAGTCATACTCATACTCATTTTCATTTTGGGTATAACCAGAATCGGTTTACACGATACACACATAAAAACCGATTATTGACATTGCACAACAGGAATCGGTTTATAAAAGTGCTCATGTAATCCGATTCTAACAAAAAAAAAAGATACAGAAAAATTGTGAATTTTTTCTTATAACAATCGGATTACTCGACACAGATATAAAATCTGATTCTAGCATTATAATCAATAATCGGTTTTTATAAGTGCTAATGTAATCCGATTATGGGCTAAGCAGTTATGAATTCAAATGGTAGACAATCGGGCTATGTGGACATTAACATTGAACGATTCTGGTTCAAATTTCTCGAACCACAAAACATATCCAAGACAATCGGTCTTTGTGGGCATGAACATAAACCGTTTCTATTTGCAATCGGATCACATGTACATTAACGTTAACCAATTCTGGTAAACCCAGAAAAGTTTGATTTCAAAATTTTCAATTTTTGAGTGATTGCATGTTACTAAAACCTAGTTTAGATTGAGAAGAAGAATCAGTTGAAGTGGAGATGAAAATAATTTTGATTTTGATTTTGATTTTAGTTTTAGTTTTTAATTTTATGATGTTAGGTTTATGATTTTGATTTTGATTTTGGTATTTAATTTTATGATTTGAGTTTTATGATTTTGATTTTAATTTTGATTTTATGATTAAGATTTAATGGGGACACATTTATAGTATTAGTATTTGATAAAGGATAATTGGTAGTTTCATCTCTTAATAAAGAAAAATTATCTTGTAGTGTAGGCCCTAATTTAGCAAGGAAAAGTTAGGCTACCGTCTTAAAATCCATTCACCTGGGATATACAAAAGAAAAAAGAAAAAAAAAAGGTTTTTACCTGAATCAAAAATTCAAATATCTAATCAGCAATATAAAACAAATGTTCCTAGGGAGAGGCTTTAAAATTTGCATGAGATCAAATCACGTTATCAGTGGCTATTATCATCCCATTCTTATTCCTAAGTCCTATCTCATTCTCATCTACTAAGCTCATTCAAGAGTTCCATACATACCCATTGACATATATTCCATTACTGATGCCACAAATGGCACATGATGATCCCCACCCAAATTGAAAAAAGTCAATGCCCTTCTGTCACATGATGGATGGCTGACTTACTTAACAATAAGATCATGCATATATGCCAAGCTTGTGCTTCACTGATCTTGTTTAGATATGTTCTTGACTTATCATAATAGCGGTCAAGGATGGAATAAGAACACACAAGTAGTAACACTAGTACGCATTTTTTACATTTATGATGCTAACGGAATAAGAACACACAATGATGGAATAAGAGTCTTTGACTTTTTTATGATGCAATAAATGAAATATTTGCATTTCAAAATTTTCACTTGTAGCTCATCAGGGTGACGAATGAGATTCCGAGCAGTTTTTTTTTTTTTTTTATATCATGTAACATTTTATTTCATGGAAAAATAGAGGTTATATGGATGTTTACAAGATAATCGAGAACATCGTAAAACAAGAAAATTTAAATCCAAATACAAATAAAGATACAAATTACGAATAAATTGCGAAGAGAAAGAGCGATGAACTGCAATAGTATCCAATTTTTGTAGGGAGGAGGAAGGATGGTATAAACCGGAATAAAATCCGACCATTTAAGATAGTTGTCTTCTTCAAAAAGAAATGCTTCTGAAATTGAGAAATAATTTGCTCTAACCATTGTTTGAGACGAACCCGGATGCCCTAAATCTCTTCGATTGAAGGTGAAATCGCAGCGCCGCCGAGTTAAATCATTGATGTTCTTGAAAAATCCAAAATAACAAACCACATACCAACCAAAATCCTAGAAATAGTCACCTTGGAATTAGAGATAAAATCACCATAAAGATAAAGACAAAATCGCACAAAAGCGAAGATATAATCGCTCCAAAGGCGAAGAAAAATGTCAAACGACAACAAAATCAAACCAAAATTAAAATCCTACACTAAAAACTAATACTAATGAAAATAAAACAAATTCTTTGCTCAGATCTAGTCCAAAACGGACTAGATCTGAGCAAAGAGATGGAGGCTACTTGAAGAGTTTTTTGGGTTTTTTTTTTCCTCTAAGAGAAGAGAGGAGAGAAGAGGATTCCGAGCAATCTTAATTAGCAAGCAAATATGCATTGGTAGTTTAGAGATTCTAAAATCCTAAACCACCATTCATGTTATGAGAATATATTTTGTCCCATTTTTTATGATAAGATCCACCAGTTGAACCAGTTCTCCACCAAAAATCTCTATGAGCCTGGTCTATTTTATGGATTAGATTGTTTTTTTTTTTTTTGGTCAATCAACATATTTCAATTCATTCAAATCAAAATACTGATTACATGATTGCTTATAAGAATAACAAAAACATCAAAATACAAGCTAATTATGCCCCTAATACAGTTAAAGATACCAATTACAAGTATATCGCAAAGAGAAAAAGCCATAAACCGTAAAGATACCCAATTTTTGTTTATGTAGTAGGGAAGAATGATGGTATTTTTCGGAATCAATTCCGACCATTTAATCTGATTTTTTTCTTCTTTGATAAGACATGCTCCTAAAAGAAATGAGTACTTTGCCCGTAATCTTGTATAATCAAACGAACCTGGATGCCCTAAATCTCTTAGATTAAAGAAAGATTCAAAGCGATATCGTGTTGAATGATTGATATTTTTGAATCGAGAACAACAAGCCACGATCCATCCACGAAGATTTGAAGAAATCGCCCGCAAAGCGAAGAAACAATCGCCCAAAATGGCGAAGAAAAATCGCCCCAAATGACGAAGAAATATGTCAAAAGACATCAAAACATTAGAAAACATGTTTTATTTAACTAAAACTTAAAAAGGAAAAGTAATCTTGCTCAGATCTGGTCCAAAAAGGACCAAATCTGAGCAAGAGGTTGATGAAGGCTAGAGCTTTTTTTTTCTTTTTGAGGGAGAAAATGAGAGAGAAGAAGAAGAGTTTTATGGATTAGATTGTCTAGTAGAAAGAAAAAGTTCATGTAAAAAATGAGAGAGTAATTCAAAACATCATTGACCATGATAGACGGACCAGCTTGAGACAATTATGTTCCCTTCCATTTGGGTACTCATTTATCAAATTGATCCACAAGATATGAAAAAGTCTTATTCTTGGATTTCTTGATAAAAAATAGGGATCTCCAAATATTTTTCATTGAGATCAACTAAAGAAACATTCATACTAAAGAAACATCCTGATTTTTGAGAATCTATTATACGGACGAGAGATAAGACTAAAATCCTTAATGAGAGATATTAAGTTACTAGCCTTAGTGTGGCTTTGATGAATAACAAACAATCATTAATATTAGAGGGTGGGATGTACGAGAGGCCTCTATGCTGACTTTTATACCATGAATGATATGGGAATTTTCATCATCCGTCAAATGTCTGGAGAAGGACTCCATACATCGATCAAACAAGTAAGTAGATAATGGATCTCATTATCTTAGACCCCTAGAAGGACGGTTTGTAAGCATGACAAGGAGATTCACACAACAAAATGGAAATGCTAATGTTGCTAATACATTGATATATTAGCTCACACCATATATTAGAGAAACCAAAGCCTTTGAGATTATTAATAAGAAAATACCACTCTACTCTATCAAATACTTTGGACATATCCAACTTGAATTCCATAACACTACGTTTATATATTTATTTATTTATTCATAGTATGTACTAGCTCATGGGCAATAATCACATTATTCATAATATTCCTATTGGGAACATAATAAGGCTGAAACGGTGATATTATTTTGCCTAGCAATGGCTTCATTCTGTTTATTATGGTTTTAGAGATTATTTTATATTGGAATTGCATAGAGATATAGATCTGAAACCCGTAGGAGAAATGTCTTTTAACCTTCGGTATTAAAGACGACAAATTCTAATTCATTTCTTTAAGAAGATGCTTAGAGCGAAAGAAACTCTTAACATTGTTAAAGACATTATTCTCGATAAGCTTCATATTATGTTTATAAAACCCTAGTGGAAAACCATTAAGGCTGGAGCAGACCATGGAGTCATCTGCTTAATATTGTCTCTAATTTCATGCAATGTAATGGAGCTCAATAATTTTTCATCACCTCATGAGTTATACAAGGGTTTATGCAATTCAAAAACTTTCTATTTTGAAAATGACCAGAAGTGGTACCTATGGTACTAAAATGAGAAACCAATAGATCTTCAAGTTGATTCTTATCATTAGATCATTGACCAGTACTTAGCTTGATCAGAGCACTGATATGGTTGAAATGCTTCCTTTTATTCATAGAAGTATGATAAAAGTTAGTATTTCTGTCATGACTTTTAATGAATTCAAATAGATTTTTTAGCATAAAATTCCTCTTGGATTTTCGCCAATGATCCAAATTTGTACCAACTTGCCAAATGACTTCAAGGCTCTGAGTAGTACTAGGTTGACTGTTCAGACCTTGAAGTTGAGATCCAAGAGTTCTGACCATGCGGTCAATTTTACCAAGATAAGTTTTTTTTTTTTTTTTTTTTTTAATTAGATCTATTTTAACATTTCTAAGTTTTTTAAAAAGCCAATAGGCATATGACCCTCTAACAGAACTAGAAAAAGTAGTTTTAATGACTTCATGGGAAAAAGAATCACTAAATCAACATTTAAAATAACAGTAGGGCCTTTTACCTTGATGAGATTGAGTCTTACTGACCAAGATAATTGGAAAATGATCTAAACTTATGGTGTCAATATAAAAAACTTTGGAGTTCACATAATGATCAGCCACAAACCATTTACCAAAGCTCCGTCTAATCTTGCTCTAATATTATCATTGCCAAACTTCCTATTAGACCAAGTAATTGAGATCCCACAAGACTAATATCTGATAAGTCAAATTATCAATTATTTGTTGGATAATAGGAAACTTAGAAGTAGTGTGACTAGTGAAAGTATATCTTTCATGAGCATAAATAATAATATTAAGATCTCCTATGAATACCTATGGAAGGTTAGATCTTTCGTCAATCTTACCAATGTAATTCCATTATTGTAACTTCTCATCATGGTATACAGTTGCATAGATAATTAATGTTAAAAGGAATTCAGGTTTGCTAGGATCTACTAAAATTCCCTTTTCCCATATTATATCTTTTCTTTTCTTTTTCCTCAACTGGTTAAAAATTTGAAAAAAATTAAACTGGACGGAAACTTAATTTTCGTATTGCAGTATTTGCACCAAACTCATCTCTTGGCCATATCGATAAGGTTAAGGTTAAGGGTTATCGGAAATCCGATATCTGATAATATCTGTCGGAATCCAAAAATTCCATATCGATAAGGTTAAGGATAAGCTATCGGATATCGGAATTTTTTCCGATAAAATCCAATTTCTGGGAACAAAAGTAAATGTTGAAATTTGACAGAGTTTTTGTTCAAAATGTTCAGTGTAACAGAAAGACAAACCCACACAAACACTACTCCCAGTCTCTCAGTCACATCACACATGAAAAACAAACTACAAATACCCAAACAGTCTGCAAACTAAAGTACAAAAAAAAAAAAAAACCATGTCTTCTTGTAACAGACTTAACAACAATGTCAACAGGCTAGTGATGATCTTCCTTGGATGCCTGGTTGCATGTTGCACCATTGCATCAACTTCAGTCGAGGACTTCCATATATGCATTCACAATCAATCACTTAGAAAGAAAAACAAATAGTGATGCAGACTAATAACAGTTGATAGACACATATTTGTGTCTTAATTAGTCCTGATAATATATATTGTTGGTGCTCATTTTTGTACTAATTTGGGTAATTATTTTGTTTTTGTAGGTAAATGAATAAAATGCGCTATGGCAAGAAAAACAGCTAAAACTGGGCTTACATGCAGAGAATATGAGTTATTGGATATCTTGAAGAAAATGGACCCGAACTTGAATGTCGACATCATTTGCTCGTAATATTTCTTACTAAAAATGAAAGTGGAAGAATGTTAAATGTGAACTTCATTCACAAAGATGCTTGAATGGGACACATGCACATGCCTTAGAGCATCTCCAACAGTGGGTGCTACTAATCATATGTGGAGTTTTTATTTAGATCCTTATTTGTGGGGTTATATATATGTAGCAAAAAGAATAATGCATTTCTCATGATCCATCTCCAGTAGTGTGGGGTGTTAGTTTTAGGATTTGCTTTTTTGGATAAAGATAAATATGATTCCTTTTTTCCTATTGGTTTAGAAAAATTTATTTAATAATAATAATTCAAAAAATAGTTAAAAAGATGACATGGAAGTCATTTTCAAGGTCTAAATAAGACTTTCTCTAAGACCTTCATATTTATTTTAACACCCTTCCTATTTTAAAAGACCTACTGTTGGAGATGGATTTAATCTAAATGAGGGTCTAAAATCCTACGTGTCAAAAAAAAAAAAAAAAAAAAAACTTTCACCCTCTGTTGGAGATGCTCTTATGGTGGGTTTGGATGTAGAATTTTAAAGGTGGAATTTATGGGTCCAGGGGATTTGGTAGAATTACGTTTCCCTTTGTGCGTTTGGTTGCCCGAATCCTTGGAATCACGTTTCCCTACGGAATCGGTTTTCCGCCAAATCCTCCATATGGAGTCCGGCCCTCCCCTAAGATTTGCTGGGAAACTTATCAAGGGATTTATGGACCCATATTTTTTTTTAATTCTAAATCCCATATATATGTTTCTTAAGATTTGAGGGTAATGCCAAACGGTACAATGACTTTAAAACAAGAAAACTCTATAAATCCTTGGGATTTTAATTGAGTTACCAAACACACAAGGGATTTATATGAATCCCGGTATTTGTAATCCCATGGGATTATAAATTCCTGGAAACGGTGAATTCTACAAACAAACCCACCATTAGAGAATTATGGAAGTTTGAAATACAAAATAGGGAAGAAGATTAATTAAACATAAAGAGAATAAAACAGAATTTTCGTGGGTCCCGCGGAAATATCATTTCTTTCCTTTGGAGATCAATGTCGATGCATGTGACATTATGAGCCATATAAACAAAATAAGTGAGAATATTTTGTGGAGTAAAATCAAATATATTATGTGTAGCATAGATGACGTGGCATATTCTTATTGGTGATTTTGTTACTACTTGCCACATGGAAAAATTCTGTTGGGTTGATGATGTAATAATGGGAATTAAAATGGAAGTTAGGATTCTTTTTGTCAACAACAAAAGTTGTATATTTATTTTAAACGCAATATTTTCCGAGACATGAGATTGGGTTCGATATTGTCTTGAGTTATAATATGAATATTTTAGAGATTACTTGAATGTTTCTTATGATTAATTGGTGAAATCTGAAACCCTGATCTTTATCTTATTTTCTTTTTTATTTATATTTTATTAGTGTTAATTAATATTTTCTTATTTTATCTTTTTAGCCCATAATTTTATTGTAAACTGAAAAAATCAATTTATTAGTCCCAGTGGAATGATCCCTTTTATATATTATCTTATCAATAGTCATATACTTATGGTAAAATTAAAATCCCATCAAGTTTTTGGCGCCGCTGTCGGGGACTAAAAGTTGTTATTTTTAATTTTTGTAAATTTGTAAATATTAGGTTAAATTAAATTGTTTTCTTTATTTTATTTTATTTTCTATATTTTATTTGTGGGTATCTTTTATTTTTGGTGTGCGGGTTTAAAAGTGGAAATAAAATTTGACTGCAAAAAGGTAAGTAAGATAATCCCATATTTTATTTTATTTTTAGATTTCCATTTATTTTTGTAAATATTTATATTAGGATTCTCTAGATTTTATTTTATTTCAATGTCTTGGGCCTAGACAGTTCAGAGCGTTTGTTTGCTATCGGCTTGGTATTCCCTTGTTTGGCGAGGACAGTCTATGCTCTAGTTTTAATAAGCCTATGGATATTTTTGGTGATCATGCTCTCTATTGTGCCAAAGATGTGGGTATCAAGTTTCGTCATGACTTTGCTCGTGATGTAATTGTGGATATTTGCTACAAAGCTAGTGTGCCTATGCGTAAAGAAGTTGATTTGGGCTTTTTGTCAGATGCTAACAGGGACTTACGTCCAGCGGATATCCTTGTCCTTAACTGGAAAAATGGACAAGATGTATGTATGGACGTCACTGGCGTATCTCCATTTACTGGGGAGGGGGTCCGTGCTTTTGTTCCAGGTCAAGCCATCTCGAAAGGTACTGTGCGCAAACGTACTAAATACTTGGAGGTATGTGCTTCACACGGTTATGGTTTGGGTGTTCTTGCCTTCACCACCTTGGGAGATCTTGGTGATGATACTATTTATTTTTTTAAGCGTCTGAAGAATTGTTTAGTTAGCAACGACGCTGGTAGTGGTTTTGGTAGTTTTATTTTTCATAGATTAGGTGTTGCTATTCAAAAGGGTGTTGGTGCCCAGCTTGATGCTCGGTTACCAACTAAAGCATTCTACGATTCTTAATTATTTTTTTGGGGTTTTTGAGTTTACCCCCCTAAATAAATTAGCGATTGAGTTTCCCCCCCTAACTTATTAATACTATCAACTTCCTCCCCTAAAATTATTTTTCTGACAGTTATAACCTTACTGTTTGCATACGAGTTACACAAGTGTATCAAATACGTATTTTTTCACTTGAAACTTCTTAATTTACCCTCACATGTTTGGCACGCCTAATTCTGGAACCCTCGTTGAAACACTTTTTTTTTTAATAGAACCCAGAATCGATCAATCTTTTAGGGTTAAAATGGGAGAACTCTGAAAATCCTACGTTGTTCTTATGTTAGTGTTGCCATTAAAGTGATACACCATGAACCAAGATACATGGTGGACATTAGAATCTTTGGCTAAAAATTTGAGTACATCAAATAATGGACAGTAGATATTAAAGTTGTTGAATACTAAATACGATTCATAGTAAGTAAACAACAACTTGCCCACCATATGCATATCGAGATACCATTAATTGTGTGACCATCCTTACCAACACAAACCTAATTTATGTGATGGTCGTTCATATGAAAAGTAAATCTCAAATATACATTAATGGATACCAAATCTTCTCAAATACCTCTTCCTTACATCAGGTATCCTACCCCATTTCAAATTTGTGATTGACAAGTTTTGTTGTTCACCCGAATCCGTACATGATACTCTCAATCGAACCAAAAGCTTCACTACATCCATTTCAATCTTACACTTTGAGAATAAGCATAAGAAATCGATCGGAACCACAATAGAGACGAACTTAAGACGAGCTAAAACCACATCCAACAACTGAAAAGCGAAAAAATAACCTAACCTAATTTCTCCATCACCGAAGAAATGGAAGAAAGAAACAAAAACATCATTCTGATCTCGTACGTGCTTTAGTGGCGATTCATAGAAGCCTTTCATAACACTAAGCCATACGTGATTCATGGCCACATGAGGGGTAAAATAGGGAGTTTAAGATAAAACAAAAATACTCAATACACATGTGTGTTTCATATGCTCGCACTAAGGATATAATCGTCAAAAATATTATTTTAGGGGGAAAAGTTGCTAATATTAATAAGTTAGGGGGGAAAGATCAATAACTAATTCATTTAGGGGGGGAAACTCAAAAACCCCTATTTTTTTTGTACATAATTAGATTAGAATTTTTTTTATTTTTTTATTTTTTTTATTAAAAAAAAAAAACACAAACGCACACGCACACGCACACGTGCACACCATATTGCATCGTCTGGCACCGATTAATAGGAAAACACGTGGTTTAGTAAGGTGAACCCTCTGGGCGTTATCATCCGAAACATCACAAACCTTAGCCCAGTACCATTGACCAGTCTTTGGCTGTAGGTATATTCTGCTTAAGGTAACCCGAGCCTACCTATTTTAGTCGATCCTGCATTTGCATGTGCACAGAAAATGTCGAGATGGTATTATAAAGACCAATATAATGATTATCGGACAGAGTTTCAAAATGGACACTACTACTTTGACCATAGTGTGCATAGTGGTTAGGAGCACCAACCTTTTCAAGGATATGGTTCATACCATGGTGAGCCCAATTACTATTCGCACGTGCACAGGTCATACGAGCAAGAAAATAAGGAATATTGCAATACTAGTTCCTCGTCTTTGGACGACTTAATTAAACAGTTGAAAACTAGTCCTTATTATGATCCTTAGTTCCTATTCTTCCTCTAGAAGAGTCTCTCAAAGCGATGGATGTTCTTACGGTCATATTCTTCCTCTAGAAGAGTCTCTCAAGCTTATGGCTGAGAATACAAATAGGTTTGTGTTAGAGACGAACGAAAGAATTGCTCGGAATAATCGTGATTGCCAATTTAGCCTTAAAAATGAGAATAGTTATTCACATGATCTAGATGACGAGGTTAGAACTGATAACACCATTTGTTTAGACGAGGTTCGGCGGTTTTCATATTATTATGATGATAAGGATAATGTTGATGAAGAATATGAAACATGTAGGCATAGTGATCAGGAATTCATTACTCCAATTGAGCTTCATGATGAAAATTTGATCTCTGGTTTAAATCCTAATGATTATTCACCTATTCAAAAGAATGAGGATTTGACTAGGGATACCACTGTTTTAGACGGTGAGGTATTAGTTTGTGATCCTTTGTCCTGTGATAGGTGTAGAATACACCGTATTTACTATCTAGTAGTTTATGCTTTCTTTGCTATTTTTCGTGTAAATTATGTATTTTACGCTTGTTTTGAGTTTTATAGCTACTTTGGAGTCGCACGGAGGAAAAGAAGAAGAAATCACCCAATTTGAGCAAAAAGGGCAAAAAGGTCATTTTACAGGCGATTGATATATGGAGCCCTCTTGAGGTTAAGGGACAACTCTTATGGAGGAGCACTAAAGACAGCGACTGACATGTTAAGGGGCAACCCATGAAGATTACCAAATGCACCGTCTTACGCGTGCGGGCACCCCATCGGCTACCTAACCCTAAACTTGAGAGGCGTTTTCTCTCAATTATTTCACATCTGAAAGTTGGGAAGAAAAGCGGTAGAAATTGCTTATTGATTTTCTTGTAGAGATCTTTGTCGAATTAAGACAGAGAGAGGAATCGATGCTCTTGAGTGGCGAGATGGGGTTTGTGTGATTTTTGTTGAATCGAGAGAGGCGAGAGATCGAGATGCAAAGAAGAGCAGATCGAGAAAAGAATTGATGAAGATCGACTGAGGGTGAAGATTGGATTCATGGCGATTCAAGGAATTCGGAGGAATTAGCTCACATTATATGAGAGTGATGAAACCAAAGATCGAGAGAGATTAGACAAAGATTGAATAGGTTTGTTGGTTGAGCAAGATCGATTCGAGTCCGTGGTGAGATCGATTAGAGAGTTGTTGTTGGTGGCGATGCTGAAGAACTTATGAAGGAGGTACTGTGGGTGTTGATGTTGCATCGATTGGAAGGAGGAGATGAAGTCGACTCAGAGTTGAGTCTGTGATGAAGGTGTTGATTTAAGGTTTCTGGTATGAAATTGTGAGAAGAAGAAGCCAGAGAAGATGGATTTGAATCTGTGATGAAATGGGTTTGCGGTGGTACTCTTGGAGATGTTGCTGTTGAGGTAAAGCCACAGATTAAGGTTTGTGGTGACTGAAATGTTGAATTGAATATAGATAGATGATCAATGGTGGTAGCAGTTTGAGAATGTACTTGATTACAGGTTCTGTTAGATTGGGTTTATTTGAATTGGTGATACAGGACAAAAACTAAGTCACAGATTAAGGAGTGTAGATGTATGCTAGGACTCTGCAGGTGGCCTGTGAGCTGAGCAGCTGGTGGTGGCTAGGCAGTATGAACTGAGGTGAATCTGCGGGGGTAAAGCGGTTTGGATGGAGCAAAGTTGCAAGGAAGCACCTGGTGGATTATGAAATTGTATAATTTGAGATGCGCTGGAACTAACATGGTGACCGGGGAATGGATGAAGTGGAGAGTTACAGTCTTTGTGAAATGATTTGTGAAAGTGAGTACAATGATGTGTTAAAGGCGGGGAAAAGGTGAGTCTTGTTGAAGTTCGATCTGCAAAGAATGATGCTTGATGATGGGATTTGATGTCACAGAGGTTGCACTAATGGTTTGTGGTTGTGAGAATGTGGTGCTGTGTGTGTTATTGGAATTGCAGTAGTGGAATGGTTCAGCAGGGCAGAGATGAGCATGTGTACTGATGCTGTAAAGAGCAGGAAGAAGTGACTAAGAGTCTAAACAGGGAGATATGGAGTTTGTGAGATGTTGCTGTCGAGCTTCAGCTGTAGTTTCTGGTGGCTTGGTACTTTTAGTTGCAGTATGTGTGACCAGTGTGGATCGATTTGTCTTTGAAATCTTTGTGAAGAAGTCTTGCAAGGTGATAGCCATCATGGCTGGGAGAGATGCAGGGAAGGCATGGCCATCTTGGCTGTGACTATTTTGGCCTGTGTAAAGTGGCCTGGCTAGGACCAGTCAGCCGAGTTAGCTAGCTGACTCGGTTCTGACTCAGTGATTCCCCTTGACCTTTGACTAACAAGTTGACCTGTTTGACCGTTAGTCTTAACGGAGGACTGACGGAATATTCCGTCGAATATTCCCTTGACGGAGAAATTTTTCAGGTGGCCGGCGGCGACTTTTCCGGCAGGATTCCGGCCATAATACCGAGTTTTCCGTGAACAAAAAATCCGGAATTTTCTATGGACTTCTCTCATGGGTATGAAGACTTGGGCTTGGAATTGGATGGAGAATTGGACTCAAATTTGGAAAGAGAAGATGGAAGAAGAGAAAGACTTGAATTTGGAAATTGAATTGCAAAAGGAAAAGGATTCTATTCCTTGGAAGATTTGGAGAATATTGAAGCCTATAAATAGAGAAGTTTTCTACATCTTTTACACACATCTCTACACACACAACACTTTTCTTTTCTTATTCTTTGTGTGAACTCTTAGCATGAGTAGCTAATTTTCTTATTGATTGAGGATGAATTCCTAGTTCTAAACATATGATTTGAGTTTTTGTTTCAATTCTATCTTGAAGTTTTTCACATGATTATCGATTGTTTTTACTAATAGGAATGATCTTAAAGACATTCATGATTGATTGATAGATTGTTTGGGTGGCCAACTAAATTGATTTGTTAATTTGATCTAAAGCTAGTGAAAGTTAGGAGATAAGTAATTGTTTCTTGACTCTTTACATAAGTAGCAAACACGAGACCTTGCGGAGGGATTCCGTGGAGCAATTGTGTGTAGAAACAACGCTAGAAAGTGAACCAAGCGGGCGAGTTTAACTACTAGTACTAAACCTAAATTCATAAATCTTAATACATTCGAGGAATTACATCTTGTAAGCGAACCTCGGGGTGGTTCTTTTGAATAGAATACGATAACTAAGCGGACTGTTACTCGGTGAAATTAGGGATTTTGGGGCTAGCTAGCGTACACCTTTATCCTACGGTTGGTGATAATCTGTGACTAATAACAAGTAGAAAAGAACATAACTTGATTCATTGTTCTGCAACGAAGAAGGATTCCTTGATATTGTCTCTCTTATTGCTTTCAACTTTATCTTTTAATTGCTTTGTTTATTTTCTTTTGCTTTTTACACCCCCCTTTGTGACAATTTTTACAACTAGAATCTCGTGCTCCTCGTGGGATCGACCTTGACTACCCTATATTACTTGTTAATTAGGTAGTAAAGTATTAATTAATTTGTTGTGGTTACGACACGCATCATCCTGCAATATGTTTGACAATCCATTATTTGATGAACCTTTCAATGAATCGGAGGAAGTAACTATGATTCACACCTTAGTTGATGAGTCCTTGCTACAAACTTTCTCTGATAATCCTTTATATGATTGTGATGATGGTTTGGAGGAAAGAGTTTATTCTGAGACTATTGTTTTAGAGTCTAGTGATTTGGAACAATAGTCTCTCCTAAGGATTATAGAAATGTAGAACCACATGATTACAACCTAGAAGAAATAAAAGACCATTTTCCTAAATCTGATAATTTAGAAATTAAGGAAATTGTGACTAGTTTATCCAAGGATATTGACAACTCTAAGTTTGGGGGTGAATATCATTCTCCATGTGGTTTACCTTTGACTCTTATAAATGTTCCTAACTTGGTAATTGACGTATGTGCCTCTACCATCTTAAGAGACTATCTTCATGCACGTTTTCCTGAACCTAGTTATGTCCAGAAAGAAACTCAGTTGATAGGATCCCATCCGCTGGTTGATGTGGTTAATATGGTCCATGATACCATAATTGACTTTGTTGTCCCACCAAGATTTTATTTACCAAATGTGGGAGTATGTCAATTTGAAATGTGTCATTATATAGTTTTTATAACTAAACCTAATTTTAGAAAATTATAATGGTCGACACATCTTCTTAAGAATGACCACCACTTTCATCGTGGTCAGTTGTGTGAGTCAAATATGATTGACTTTAAGGATCCACAATTATTCAGGTTACTATTACGTGTGTAGATGTAAAAAATCCTACTACTACATCCAAAAGATGTATGCTAAGAAGTAAATAAGCAAAAGACATAGAAGAAAACAAGATGTACATGGTTCGGCATGATTACCTACGTCCACGGGGGTTAAGGGATGATCTTATTACTTCACACAAGATTACAAGGATCCAATATACACAACAATGCTCTCTCCACAATACACTCAACACTGCTCTATCACTTCTTTCTTTTTCTCTCCCAAAAAAAACCTCCCCTCTACCTTCCTACACGATCTCTATTTATAGCTGCAGGTGGTGATACATCGATATTACAGTGTTGAGCCTGGTATAGCTTCATGGATGTTCTTCTCGGGCGACTTGCTGGTGCTTCGGTCGATCTCTCCTTTTCCTCGAGCCGAATCATCTAGCCGAGTGGTGTCATCACCCGATGTCGTTCGTTTGGTAGAGGTGATCGGTGTCACCCTTCAGATTCTTGGCTGAGTCTCGCTTCGGACGAGCTTCTCTTATCTCTTCACCAACCTTGTCAGTGCATTAATTGTCCTCGAACTCGATGAGCATCACATCAAAGCTTTTCTCCTTTATGTCGACTTCTCGAGTGTCTCGTTCCTCTTTCCTCGCGCCCAAGCTTTGATGAGGTGATTCGGTGCTTCTAGTACTTGTTTCTCTTGGTGCGCCCTTGGCAGGATGGTTCCACCTAGCTCGTGGATTATTTGCACCTACATTTATGCCCCTTCTTCCACTCGTGTGATCGACAAGTGGGGAAGAAACCGCCTCGTCTTCCCACGTCCTCGGTCATGCGGGTTACTGCGCCATCTTTGTTCCCCACTTTCTTCATTTGCTGCAACCGGTTTACCTTCCTCGTCGGTTACCACAGGTGAGGTTTATAAGTCCGATCCTTAAACCTCATTCTCTCTTTACTTTTCCTTAGCCATTTTTTCTCCTCTCTCTCCGTTCTCCTCTGCTTCTTTCCTCGCCATTAGTTATCTTCTCCATAGGTTTACTTCCCTCTTCCTTCACTGTCCTGGGTCTTCTCAGTCTCCGTTGCCGCTGTAATTTCCGATTCCGGTAGTATTTTTACTCCTCCTGTCTACCAGCTTTTATGGCGTCTTCAACCCCTTCTATGGTGGAAAAAAGGTGCGTGAGCTATGTGTTCTCTGATGAAGACGGTGTACCACTTGATTCTCTGTTTGTTATGGAGAGCCCCTCTAGGCATGATTATCTTGCTCTGGATTCTATCTTTTCTAATAATCCTTCTTCGTTTTCATGTAGGGTGACAAGAGGCGCCGAGAGACTTGTCGGATGAACAATTCGTCCAGACAATTTTGAAAAGATGAATTCGATCTTCATGGCTATGACGTCGGGCTCTTGTCGGGCCAAAAGGAGTTTTAAAGAAGGATGATGTTCTAAAGTTTCCACACTCGGCCGAGGCGACCATTGTCACTGGGGGTCAGCTAGAGCTCGGGCTGCGTTTTCCTTTGTACGATCCCAGTCGTTCGTTTTGGTACGAGGCTCTTTCTAAGATTCGCCCGTCCAGGTGCCTTGGCTCGAGTGGAATGGCAATACCTTTCGTATTTTATCCGAGTGGGAGAGGCGCGATCGAGGTGAGTGTACTCACCACCTGGTCCACCTACGATCCTTCCGGGCGGGTGACTATACTCCTGCCGGTTTTGCTTTGATAACTATCGAAGTGGGACTGCTACCAATGGTGACCTTCTTTGGTTTTGCTACTAGCCCACATCGTCATAAAACTCTTCTGAGGGTGTCAAGAAGCTTTTGTTGGACGAGGATCCCGAGGAAGAGTTCCAACAGACATGCCCGTCATACTAGTGATGCGGCTTGGGACCGAGTTCCTCCGGTTATCTCTGGTCCCCTTCGAGCGGCAATTTTCCTCCTCCGTCCGAGCCTTATCCCTTTCCGGGGTGGTCAATGTTGATCGAGTAAGTATGTTTCTTGGCTTTAGATTTATTTGATCGGCTCGGGTGAAGCGATAGGGCGATGTTTCAATTTCTGTGTTTTTTCAGTCCAAGTTCCAGAGCGTTCCTTCTGATTCTCTCGTTCTTCGCAAAAGGGATAGGGGTTCTGGTGCAGGGGCCAAGGAGGAAACATGGAAGGTAACAAATATATTACTCCTTCTTTGTAGTACATGTACTTGCCCCTATTTGTTGCCTTGAATGATTCTGACATTGGCTCATGCGCAGAAGCTGAGGGTCGATGATGCTGGAGGTGCTTCGGTGAGGGATGGTGAGGATCTTGAGGATCGGCTGCCTTTATCGCATTTCATGAGGAAGTCGCCTCAAAAAACTTCTGATGTTTCGTCTACCCTTGTAGGTGGGAAGCCTAGTGGTAAGGGAAAGGAGACTAAGGGCGATTTACGCGTCCCAGAAAAAACTGTGCCCCAGCAGTCAGCTGGTATAGGGGTTGTTCTTGCTTATGGTGTTGTGTATCTTGAGTCTGATGGTGATGATGATGATGATCTTTTTGATGGAGAGGACGAAGCCGATGGTGATGAAGAGGAGCCAAGCAATCGGAGAAGTGGGTGGGGATGATGCGGGTACTCGGGAAGTAGAGAACACTACTTCTGGGGGCGAGTTTCTAGAGCCCCTTTCTCCTGTGGTTCCTAATTCAGGGAGCAGCACCTCCTTTACCGTCTCAGGCCCTATGTGTAATTCCCTTGGAGCTCTTATTTCTCCTGATTTTGCCTCGCTGTCGGATGAAGAGAAGATCAAGGCGGTCTTGTAAAAGTTCGTAAAAGTTCGTTCAACTCAGACTTGTAAAGATTTAGTTTCAGAAAACTCTAAAAACAAAGAAAATATATACACAAGTTTGTCACAAAAATCGAGAGATTGCGAGACTCGGGATTCCACCATAACTCATTCATGCGATTCAAATATTTATTCCAAACAATTATAGCTCAAATAATCTGACTCTAATTCTTTGCCAAGGTTGATTCTTAAAAGATTGATTGTAAATCACTAGCATGACGCATCAAAATCACTTAGACCAAGCATACATCATCAAACGACATCACAATCAATTAAGAAAAATCATAAAACGATTGAAAATAGTGCAAGTAGTCATAAAAGAATTAAATATAATTACCACACGCATGAAATATGGCTTCCTCCATCATTCCAGTGTTGGGGTTTAGCTCCTCATATTATTCACATGCTCAAAATAGTTGTTCATAGCTCAAATAGGTGAAAAAACAAGAGAAAACTAATGACTCGGAACGGTTGCAACGCCGAAAGGCGTTACAAACGGATCATTCTGCAGGTAATAAGTCCGCGCTTTTAAACGATACTAGGGTTCTCATTGTTCAACAACGATACTTTTCTGCGACCATTCCCTGTGCGTCAATGTTTTTCGTGTTCTAGGGTTTAGCTCCTCATATTATTCCAGTGTTGGGGTTTAGCTCCTCATATCATTCCAGTGTTGGGGTTTAGCTCCTCATATTATTCACATGCTCAAAATAGTTGTTCATAGCTCAAATAGGTGAAAAACAAGAGAAAACTAATGACTCGGAATAGTTTGCAACGCTGAAAAGGCGTTACAAACGGTCATTCACAGAGGTAATAAGTCCGCCTTTTAAACGATACTAGGGTTCTGTTGAACAATGATACTTTCTGCGACCATTCACGCATGGTCAATGTTCTTCGTGTTCTAGGGTTCTTGCAGCAGCAGAATACTTTTCCTGCACTCCTCCGATTCTTCTCTGCAGCTTCTCCCGTACCTCTGTTCGTCCCCAAAAGTCTCCAACCTCTTCTATTAGGTCCGAGAAGCCTATAAATACACCACAGAACCGATTAAATCTCCCCTATCTTCCTGCAAAAGTCTCGGCTTTTCCTCACTGCAAGTCACGTAAAAATTCCTCTTTTTTCTCTGCTTAACGCGTATTTTTTTTATCCAACACTTTCCGAATTACGCTATATTCGATACTTAAAGAATATATCTTCTTTTATTCCAACAATCTTAGAAAATAATCCCAAAACCTCCAGATATATCATCGTACTGTTTTTTAGGAAATCTTCTTTGTTTAGTGAATAAATCCTCCAACTTCCACGTTTTGATAAAACATTCCAATAACGCACGATCTCGTGAAAAACTCCATGAAAATCTCTCTTCAATCTTTCCCGAAACCAGAGAGAACTATCACTCTGTTTCCCTTCTAACTCTGAGGTTCTAGCCCAATTTGGATCAAATATATCGACCATAACGGGTATGTTTAGCTCGAACATGTCCCTTACAAGTGATTTCAGCGATTGAATCTCTTTTAAAGTTGCCCAAAATCAAATCCCAAAAGCGAACTTCGATGTACAAAGTTTCCCGCCATTTTGAGAATTCAAATGAAGAAGATGAGACGCCCCCTATCCGAGTAGGGGTGCGAATAGCAGATGCCTTGGGGTATCCCTGAGGGTGTCCCTTAGTAATTTGGTACCCCTTATCCATAGCGAGAGTCCGAATAGCAATTTTCTCCCACGAGCGCAAATACCACTTTTCGAGCCAATTTTGCCGCAAAAGATTATTTCTCCAAAAACACCTACAAAAGCACAAAAAGCCATAATAAATACAAAATCGAGCACTAACAATATATACAATTATCAAAATAGACACATAAATGTGTCTATCAAATACCCCCCAAACTTATTATTTGCTAGTCCTCGAGCAAATCAAATCTATAAAATAAAATCCTAACTCACTGTCGCAGGCATCGTCGATTGCATTTAGCGTATGCAATAAGCCTTTAAACCCCTAGGTGGCCCTAGTGGATGAGTTATAGTCTCGGGAGGGCTTACAAGAGATATACCCACAAAACCTTTACATTCCATACCTTAGCTATTTATGCAGTACCTTGGAAGGCGCTAAAGAATCTCCTTGGTTGGCATACTTATTGACTACAGGAGGAAGTACCCTGATGCGAAATTCCAATTGTTGTACACGAGTTTGCACTCAAGCATACTAAAAATTCATATATAAGTCACAAAGCTTTACTCAGATAGTTTCTGGACATCATAACCGGAGTCAACCAATCACATGGATAGATTAAGAGATGGATATAGAAAAACATAGATGGTTTTGATGTTGACTAAGGTGAATGGTGTTTTCATATTCTGTCTCAAAGGCCACCGCCAAAACAAACCTATCCTAATGGTGAGATACTAGTCGACTAATATCAACACACCGGCATATACAAGGGAACCAAGTGGTCGATAATCCTAACTCTAGGTCAATTTGTTTGGCATATACAAGGGTTCCAGTGGTCGACTTTATTTAATTTTTTTTGGTTGGTCAGATGGTCTGGTCTCATTTTTTTTTTTTTTTTCAATTTTTTTTTTTTTTCAATTTTTTTTTTTTTTGGTATCTCAATCACTCTATTTCACCCAAGCAGTGGTAACAACTTGAATCGTGAGCCCCACCTAATCACTTAGTCAAACATATTTTAAAGAAAACAAAATAAAAATAGAAGTGAAAAGGATTCAACGAAATATGGCGAAACTACCATGTTTTTTTCTTTAATTCTAACACCTGAGCTCTGTGCTTTTATGAATAGACTCTTTAGATGTTGCCATCTAATCAGATTGGTTCCTCAACTCCTACAAACAAAATGCTTCCATCCACTTAGATTGGTTAGTGCCATCCTTAATAAGCATAAATTTCTAGGCTCCGGAGTTTAACAATGCAACTAAAATGTTTCTCCCATACCCCCAAACTTAAATCTAACATTGTCCTCAATGTTCTAAAGATAAAATTAAAAGCATGAACAAGGAGAAACTGTTATCATTTGAAGTAAAAGAGTTAAGGAAAGATATTACCGTGTCGCATGAATATTGGGTTACCTCCCAAGAAGTGCTAAGTTTAACGTCTTCAACCAGACATTACGTACCCATAAAATGGCTAATTACCCTTTCAAATCGTATATCAATAGTCGAAACAACTGGGGATCATCAAAATCAATTAAAGCGCCACAATTATGAGACAATCGCACCAAATCAGAAAAATTAATGCAGACGAGATCACATCCTCATCCAAAGTTTCCCCAAGACAATCGGGTTTTTCCCGTGGTGCCCACTTGGGCTTCATATGAGTGTCTTGATAAACGGATTTACCCAAATAACGAGTCTCAAATATTTGGATTTCCTCCTGGATAGTATCGGGAGGATCGGGTTGTGGAGTCGGAAGAGACTCGGGTAATACCTTATACACTAGGCTCGAGTCCCAAGTTAGGGACTTCAAATAGGGATACTTGACGATTACTACCCCAAACTTAGAATTTTCGGTGTCTCTAGATAGACTAGTCACAATATTCCTAATTTCTAGACCATTAGGTTCCGAAAAAGGTCAATTGCTTTCTCTAATTTATAATCGTGTGGTTCATCCTCTAAATGCATCCGAGGCACACAAACTGCAGGACTTATATGTTTCATATCCTCTATGGGCAACCCTAAAGTTTCCTTATTGTCTTGAAGTACGGCCACCGGGCCTACTCTCATGATCACTATCCAAATCGGAAGCTATAGGCAAAATCTCGGATGGGCCTAAAATGCATAATTAGGGTCCAACTTAGGAGGATCTCTAGGCTCTTCGAAACAAGGGATTAAGGTAGATTCGGTAGCTAGTAATGGTTCGAACCTAGCTTTCCATTTATCGATATCTAACATAGGAATAGAATCCAACAGAGCATTTACTTGTTCAATGTTGCTATCATCGTCAAAATCCATGCTAAAATGGGCTAGGCAACTCTCTAATCGATCTTCCAATATGATGTTTGGTAATGACTCCTGAATTAAGGTTCCTATCATGTTCACCTCTTCAATGCACGTGTCATCTAGCTCAGAATGCAACTTATTGACATTAAAAATATTCAACTCAATAGTCATATTACCAAAAGATAGATTCATAATACCATTTCGTTGATTTATGATCGCATTAGACGTAGCTAAAAATGGGCGACCTAAAATCACGGGTATCCGGTTCTCTCGGGTCGGTGACATGTTGGGTATCTAAGACCACGAAATCCACAGTGGTAAATAAACTTGTCGACCTCAATAAGAACATCCTCTATCACACCACGAGGAATTTTAATAGCACCTATCACTAACTCAGTGTTATCTTGGTAGGTTTCAATTCACCAAGTCCTAGTTTGTAAGTACACATGGTACGGCGGTAAGTTCACACTAGCTCCTAAGTCAAGTAAAGCTTTATCTACCCGATGTTTTCCTATTGTGCAAGCAATGGTAGGGGCACCTGGGTCTTTATATTTAGGTATTGTGTTGTTCTGAATGATCGAACTTACATGACTAGATAAAAAGGCTTTTTTAGGGACACTAAGCTTGCGCTTTCAAGCGTACATATCCTTAAGGAATTTGGCATAAGCCGGAAGTTGCCTAATTGCTTCTAGTAACGGAAGGTTTATGGTAACTTTCTTAAAAACCTCTATTATGTCATTAAAGTTGGATTCATTCTTTGTGGGTACCAATAGATGTGGAAATGGGGCTCTAGGCATAAAATAAGGCCTCTCAGGAACCGAATTGGAATCATCAGAGATTTTATCAGTCGCCTCAGCTATGGATGGTCCTGAGGGGTGAACTACAGTATGCTCACTATCGGTCATGGTTACCTGATTGTCTACTACTCTACCACTCCTAAGGGTTCTAATTGAATTCAACTGATGTGATGGTTTTTCACCTACTTCATGAACTCCTCTAGGGTTGGGATTAGTTTGACTAGGGAACCTTCTGTTATCTCTTTCACTTAAAGTCTTAGCTATTTGACTTATTTGAAGTTCTAACTTAGCAAAAGTCTGAGCATTAGTTTGAAAGTTTTGCTTGGTTTCCTGTTCAAAACTAACTTGGCTTTTTATTAACATTTCCTGGCTCTGTGCTAACACATCCTGGATCTTTCTCAATATACTAAGAGATTCCTCTAGGCTAGTCATTTTATTCTCTCAAGGGTTCAAAACCGAGCTTGACTTGAAGAGTTCTTATTATAACCAAAACCTGGGGGAACATTCGAATTACTAGCCGACCTTGACTCTGGCCCTTAGACCATGAAAGGTTCGGATGGTTTTTCCAACCAGGATTATAGGTTTCTGAATATGGGTCAAATTTCTGACGGTTGTCGAATCTAGTGTTATTATACAGAGCATTGGCTTGCTCTTCATTATTCTGACCTTCCCAAAAGGCTCTAATCTACCACTAGTGTGACCACTTCTAAAGCTTCTAACCTTTTCGCTATTGGGCAAAGTAATTTTTGGCATCCGATTCAAAGCCTCCTTCTAGCCTATTAACGTTTCCTCTTCCTAGAAGAATTGTTTTCTTGGGTTCCCTATTATTTTCCCATTCTTTGGGTCTTTTCGGAGATTTCATGCAAATATGTCATCGCCTCATCAATCGTTTGGTTTTCAAACCCACCTGTACACATAGATTCTACTGTGGTTGTAGTGGAATAATCTAAACCCTCATAAAGGATCCGAACTAACCTAACCTTTTCGAGACCATGATGAGGACATTGGGCTAATAAATCATTGAACCTTTCCAAATACCTATACAAAGATTCTCCCTCCCGTTGAGAAAACGTGCAAATTTGCGTCCTAATAGACGATGTTTTGTGCCTAGGGAAAAACTTGTTCAAAAATGTAAGTTGTTCATATGTTTCTATTGAACTGAGCTAAACTATATAGCCAATGATTTGGCTTTATCTTTCAAGGAAAAAGGGAATAACTTTGAGTTTCAAAGAATCATCATCAAGGTTTCTAATTTTAGGTACTACAAATTTCCTCAAAGTCCCTAACATGAAAACATGGGTTTTCATTTTCTTTCCTAAGAAGATTGGGAGCAAATGTAAGGTCCTGGTTTAAGTTCATAAGTTGCTTCTCTCGGCTAACTCCGATACACGAGGGACGAGTAACCCTAGTCGGGTTTAACAAAGCTTTCAAAGTTGCCATTTACGGCACTATCGGAATATTAGGGATTGTCTCCCAAAGATGGACGTTCAAAAACGGACTCTTCAAAAATCAGACTTTCTAAATTGAGGTAATTTAGACGCTTAGAACTACTAGGTTTCCTTTTTAACAAATCTACCTAGGGCGTCTCTTTTACGTTGTGCATACAAAAAAATTAGAAGGGATTCTATGCAATCACAAATCAAGGCCGACTCAACCAAATCAAACCTATTGATTTCTAGCAAACAAAAAGCATGATGGCTCCACTTAGATTGTTTCTAGACCAAGCTTTCTAATCCTTCGAAAGGGAATTCGTTACAATTTAAGCAAAACCTCTCGGAATCAATCCGAGTCAAAGTAAGTTGAATAGAGGCGAGGGAAGCTGGGGTGGAGCTTTGATACCCAAGGCCTCACCAGGAATTACAATGCGGCGCATCACGCATTCAACTCAGAAACCTTCATGAACTTCAAGTGTGCTTAAAAGAGTAACCAATATTTTTCTAATAACTTTCCTATTAAGCTCGTTACCCTATCGGTCTTGTTCTAGTCAAAATTTTAAGGCTTAGGCAACGGAGGTTACGTGTTCTTAAGGCGGGCAAGAAGAGAACTGGTGATGAAATCCAACCCTTATCTTGTATGGCCTGTGCCTTGCCTTTACTAGAAAATTAAAGCAGCCGTATTCAAGTCCTCGTGATATATGAAAACGAAGGAATCCATTAACTCACTGGGGGGGATTCGCGAGTGTTCAGAATCTTACCTCCTGTTCCCGGACGGGGATGAATCGGTTGTAATCGACTGTGCCACCGACTCTATGTCGTTGTACGAACCCAAGGTGCAGAGACAATATCGTAATTGTCCCCCTTCTCTGCAAATAGTTTATATTTAATACTACCCTTCTGTAGGGTTTAAAAATAATGTCCAAATGTCCAAATGTCCAAATGTCCAAAAAGTCCAAAAAGAAAAAGAAAAATTACAAAAATAATTATAAACCCTAATACAATTTTCGAAAAACCCTAAAAAATAAATAAAAATAAAATTCTTTTTCTTTTCCTCGTTTCTTTTCGCTTTGTGTTTGACTCCAAGTCTTTAATTATTCACCAAATCTTTGGCTCAAACTTTATTTTCGATCCGAGATCCAAAACCCGTAAACCACAAGACAAATACCCAAGAAAAAAAATAGAACAAAAAGAAAAAAAAAAAAAAAACTAAAAAAAAACTAAAAAATCTAAAACCCTAAAAAACAAGTGGTCGTCAAGGCGCAAAAATTGATGTGATTTTGAAAGTTGTTGTAGAAAGTGGTAGTAAAAGTTCGTTCAACTCAGACTTGTAAAGATTTAGTTTCAGAAAACTCTAAAAACAAAGAAAATATATACACAAGTTTGTCACAAAATCGAGAGATTACTTAGAGACTCGGATTCCACCATAACTCATTCATGCGATTCAAATATTTATTCCAAACAATTATAGCTCAAATAATATCTGACTCTAATTCTTTGCCAAGGTTGATTCTTAAAAGATTGATTTGTAAATCACTAGCATGACGCATCAAAATCACTTAGACCAAGCATACATCATCAAACGACATCACAATCAATTAAGAAAAATCATAAAACGATTGATAATAGTGCAAGTAGTCATAAAAGAATTAAATATAATTACCACACGCATGAAATATGGCTTCCTCCATCATCCCGGTGTTGGGGTTTAGCTCCTCATATTATTCACATGCTCAAAATAGTTGTTCATAGCTCAAATAGGTGAAAAACAAGAGAAAACTAATGATCAGACGCTTTGCAACGGCTGAAAGGCGTTACAAGCAGATCTGATGAGGTAATAAGTCTGCCTTTTAAACGATACTAGGTTCTCATTTGAACGGCAATACTTTCTCACACTGCCTCGTGCCAATGTTCTTCGTGTTCTAGGGTTCTTGCAAGCAGCGAATACTTTCCCCGCACTCCCTCCGATTCTTCTCTTCAGACTTTCTCCGTACCTCACATTCGTCCCCAAAAGTCTCCAACCTCTTCTATTAGGTCCCGAAGCCTATAAATACACCACAGTAACCGATTAAATCTCCCCATCTTCCGGCCAAAGTCTCGGCTTTTCCTCACTGCAAGTCACGTAAAAATTCCTCTTTTTTCTCTGCTTAACGCGTATTTTGTTTATCCAACACTTTCCGAATTCTGCTATATTCGATACTTAAAGAATATATCTTCTTTTACTCCAACAATCTTCCGAAAATAATCCCAAAACCTCCCGATATATCACCGTACTCTGTTTTAGGAAATCTTCTTTGTTTCCGTGAATAAATCCTCCAACTTCCCTGTTTTGATAAAACATTCCAATAACCGCACGATCCCGTGAAAAACTCCATGAAAATCTGTCTTCAATCTTTCCTGGTGAAACTTCGAGAGAACTATCACCTGTTTCCTTCTAACTCGGAGTTCCTAGCCCAATTGGATCAAATATATCGACCATACCAGTCCTGTTTAGCTCGAACATGTCCCTTACAAGTGATTTGACGATTGAATCTCTTTTTAAAGTTGCCCAAAAATCAAATCCCAAAACTGAACTTCATTTGTACAAAGTTTCCCGCCATTTTGAGAATTCAAATGAAGAAAAGATGAGACGCCCCCTATCCGGAGTAGGGGTGCGAATAACGAATGCCTTGGGGTATCCTTGAGGTGCCCCTTAGTAATTTGGGTACCCCTTATCCATAGCGAGAGTCCGAATATCAATTTTCTCCCACGACGCAAATACCACTTTTCGAGCCAATTTTGCCGCAAAAGATTATTTCTCCAAAAACACCTACAAAAGCACAAAAAGCCATAATAAACAAAATCGAGCACTAATAATATATACAATTGAGATCAAAATAGACACATAAATGCGTCTATCAAGGAGCAGCCAAACCTATTACTTGCCAGTCCCCAGCAAACCGAAATAAAACTTAACCTCATCGTCAGCAGTGCATCGTCAATGCATTTAGCTTATTAAGCCTTTAAACTCCCCAGTGGCCCTAGTGGCCTAGTTTATAGTCTCTAGGTCACTGCAGGGCACTACTGAAACCTTTGCATTCTTCCACTTAACTATCTACTGTAATCCTTTTGGAAGGCACTAAAGAATCTCTGCTGGCATACTTATCACTCTCATGTGAGGAAGCAATTCTAGATGCTAAATTCAATTTGTTGTACACGAGCCTGCACTCTCAAGCATACTAGACTATATATATAAGTCACGTAGCTTTACTCAGATATTCACTATGGGACATCAATACCCGTAGTCAAAACTAATCACATGGATAGATCAAGAAGATGGATATGTATATGCAAACATACATGGTAGTTTTGATGTTTACTAAGTGAATGGTGTTTCCCATATCTGTTCAAGCGCTTCCACCAAAATGAACCTTTATCTCAATGACTAGATATCTATTCTGACTAATATCAACACACTGCATATACAAGGGAACCAAACATTATAATTCTAACTTCTGTGTCAACACAATCGGGCATATACAAGGGTTCCAAATAATGACTTATCAATTTATTCCATGGTCGATGGTCCGGGGTTACCTCTTTTTTTTTTTTTTTTTTTTTTCATTTTTTTATCTCAATCACTCTAATTCACCCTAGCATCTAACAACTTCTGATTCGTGTGGGGCCCCACCTAATCACTGAGAAACATGCTTGTAAAACAAACAAAATAAAACAAGTGAAAAATGACTCAACGAGATGGTGGGGAACTATCATGTTATTTTTCTTCTCCCTGTTGACGTGAAGCGAGATGATGAGTTGATGAAGGTGGTGGTCGTTCAAGGTGAAATAAAAAAAGTTAATTCCCTTTTATATCAAATCGTATTTCCAAAACCCGATCTCACAAGGATTTCCTTATTGGGCCCTTACCAGAATCCTAAAACGACCAAGGTCCCCGTCATCAAAACCAGCGGTTCAACACCAATTTATGCTCATTAAACGATGCTCTATCATGCCACTGGAATCTTCATTCAAGTCGTGGTTTGCTCGTACTATCAAAATCCCAGAAGGTCTTACCTAATGACTAAGTTCAATTGCTTATATTTTTTGACCGGAAAATCACCATTCGATCTTGATTGAGGAACATGATTGTCCCTCACTGCTGGGGGACTTAATGTAGATGGTGGATTTTCGACAAAGGCTAAAATCGTAAACCCATACTTATACGTATTCCTGATCCACCAATCGATAAATATTGAGGCTCATGTCTCTTATCTAAGCATGAAAGATCATGCTATACAAGAATCTGACCGAGAATCTGTCTCTCGTAGTATATATATATATAGATATGTAGTCTCTCAATTGAGGCAGCGACATATCTCACGAATACGAGAAATTTGAGAATTACTTTTATATAGAATCAAAAGATTAGACGGCTCTGATGCTAGCACGCTAGTATAGTGCATAACGTCTTCGAGGATGTAACAATGTTTTCCCGACTATATGAAAGAAAATATGACGCTTCAACAAGCTCATATCACTCATTTCCGAATAATTAATGCTCCTAGATGACCGTGCTAGTATAGAGCCATTAATTAATTATTCTCGAAATCAATATATTCATTAATCAATCTCGGAAAATATTCAATATTTTCATAACATTTCGTTACTTCAATTTATGGTTCTTCTCGGCCAGAATTCCATGGGTTAGTAATAAATATTCAACACACGGGCATCTGATTTACCTTTGAGTAAGCCCCGACCAAAATGGTGTAAGTGTACTCAACGATGATGCACTAACAATCACCGCACAAACAAGTATTTCAAAATACGACGAGACGATGAACCTATGCAAATAGAAAAGAAAATAATAAAATAATAGTCAAGGCGCTAGGGGCTGGCCCACCGGCCAGCCAGTCATGCCGTGACCAGTCCCACGCCCAAATTCTATATTTTATTATTTTCCTTGATCTCATGAAAATCCTTTCATTTGAACAAATATCCTTCGTTTTGAGGAAACTCCTCAATTTCATGGTGTTTCCTTCACACTGAGGAAATAATATAAAATTAGGAAAAATATTGTGGGGCCGTGATTATTGGCCAACCGGCCATGCCTTGATCCCGCCGACCCCACACCTCATGGTTCCTCATTATTTTATTATTTCCCTAATCTCATGATATTTCCTTGATCCCATGAAAAATAATATAAAAATTAAGGAAACCCGTGACCGACCATAGCTGGGTCATGCCCTAGCTGGCCCCATACGTCTTATTTTATTATTATTATATTTTTCATGTTTCCTTAATCCCATGAAATTCCTTGAATTCATGACGTTTCCTTCAAATTATGAAAATTCCTTCAAATCATGAAATAATACATAAAATTAGGGAAAACTCACGGACAGGCCCTCAGCCGACCAACCATGCCCAAGCCGGTCCCACACGTCCCTTATTTTATTATTATTATTTTTTATGTTTTCCTCATCTCATGGAAACTCCTTGGTTTTTATGATATTTCCTAAAATCATGAAAACATAATAATATTAGAAAATACCATGGGACCGACCCTTGGTAGGGCCGGTCATGCCTTGGCCATAACCGGTCCCACACTTTATGATTCCTTCATTATTTTTGTAGGATCATAATATCGCAATGCATAGGCTCGCGAGATCAATAAACGACAGACCGCGAGGGAGTCGCAGGAACTAAAATGAACGACGCAATGAGAAACGACACACAAAACAAGCGAGAGACATGGAACCTGGCGAGGTTAAGAAGTGTCGCGAGGTTGAATAAGTTGTACACGGCGACACTTCGCGAGACATTCCGAAAATAAAGGATAGCTGTCATCCACTATGTATTACCCTATATAAAGGGTCGAGTGAGTCTCATTGTAAGGGGGATCTTTTTAGAATTGTTAGGCAAGTCATTAGAGAGAGAAAGTTTAAGAGTGTTTTATTTGCTAAGTGTAATTCTACTTTTTCTGTGTAGAACTCATGAAGTTAATCAATAAACATTCTCAATTATGCAATTTTCAATGGACTAATTAATCGAAATATAGTGAGGGTGTAGTGTGGGGAAAACCCGCTACTACATATGCGCTAGAAACAGGGACGAAATGATTGATGAAGAAATTGGAAAGAATTTGGATTAACAGAGAAGAGATTCGAAAAAGATACTCAAGAATTCATTGAAAAAGAAAGATGGCTAGAAGAAGAAACGTCTGAGAGCAACCAACGATTGTAAGAAGAAGTGGGAGACTTGTTGGAGAAAGGAGGAATGAAACAGGAGAATCATCAAGGATGAACATGAGAAATGATGAAGAAGGTCAAAACCAGCCACCAATCTCCCGCAGCAAACGCGGCTGTGGATTATGATAGAGTAAGTGTGCATACTTGGAGATCTGATTCTGAAGACGAGAGAGAAGAGGAGCAGCAGCTGGTGAACAATGGACAAGGAGAACAAGGAATGAATGGAGAAATGAACCCAGGAAACGAAGAAATGGCAGAATTAGAGAAAGATTGAGACAAACAATACATGAGGAGAGACGGCTAGAGGCAGAGGAACGAGCAAACTTGACAAGAGAGAATCATGAATTGAGGATGGAAAATATAAGGTTACAAAATAGGAGATCTAGAAGTAGCGTGAGATCAAGTTCTAGATCGAACAGAGAAGAAAGAAGAAGAGTCTTACCAACGGAGAATACCGAGGAAGAAACACAAGATCCAGACGCAGAGCATGGCGAGAGAAGAAGAGAAATAGAAGATCGTTATATTCCTCAGCCCGAAAATCTTCAAAATGAGCGAAATAGGGAAAATCAAGAAAACATGCAACTCCAAGGGCCGAATGACCCAGCTGCTGAAGGAAGAACAATCCTGCACGGGAGAGAAGAATTGAGAAGAAACCGAGAAATCGAGGATGACATTGAGAGACACTACATAGAACAAAAGCGCGACTAGCTCATGAAAGAGAAAGAATGAGAGCAGAAATGGAAAATCAAGAGATGGAGGAAGCAATCCGGCAGAATAACCATGACAACCGCGAGAGAAGAAGGGAACAAAATCGTACCAATAGAAATATTAATGAAGAATATGAGAGGGTGCAGATGATGAGAGCTGAGAGGCCACCAAGAAGAGAAAACAACCGATATAATGGCGTGCGAATTATCGAAAGAAACGAAGAAGAGCGTCGCGAGGAAAGAGGAGAAGAAAATAACGAACAAAAAGGTCAAAATAGACACGAGCGAAGGAGGAGAGAAGCAGAGCTAAAAAGACCAGTAGAATCAAATTCTGAGGCAAATGAACAAATCTTAAGAGAACTAGCTGAAATGAGAGGATTACTGAACAATAGAAGAGAAGGAGGAAGGAGACAACTGGACGAAGCTATCGCAGAAGCCGCGAAGAATCCCTTCACGTTAGAAGTACAAATGGGAGGAATACCTCCTAAGTGCAATCTACCTGCATTAACCAACATCTTTGATGGAACAACCTGGGATACAACATATTAAGGCTTATATGAGATGTATGTTACAATGGGAGAACCATGATGCTATATTGTGCAAATATTTCGCGTCAAGCTTAATAGGAGAAGCACTAAAGTGGTTTGAAAGTCTACCAAGGAATACAATTACATCATTCCACCATTTTACAAGCCACATTCTGGGGAGCATACATAAGTAACAACTCTTCGCGACCCGGTATTGAAGATGTATTCAGGTTGAAACAAAGGATTGGCGAGAGCTTAAGACAGGTTGATGAGTAAGGTGGAGGACCATGTGTAGCGAAATGGCGTGACGAGGTTGAGGAGAGATATCTCATACTCTCATTTGTGAACGCTCTCTTCGCGACCAACTTGTTATATATTCAAATTTTTAGAATCAAAAATACAATCACGATGGCAGAATCCGCGAGAATTACAAGAAGAGTACATCGCTTTAGAAGAAAAACAGAATGAAATGAATTCTTATCCAGTCGTGAATACAAGTTCTAAGCGACGCAAGCTTGTTGCCTCAATTCATAAATACTGGCGAGCACACCAGGACAAAGAAAAGGAGAGCCGATAAAGATAGTAGCCATGGGAAGCCACGATCAAGAGGAGTTTGAGCGAGAGAGAAACTACCACAACCGTAATGAATAATAAGATTCAGAGGTTAGATCACATGCAAGAAACTTATGGTGGACAAAGGCAAAATAACCGTGGAGGGCAAGAGAAGTCATAGAACGGATGGGAACAGTTAGGATGCCTCCACCGAATGCCAGCGTTGAAAAGATGGGAAGCTATACTTGTGATGGGAAATGTGCCAAAGACCTTGAATGTTGGAATGGAACCACCACGAGTGCGATAGGGTCATGAGTTTTGTTCTACCATCGCTTCCATGGGCATCAAACAAACGATTGTAGAAACATAAAGAGAATTATTCTTAGGATGATTGATCAGGGGAAGCTGAATCACTTTCTAAAGGGAGAAGAAGCAGGTCAGACATTACCACCACCACCAGAGATGCACAGAACAGTGTCAGCGAAAGGAAAGGAAACATTTGTGATAGAAGTAGGAACAAAAGCTAAGAATTTGAATAATCAATAACGTTGAGGATGCAAAGTAACAGCTGAAGTAATGATGTGCGAGAATCTCGCAGCCAAGAGTAAGATGAGAATACGACTAAGAAAGAAAAGTGAAATGCAACAAGTGAAACAGAGCTGTGCGAATACTTCGCAAACAAATATCAGCAAATAATGAAACATGAATGATTGAATGATTTAACAAATATAAATGCGCAAATGAATGGGACGAACCTTTATGGCGTACACCCTAGTTCGCGAATAACATTTCGTAAGAGGCAAATGTAAGACCTAAAGTGCGTCATATAAGGGGGTATCTCTCGCCGTGGCTCAGGTGGAAGGTTACACCGCTCCCGAAGCCCTCGAGTCATGAAAATTTGGGGCCCATGAAAGCCTATCGGAAGAGGTACCTTGGATTCCCAACTATATATGTAGGTTATACCCGGGTTGGGCGACCGAGGGTCTCTTCCTTGGAGTCAGTGTATGCACAAGGCGCCGAGGTACACGGTTGAGCCAGAGTGCCCGGGATGGATGAACCTACCCTGGCCATTCTTGGCAAGTCTTGGCATGCGTTGCACTCGCCCGAAGAAAACTCCACTTAGGGTGCAGTCTCGTAACCATAAACCCTATAGGTATAAGGGATAAGAGATGCGAAAACAACTGGTTGTTGTTAAGACCGGATGGGAGGAGCTAGTCTGGTATGGCCGATGTTTCGCCTCCTTGAAGGGGCAACCTAGGAGATGATAAGGGCGACGCTCTCCATTAGGGGGGGTGTCAAAACAGACGCAAATGTCATGAGGCTTTGTTTTCGCAAGGAGACTTAGGCTTGTCATATTTGTGCAATGATCCTGCAGAGGCAATAATACTAACACGAGGGTAAGGCGAGATCAATGGGTCTTTACACGAAAGTGTAGGACGTCTGCGATTTCGTCGCAGGACGTCAATGTCATGGGGCTTTATGTTCGAAAGGATATTTAGGCCTGTCATATTGTCGCAACTAAAACATCCTGCAGAGGCAAAAATACTTGGAAAATGATAAGACAAGATCAATGGGTCTTTACATGCAAGTGTAAGGACGTCCTGCGATTTTGTCGCAATGAACGGTGGCAGGAAGAGGACCCCAATTAGGGAGGTCTGACTTGGAAGACCACACAAAATGATAAGGCAAGGTCAATGGGCCTTTGCATGAAAATGTAGAGGACCTTGTCGCAACAAAAAGAGATAGAATTCTCAATTCATAAAGATACCTGCGACCTTGTCGCAACAAAAAGAGATAGAATTCTCAATTCATAAAGATACCTGCGACCTTGTCGCAACATAAAGAGATAGAATTCTCAATTCATAAAGATACCCGCGACTCCGTCGCGATGATCCATTTCAATTAACAATAAGATTATTATCAAATACAAGAAGACAAACTAAAATCTTTCATCTGAAGATTAATAACAGAGGCAAGTATGGGAATGGAAAAGATGGGATATTGTTATTCATCTTCCGATGAAAGAATTGTACATCAAGATGGCTAATTATATTACAAGGAAGAACTAACAAAAAAGGGGAATGAAGATTGAATTCATGAAAAAAAGAGTTCACTATAACAAAGATACAGCAATGTACAGATATTACACGTAGCAAAAGAAAACAAAAAGAATTACATCTTGGGTGATTCTTCTTCTTCATCTGATTCATCAGTTTTATTATTCTCGTCGCGAATTTTCTTTTCGCCGGCTTCACTATCGTAAACATCCGAGACAGGTAAGTTCTCAGAACCTTTTCAAGAAGCCGTGGGATATGTATGCAGAGGGATGTTCTGGTGTTTACAAACATACTCCATGGCTCCATTGCGAAAACGAATAGCATCATTACTAAAGTTCTCCACTGTTGTCTCAAATTGTTTCTTCAACTTGGAATACTTGTTATTACGAAGGGAGAGATTCTTGGCGAGTTGTTGTTTTTCGTTTGAGTTCTTCAATTCTCATTTGGAAAATTCCGTGAGTTGTTCTTTTCGTATTCAAGCTCTTTAATTCTAACCAAGCCTCTTCAGATTTAAAATAAGAAACAACAAGTTAACAATTTACAAGCAATATTACGGAAATAAGAAGCGATAAGGTATAATAAGCAACCTTCTCTGTCAGATATCATATCTTTAACCAAGGAAGTATGCTCGGCATGAAGACTAACATCAACACCTAGGTTATTTCTGGCGTTATCTAAAACTTTCGCAGCCCAGGCGAATTCATCATCATTATTTATAACAAGGAGCGAACGAATCTGATCTTCTCGCTCACTAAGTAAGGAATTCTGGCGAAGCAATTCATCTCGCTCAATTTGTAGCTCAAGAAGAGATTTTTGAAATGTTGCTAATGCTTGAGCACCATTGTTAGCAATGCGGTCTTTGTCATCTATGTGATCACTAATTTTCTTCCTCAAAATTTTGATTTCTTTACGAGACTCAAGAAACATTTGTTTAAATTGGTTGGCCGCACTTAAACCGGATCTATGTTCAATCTCTAAAAGGCGATATTTGGTCCGAAGTTCATCTAATGAAAGAGAGTTAATTTTGTTCAAGAACTACTTAAAGAAGTGTTGAGATGAGCGAGAAGAAGGTTATTATCCATAGGTTCGTGAAATGTATGGAGAAGAATAGCTTTCATCTGGAGAGATTATATACGTCTCATGAAAGTAATAAGTTAGGTGGCAATACACGATCAATAAAATAAAAATAATAAAAGAAGGCAAATATTATACCATAAAGTTGCTGATTAGCATTTTGAAGGGTGGATACCCTCTCTTTTTGAGAGTCAAGTTCGGTATTTAACTTTTGAATCGTCTCGCCTTTATCGCGAGATAACGCACTTACGCTCCATTCTCGAATCTTCTTGCTCAATTGCGAATTCTTCTTCTCAAGATTGTTGCGTCTTCTCTCAAGATCCGAGGCAACTACAAAAGAAGACCTTCCAACCTATGAAAGAAGATAGAAAAGTTTGTTAATACATATTCAACAATATAAAGCCAACGGGGGAGATATGATTGTATACATACCAAGGATCCAAGCGCATTCAAGAAGTCGAGACATAGTTCTAGAGACCCGTTGAAAGAATCATTGCCCTCCAAGAGAGTGGCATTGCACACGTTGCGAGAGTCCCGCAAAGAGAAGCTAGGGGAGCATCTCCCATTCCTTGGAAAGAATCAGAGAAGATACTAGATAGCTGACCCATAAAGAACCGGTTAACGGGCCCTTGTAGCGAGAGAGCGATTGGAATCATGGTCATCTTCATCGAAGACTCGTAGTTTAAGCTAAGGCGAGAAGAGGATTGGACCTTTCGCTTCTTAGTTAAGGGGGCAGAGGATTTACCCTTGCGAGCGACTCGGCCCTACCCTTACTTCTAGTTTTCGCAAAGAACAACTTTTTCAACTTGACTCTTCGCAAATGTGTAAAGTTGAGAAACAGAGGCAATAGTATTGTTTTAAAAAAAAAAAAAAAAAAAAAAAAAAAAAAAAAAGGTGCTTCTTACTTCACTCATGTTCGATCGAAGCAATGTCAAGGTATCCTCCGACGGATCCCTTTTGTAGCTTCTTTTCAACCCGGTTATCCGAAAGATTTCACAAACTCAAAGACAATTGTAAAAAGAAAGTTATGAAAGCAAAAATTTGGAGTAGGAAACATACTTCTTTTCCTTCTCGTGCCATTTGAATTCCCAAGGATGATACGCGCGAGATTGCAGAAAGAACGTGCGGGCCCGCGATATAAGGACCATTTAAAATCAAGGGTACAACCCACCATTTCTCATCTTTGGAGTGGCGAGGAGTAGTATTATTACCCGGTGCCAATCAATATCCCGCATGAGCAGTTTATCCTCGCAGACATTATCCTTTTTCTTGTGCGAATGCCCCGCCGAGATTTCGCATTCACCATAGTTATCACCGAGTAATTTTCAAAAAAGTTTTCCATGTTGTATTTCTCAACAAATGTTTATCTCAAGTCTCTGAATTTGGGATTTCTGACAGAGTTAGAGTATAAAGATCCTTTACCTGCACCACGGTTCGCGAACTCAAGCATTAGGCGAATACAATCGCCACTTAATTGATAAATAGCCCTCGAGAATTTTTCATGGGCTAAGATTTCATAAAACAGAGGCAACTCTGGATCGTATAAGGGAATGGGAAGTCCCGCGAGAAGCTGACCCTAGCGAGACTATAATCCTTTGATTATTACATTGATGATCAGAAAATAACTTTGTAGAAAGAATAGATGAAGGTTCTTGATCAGGAATGGTCGATAGAGTGAAGCCCTTCTCGAGCAATTTCTGGTTAACTTCATCAAAAGAAGTTTTGTATGCACGACTAAGGGCAGCCATTATCAGTATGGGAATGGATGAGAGGTTAAAGATAAAGATCGATGCTAGAGAAAGATGAAGAGAAGATTTGCAGTAGCAGGAACGCAAATTGCGGAAGGAGAAAATCAAAGAAGTTGCAGAGAAAAAACTAAAGAACGAAAAGGAGAGGAAAAGGAAACTATATATAGGGAAAAAGATCCTCGAGAAAAACGAGGTCATTTAATGCGAGAAGGGACATGAAAGGTCAAGAATAAACGGTTGGAAGAGACGTGTCGAAAAACGGCTTTAATAGTTAAAAACTGTGTACGGAGCTGAAACAGATAAAGATAAGCAGTCGCAGCGAACAAAAAGCATCGCTCTCATGATATTCTTCCCTTCGCAAGAAGAGTATGAGGAGAGATAGGAGACGCAAAGCTTCTAACATCGCAAAAGAATAGAGGCAAGTACGTACTTTTCAAGTCCGGTATTCTTTCGCTCGTTCCTTCATCGAATACCAAAGATTATTACAACAACCGATTTTTCCTTAAAAATCGCTCTTCAAGCAATATTCAAGGAAAAAGAGGCAAGATGTAGGATCATAATATCGCAATGCATAGGGCTCGCGAGATCAATAAACGACAGTACCGCGAGGGAGTCGCAGGGAACTAAAATGAACGACGCAATGAGAAACGACACACAAAACAACTGAGAGACATGGAACCTGGCGAGGGTTAAGAAGTGTCGCGAGGTTGAATAAGTTGTACACTCGGCGACACTTCGCGAGACATTCCCGAAAATAAAGGATAGCTTAGCTGTCATCCACTATGTATTACCCTATATAAAGGGTCGAGTGAGTCGTTGTAAGGGGGGATCTTTTTAGAATTGTTAGGCAAGTCATTAGGAGAGAGAAAGTTTAAGAGTGTTTTACTTTCTAAGTGTGATTCTACTTTTCTCGGGGTAGAACTCATGAAGTTAATCAATAAACATTCTCAATTATGCAATTTTCAATGGACTAATTAATCGAAATATAGTGAGGGGTGTAGTGTGGGAAAACCTGCTACTACAATTTTATTATTTTTCCTTCATCTTATGAAGTTTTCACGGTCTCAGCAAAAATCCCTGATTTCTCCATATTTTCTCAAAATGTTGCTCAAACGCACACTAGAAAATATCAAAATTCTCATAATCGAGATACGAACACTTTGGTGACGTGATCATGTTACCTTGACCGACCAGGGGTTGGCTCTTTGGCTTGTAAGAGTCCGGTCCCATGTATTTGATAATTTTGACCTAATTTGCGCAATTGCACATATTAGGTCCAAAACTCTTCCAAACAACTTGGAACTTCATAAGACGATCAATATTCGATCCCGTGACTACCAGGGCCGGTTTCATGACCCCTTGGTCGGTCACTCACATCTTCATAATTAATTAGGTTTCATTACCTAAGGTTCTAGACGAGCATTGTTTTAATAAATGATTAAACCAGCATTTAATCATCCTTTCATCAAATCAACTGGTCTTCAGGAGACCTTGATATTTGCTCACGTGAGCATCTGGGCGCTAAATGGTTGATCCATAATCCCATGTAGCGGTCCTCCTTCGCTCCGTGGTTAATTTTCAATAAACCATCAATTAATCATCAATTGATCAAATTAGGGTTTTGAGTCCAAGGTTCATAATTCCAGATTCAAACGCTAATAATTTTACGTTGATCCCGTGATAAAAAATTTATTTATCATACTCGGTTCAATTTCCAGTATCTTATTTGGTCATGCTACCAATAATTCATCGAATGAGCAACATTTACTCAGATGAGAAATATTTGCTCAAACCGAGGAATACTGGTTCAACTATCAATATTCAACAATTCATCGAATGAGAAATATTTGCTCATGTTATCTTATTCACGCATTATATCTCTGTCTCAACAGACATGTTCAATTCATGAGTCTCAGAATATTTCCAAATCACGTTCGACTCAACAAAACAAGGACTCATCATCCCATGAATTCATGAAGTCAACAACTGACTAACTAAATACATGTCTGCCTTGCAGACTCCACAATCACACAAGACATCAATCGTGTTACATGGGGGGATATTAACTAGGGTTTTGGTCTGGCGGTCTACGACACGTGTGTTCATACATACGATGAGAATGTGAGCAAGTCGTGCAATCAGTTGAAGGAGTTAACAAAGTAGTGGATGGAAAATCAACCAAGTCTCCGCGTTGAGCAACCGGGTTTTAACACGATTTCCACTTCCCCATTCTTTGATTCCACCAACTGTCACACTTCATGATATCATGGTGTTTTCAATTCCAGCAATATAAATAAATCTCTGAATCATGATTGAAACAAGGATAATCTCATCTCAAACAGACAACACGAGATTAACAATACAACTTTCAACAGATCAAATTCAATCATTTAGAATTTATCTTATTTTCAGAATACACAACACACCTACAATCTTTGATCACCATTGATCTCACACATTTCTCGCCTTCCCTCCTACAGACCGACCCATCCTCTCTTGTGACCAATTTACTCGGAACGGCCATTGTCTTGGTTTAGGCCGGAGTACTCAGATTGATCTCTCGATTCAAAGCACTCCTTTTGCAGTGCATCTGTGTGAGGTTAAGCATTTTGCTCAGCTCAAGGAGTCTCCTCCGCGCGATCATCTCCTCAATTCCGTAAAAACAAAGGGGAATCGTTTTTCCTATCTACAACACCGAGTCGATGTAATACAATAAATCGTTCACACTTCGTGTGATTGTCTATGGATACGAGATCGAGACAATACGACAACAAGATAACTTGTGTGATTGACTATGGATACAAGATCGAGACAATACATCAACGAATTATGATACTTGATAATAGGTTCGACTTAACCGAACTCTATAGATCACTATCAAGTATATGTGGAGTTAACGTTTGTGTATTTTACTTTTAATTATAATAAAACAATTGTAATTGCAGAAATAGAAAAGTAAAAGACACAGCAAGATTTTGTTAACGAGGAAACAACAAATGCAGAAAAACCCCGGGACCTAGTCCAAATAGGTGAATACTCTGAATTAAGCCGCCTATACAAAATATAAACCAACTTCGTATAGTTGAGACCAAGCAACTACCCCTAGTTCACTTAGTTTTCTCGCATCCCCGCGCTTCCGGCTTGATGAGTGCACGCACCGGAACAATTTCTTTGGATCGTATTCCAAACAATAAAGGAACACTAAATCTATTTGGTAACAACTCTTTCGATTCTTTCAAGATAAATATATCTCAAGTCATATGCAAAGTCTCTTCCATTTAATCTAATAAACTCCTTTGCCTGGTTAGATCAATATATCCAATAACTACCAAAGTAGTCAAGTTTAGATTCACACTCAATCCAAATAAATCTCAAAGAGATATATTGAGAATGCCGATCTCACGCAACTAATCAATCGAATAAATCCGATTCTAGTTGGATCCCGACCCGATCAAGGTTTGTGCACACCCAAAGATAAGAGAACCAAATAAGAAATCTTTTTTTGTCTTCAAATCCTTTTAATCTTCAATAAACTTCTGCACAACACCACTTGAATCTCTTATGATCAATCACGCACATAACAAAGTCTGTTAACAATGGATTATCACAAGATGTCTTTAGATCTACAAACAGTTCTAAAGATCCCGTCGATACTTCGATCTAGTTTGAGTGAATCTTATATCAGAAGAGAAGATTCTCAAGAATAAACAAACAAGGTGCAATCAAAGTTTCAACAACCGTTAGTCAATCAAATTAATCGAAAACTAATAACACGCAATTATTTAGTTTCCCACAAACGGTACTCGTAGAGCTTCTTGATCCCACGAAGTCTTTAAACGAGCCGTCGTAAGAGATTTCGCCTAATTAGGTACTTTTCCTCTCCGGATAGACGGCTCCACCATAAACAACAAAAAGATGAAGTTTGCCTTGCTCTTAGGATAGTTTGCTAGAAATGAAAACTTAGGTATTTATAGACCAAGAATGTTTGGACACCAAGGAATTTCCAAAACCGAAAATATTCTCAAGATATGCAATGAATAGAAAAATTCGGTTTTCCTAATTCCAATAAATGCTTGTCCAAAATTTTCAAATATCTCAATAGAAAATCTCCAATTAGTAAATGCACATTACTAATTTTTATTCTCTAGAGATATGCATTTAATTACTGGTAATTAAATCATATAAAACCAAAAACCTTAATTAAAATATTCTCTGTAGGATCAGAATATCGCAACACTAAGATTCTCGCGAAATCCATAAACGACACACTAATCGCGAAGATATCGGGATGGAAGTAAAAACGACGTAACGGATGACGACAGCCAAAACACGAGAAAGATGTAAAGATGGCGAGATCGAGGAGTGTCGTGAGATTTGACATTTGTACATTTGCGATACTTCGCAAAGACATACCCGAAAATAAAGGACGCCATTTGTCATCCACTATGTAATGTCCTATAAAGAGCCGAATAGGCTTACGAAAGGAGAGATCTTTTCGAAAGTGTTGAACAAGTCATTAAGAGAGATAAAGTTTAGAGTGATTGTAATTCTTTGGTTTATCTCCTTTTATCTTGTAACATTTTCGAATTTGATCAATAAAACTTATAATTGTTCATCTTAAATGATTTGATTGTGTGGATTCTTGTGAGGTGTAGGATTTCCGCAACTACATAATGGCGCTAGAAACAGGGATGAGTGAAGATTGATATTGTGATTTGGAAGGATTTGAAGTAGTAGATAAAGAATTTCATATAATTTTCAACAATTCATTAAGATTAAAGAATGGCAAGAAGAAGACATACATCAGAACAACCAACGACTGTTAGAAGGAGTAGGAGACTTGCTGGAGAAGAAAGAAATGAAATGGGAGAATCTTCAAGAGAAAACACAAGAAATAATGGAGAAAATCCAGGTTCAATCGCCCCCAGCATGCACCAATACAAAATAGAACTGAGGATTATGACAGAGTAAGCGTACACACCTGGCGATCGGATTCTGTAGATGAAATAGGGGAAGAGCAGCAATTAGGAGGTAATGGACAAGAAGAGAGAGATCAAGAAATGGTTGGAGGAATAATTCATGGAAACGAAGAGATTACAGCGTTAGAGGCATTGAGACAAACAATACGCGAAGAAAGGCGATTAGAAACAAAAGAACGTGCAAATTTGACAAGGCAAAATCATGAGTTAAGGATGGAAAACATAAGGTTACAGAACAGAAGGTCAAGAAGCACTACAAGATCAAGATCGCAAGGGAAGAAGTAAGACGAGATATGCCCTGTAGAAAATGCTAATGAAGAAATTCAAGAAGAGATACAAAATTTAGAAGAGGAACGCCGCGAAAGAAGAGAAATAAGAGGAGATCATTATATCCAACATGGTGAAATTCTCCAAGATGGGAAAAATGATGGAAATCAGAGAGATAGAGACACCGACAAAGGCGAAATAATCAAGAGGATGGAGAAAATCGGAAGAAGGAAGGAGAATATTACATGGGAGAGAAGTATAAAGAAATCACCAAGCAATTCAGATGAAATTGAAAGGCATTATAATGAACAAGCACATCTAGCTCGCGAGAGGGAAAGACTAAGAGCAGAAATGGAAGAACAAGAATTACAAGAGGCAATTGCCAAAACAATCATGATAATCGAGAAAGGAGGCGTGAGCGTAATCGCAATAATGATAATATTAATGAAGAATACGATAGAGTACTAAGGAGAACTGAAAGACGAAAGAGGAGAAAATGAGAGATATAATGGTGTGCGAATCCATGAAAGGAATGAAAGAGAAGGTCGCAGAGAAAGACGAGAAGAAAATGATGATCAAGAGATTCAAAACGATATGAACGCAGTAAGAGAGAGGCGGAGTTAAAAGGCCAATGGAAGATAATTCTAGTATAAACGAACAAATTTTGAAAGAGCTAGCGGAAATGAGAGGAATGTTAAATAATAAGAAAGAAGGAGGTAGGAGACAATTGGATGAAGCTATAGAAGAAGTGCGAAAACCCCATTCACACAGATATACAATTAGAAGGAATACCCACAAAATGCAATTTGCCTACATTAACCAAACATTTTTGATGGATCAACTTGTGCAATACAACATATCAAAGCTTATTTGAGATGTATGTTACAATGGGAAAATCATGACTCTATATTGTGCAAATACTTTGCATCAAGTTTAAAAAAGGAGAATCTCTGAAATGGTTTGAAGGCCCGCCAAAAATACTATAGCATCCTTCAATCATTTACAGTGCTATATTTTTTAGGGGCGTACATAAGTAACAATTTCACCGGCATTGAAGATATATTTGGATTAAACCAAAGGGTTGGTGAAAGTTTGAAACATTTGACCATGAGATGGAAGACAATGTGTAGAGACATGGCGGGTTGCGTTGATGAAAGATATCTCATTTTATCATTCATTAATGCTATGTTCGCAACCAATCTGCTTATACATTCAAATTTTCGAGTTAAGAACACAATCACAATGACTCGAGTTCGAGAATTACATGAGGAATATATTGCTCTCGAGGAAAAACAAAATGAGATGGAATCATACCCAGCTGCTGAACACGAGTTTAAATGTAGCGAATGCAAGCTTGTTACCTAAGTTGATAAATACATGTGGCTAGCACTTCGCAAGGACAACCAGAGTTGATAATGGGTGATAATCGTGAGGCTAGTAGCTATGGTGAGTCGTGACCAAGAAGAATAATGAGAGAGAAAGAAATTTCTATAAACCGCGATGGAAATAACAAAATTCAAAGACTTGATCAGCCGCAATAAAATTATGGAGGTCAAAGGCAAAATTATCATAGGGGACAAGGAAGCCGCAGGATAGTATGGGAAGAAATTGAGATGCCACCTCGAATTTTAGCGTGGAGAAAATATGGGAAGCTATAATCTTGATGGAAAATATACCAACACCATGGAATATGGGAAAGAAGCCACCTCCAAGCGAGAGAAGCCATGAATTTTGTTCTTATCACCATTTCCATGGACATACAACAAATGAATGCAGAAATATAAAGAGAATCATTCTCAGGATGATAGATCAGGGAAAGTTAAATCATTTTCTAGTAAAGAAAGCTCAACCTCAAGCATTACCACCTCCTCAGAAATTCCTGTGGTGAACACAACAAAAGAACGTGAAGCATTTGTGATAGAAGTTGGGGCAAAAGAAAAAAATCTGTTTTGTAACTCTATTGTACATTCGTACAAGACAATTGAAGATTTCCACGATATTACCCTCAGCAGGGTTTTCGCAAGGGATGCCAATGATAAAGAAATAATGAACACCGCGAAGACGTCGCAACTGGAAGAATGGCAAAAGCAGATCATTTCTTTTACTGCGGAAGAAGTACCTGAAGGTGGAGGAATGCATGATAACCCATTGGTGGTGAGATTGGAGATTAACCCAAAACCTAATGATGATGAAGATGATGAAGCGGAAAACTCATGGGCAATTAATAGAATTTTAATTGATACCGAGAGTTCTGTGAATATCCTTTTTTATCATACCTACAAAACTATGGGAGGAAAAGACGCAGATTTGATACCTTCAACCTATAAAATTTATGGTTTTAATGGTAGCTTGAAATAAGCCAAAGGAGAAGTTCATATGCGAATTCCACTGAAAGGATTATCTTCTGGAATTTTATTCTGCGTAGTTGATGTGGAATCACCATACAACGCGCTGATCGGACGACCATGGCTACATGAGATTTTAGGTGTCGCATCAACTTTCCATCAATGTATCAAGCTCCCTCATCCCACTGGTGTTGGCATCATAAAGGGAGATTGGGTTGAAGGAAAGAAGTGTTATGAGGTTGATATCGAATCCTGTGAAGAAAGAGCTGCGAAACAGAGGAGTTGGAAAAACAACATTAAAGAAAAACAAAGAGGTGGAAGATTAATGGTAGATGTAATAGAGCAAAGAGAGGAAGAAATGCTGCAAAATCAAAAATGATGAAGACAGAGAAAGTGGCGAAGGTTTCGCAATGGACAAGAAAATGACAGGAAGCTTCAAAAATGCAGAGGCAGAAAGTAGCAGAAGTAAGAGACTTAAAGAATAATTGTAATTGTTAATTGTCAGAGAAAAACTGGGAAGGGAGACGACAAATGTAAGTTATTAAAAAAAAAAAAAAAAAAAAAAATCGTGAGTGGTGAAAATGGAGTCGTGTAAGAGTTGATATGAAGAAGAAGAAAATATATTTTACAAATGGCAAACGCGTTGCGAAAGTACAAAAGAGCTTATATAGGGGAAAGAATTAACAAAATAATCGTAAAGAGGCGAACTTACTATGGCGTACACCTAGTTCGCGAACACAATTTCGCAAGAGGCAAAGTACCTAAAGTGCGTCATAGTAGGCTGTACCTATATTACATATAACAAAGAATTAACAAAATAATCGTAATGGGACGAACCTTCATGGCGTACACCCTAGTTCGCGAATAAAATTTCGTAAGAGGCAAAGTACCTAAAGTGCGTCATGTAAGGGGTATCGTAACGTGGCTCGGAAAAGGTTACACCGCCCGGAACCTAAGTCATGGAGATTGGGGGTAATAAAACCCATCCGGAGAGGTACTCTTGGATTTTCAATCTAAGCTAGTGACTTAGATTGACGACCGGGGGTCTCTTCTAAGGAGTCAGCATTTGACCAAGGCGCCGAGGTACATGGTTGAGCCAAGGGTGCCTGGGGCATTTGAAGTGTCTCGGCCATTCTTGGCAAGTCTCGGCTTATGCTGCACTCGACCCGAAGAAAACTCCACTTAGGGTGCAGTCTCGTAACCATAAGCCCTATAGGCAAAAGGGTTAAGAGGCTGCGAAAACAACTGGTTGTTGTTGAGACCGTATGGGAGGAGCTAGCCTTAATGATAAGTACGCCTCCTTGAAGGGGCAACCATGGGGAAGATAAGGGCGGCACCCTCCATTAGGGAGCCGATAGTGTCAAAAAAGACGCAAATGTCACGAGACTTTATGTTCGGCAGGAATATTTAGGCTTGTCATATTTGTGCAACAATCCTCAAGAGGCAAAAATACAAAAAGAGTAGATAAGACGAGATCAATGGGTCCTTACATGCAAATGTAAGGACGTCCTGCGATTTCGTCGCAAAGACGGCAATGTCATGGGGCTTTACGTTCGCAAGGATATTTAGGCCTGTCATATTGTCGCAAGAAAAATATCATGCAGAGGCAATAATACTAAAGAAATGATAAGACAAGATCAATGGGTCATTACATGAAAGTGTAAAGACGCCCCGCGATCTTGTCGCAAAACGAGAGGTGGCAAAATAAGACCTTTAACTAGGAAGGCAAAATAAGACCACACAAGAGAAATGATGATAAGATCAATGGGTCATTACATGAAAATGTAGGACGTCATGCGATCTTGTCGCAATGATAAAGTTCAGCAGAAAATATCTCGCGAAATTATGCTTAATCTCCCATTCGAATACAAATAACGAGAGGCAAGTATGGGAATGATCAAGAGCGTGTTATTTGTCTTCATATAACAGATTTACGCATATATTGATTAACCATATTGCAAAAAATAATTTCTCTTTATGTGCAGGAAGAAACAAGAAAGATAGAAATTGTATTCAAAGACTCAAGAAATTCACAAGAAAAGAATACACCCGAAGATGGGAGATTAGAAAAATGATTGTATAAATATTACAAAGGAAGAAAAAGGAAAATAAAATTATTTCTCATTTGATCCTTCCCCTTCATTATCTTCATCAGATCCTTCAACTTCTTCATCTTCATTAGATTCCTCTTCTTCTTCACTAGCAACGCTATCAGAAATATCCAGAGAAGGCATATTTTGGGGAACTTCATCAAGAAGGCAAGGGTACTTAGGCGAGGGATGTTATTGTCATCGCAGACCATCTCAATAGTTTGATTGCGAAAAAGAATAACATCATTCTTAAAATTCGCGACCGGTGATCTTTAGTTGGTTCTTGGCCTAGAATATTTATCATCCCGAGAAGAAAGATTTTTGGCAAGTTGCTCTTTCTCAGAAGATTCAAGTTCTTCAATTCTTTTTCGGAACCTTGCTTCAGCTTCTGCGAACATATAATATTGAATCAGCAACTTGATGACAATTTTATGCAAACAATTAAATAAAAAAGAATAATTAACAACCTTTTCCGCCGTAAAACCATATCTCTAACCAAGGCCGTATGCTCAGAAGACTAATATTAACACCTAAATTATTTCGGCATCATCTAGAACCTTCGCAGCCCAAGCAAATTCATCATCATTGTTTATGAGAAGAAGGGAACGAATTTGATTCTCTCTTTCGCTAAGAATAGCATTTTGACGGATGGATTCATCCCGTTCAATTTGAACTTCAAGAAGAGTCTTTTGGAATTTCGCTAATACTTGAGCACCTCAGGGTTTTCTTCTTCTCCAACAACTTCAACACCAACCTTCACACACAAATGAAGATAAGAAATAGAGGCAACAATATTGTTAAAAAAATATATATATATAAAGTGTTTCTTACTTCATCCATGACGGAATAAGAGCTAAAGTGATAACCTTCCAGGGTCCGATTGTAGCTCAATCTAACTTTTCAATCTAAAAGTTTTCACGAGAATCAAAGGATAAGGGAATAAGCAACCAATGAAAGATTACGAAGTACGCAAAGTTGTAAGACATACCTCTTTATTCTTCTCGGGCTAATTGAATACCCAAGGTCGATAAGTAGCGAAGTTCGCTGGAAGTACATTCGAGCCTGCGATATAAGGCCTTTAACACCAATGGAAAAACACACCATCTATCGCCTTTGGGAGTGACGGGGCGTTGTTTTACCAGGAATGCGTCAATGTCTTGCATAAGGAGCTTATCGTAGGAACATCATCCTTTCTTTTCAGACGGACACCCCAAGTGAGTATTATCCCTCCTCATAGGAATGAATTCATAATTCTCGTAGAAACTCGATTGTGTATCTTTCAAGGCGAGTATCACCAATTCCTTAAATTTTGGGTCCCTAACTTCGTTGGGTAAAAGAGACCCTTACCAGCGCCACGATTGGCGAACTCAAGTATTAAGCGAATGCAATCCCGCTAATTGATAGACAGCTCGCGAGAAGTTCGCATGAGCAAGAATTCCATAGAATAATGGAAGGTTAGGGTTATAAAGAGGAATGGGAAGGCCGGCGAGAATTTGACCAAGCAAAATTATGATTTCATGATCATCACAATGATGATCAATGTGAACAACTTGCGAAAGAATGGATTTAGATTCCCGACCGGGGAATGGTGGTTAAAGTAAAACCTTTTCCTTGAAGATCTTTTTGAATTTCTTCAAAAGAAACTTCGTATTTGTGACCGGTTGGAGCCATTTTCGTATGGGAATGAATGAAGAACTGAAGATCAAAAAAAGAAAAAAGAAGAAGAAGATTCTGAGTAGCAGAAACGGAAATTACGGAGGAAAGTTGAAGAAAAATTGCAGAGAGAAAGTAAAAAGAAGAAGAGGAGGGTGAGAAAAACTATATATAGAGAAGAATTTCGAGAAGATAAACGCATTTAATGCGAGAAGGGACGTGAGCGGTTGAGAAATAACGGTTGAAAGAGACGTGTCAAGAAATAGGTGGAAGAAGAGACACGTGTAATAAATTCTGCGTAATAGTACGGAATCATACAAATACATAAAAATATGAAGATAGGAACAGCTGCAGCATTTTGAAAATACTAGTTCTCATGACGTTCTCTTCTTCTCGAGAGAAGACATGAGAAGAGGCAAGATGTAGGATCAGAATATCGCAACACTAAGATTCTCGCTGAAATCCATAAACGATACACTTCGAAGATATCGAGGATGGAAGTAAAAGCGACGTAACGGATGACGACAGCCAAAACACGAGAAATATGTGAAGATGTAGCGAGATCGAGGAGTGTCGCGAGATTTGACATTTGTACATTTGCGATACTTTCGCAAGACATACCTGAAAATAAAGGACGACTTAGCTGTCATCCACTATGTAATGTCCTATATAAAGAGCGAATAGGCTTACGAAAGGAGAGATCTTTTCGAGTGATGAACAAGTCATTAAGAGAGAGAAAATTTAGAGTGATTGTAATTCTTTGGTTTATCTCCTTTTCATCTTGTAACATTTCGGAATTTGATCAATAAAACTTATAATTGTTCATCATAAAATGATTTGATTGTGTGGATTCTTGTGAGGGGTGTAGTGTGGGATTTCCTGCAACTACATTCTCAATTTATTTCGGCACATGATCTCCTTGAGTACTAAGGAATATCTTTGAACAATAAATGATAAGAGTTACGGTACGTGTTCAAAGTATGTTGACATCTTTTCACCTGTAAATCCTTATTCATATTTACATGGATTTACATTCTTGAAATAATAAGTTATACCACACTTCCAAACAAGTTTAGAATTGGTTCACATGTATTCTAAGATCACTATGTGATTGATCAAATATCAAATCACATACATGGGTTCAATCGGTTCTACCAATCACTAGGATCGCTTATACCTTAATATGGAAATACTTGTGATCGGTCACACAAGTTACCAGGACCCGTTACATGATTACACAGATCAGTTACATCAATTACCAGGACCGGTTTACCATATACTCATGGTATTGCTTGTGATCGGTCCATTTCGGTTACCATATACTCTTTGTAGTTGCGTGATCTGATCTTCTTGTTTCTATCATGTTGAGTGTAATTGAAATAATTGGCTCGAGATTTTATATCTCCGATAGGCAAGATAGAAAAGTAATCACAAACAAACTTCGTCTCATCGTTTGTGATTCCACAATAACTTGTTTCGCTAGTCGATTAAGTTTATTGTGAGGTGATTGATAATACTAGGATGTTCTTAAGGAATATAAGTCCAGGTTTATCAATTGGTTCATGTTCACCTTGATTTATAAAAAGACGGAAAAAAAACTCTTGGGTATTTCTGTGGGAGACAGATTTATTCAATCCTATAGACTTATCTGTGTGAGACAGATTTGTCTATCAAGTCTTCGACTTTGGGTCGTAGCAACTCTTAGTTGTGGGTGAGATCAGCTAGGGGAATCAAGTGCGTAGTATCTTCTTCGGGATCGGGAGACGTAAGGAGCGCAATTGTACCTTGAATCAGTGTGAGATTGATTAGGTTTCAACTACAGTCCAGTCCGAAGTTAATTGGTAGTAGGCTAGTGTATGTAGCGGCTTAATACAGGGTGTTATTCAATCTGTACTAGGTCCCGGGTTTTCTGCATTTGCGGTTTCCTCGTTAACAAAATTCTCGTGTCCGTGTTATTTCTTTTCCGCATTATATTTTGTTATATAATTGAAATATCATAGGTTGTCGTTAAGATCAATCAATTAGAATATCCAACCTTGGTTGTTGATTTACATTGATTGACACTTGAACATTGGTCTTTGGTACCATTTAAGTAACTCCTCTTATATTCAATCGACTCGTAGATTTTTATTTCTTGATTATGATTGAATTAAGAGTTAGAGATATTAAACTCTTTGATATACTTTAATCTAGATTGAGTCTCGATTTGTCTAGTTGATTCTCTAGAAAGTGTATTGGAGTAAGTCCTCTCGATTTCCAAACGAATTGTTGGGTGTAGTTGTTAGAACCCCGCATTTTCAACTACGACCCAAAGTCGATGACTTTAATAAACAATTCAGAACACACATAAAAGTCTACAAGAATAGATAAATCTGTCTCCCAAAAAAATACCTACAAGTTTTGTTCCGTCTTTTGATAAATCAAGGTGAACAGAACCAATTGATAACCCGGACTTATATTCGAAGAACAACCTAGAATTTATCAATCAACTCACAATAATCTTAATCGACTAGCGAGACAAGATATTGTAACGATGAGACGAAGATGTTTGTGATTACTTTTATCTTGCCTATCGGGGAAATTAATCTCGAGTCAATTATTTCAATTGTACTCAATACGATAGAATTAGCAAGATCAGATCACGCAACTACAGAGAAAATAGTTGGGTCTGGTTTCATAATCCCTATGAAGTCTTCAAGTCGTTAACCTACAAGGTCTCGGTAGAAACCTAAGGTTAAAGGAGAATCGACTCTAGCTTATACAACTAAGTATCACACAGGAGGTGTGGGGATTAGGTTTCCCAGTTGCTAGAGTTCTCCTTTATATAGTCTTCCAACTTAGGGTTTGCAATCTAAGTTACCTTGGTAACAAAGCATTCAATATTCACCGTTAGATGAAAACCTGATTAGATTCAAGATAATATCTTTCAACCGTTAGATCGAACTTAGCTTGTTATACACAAATGAAATATACGTTCATTTAGGTTTGTGTAACCATACCTAAACGTGTACACCTAGTTGGTTCAACAGTAGTTAACCAAGTGGTTAGCCATGTGAGCACTCTCATATCAATCTTATTCATCTTCACCATAACTAGTTCAAATGACTCAAATGAAACTAGTTAGAGAGTTGTTCAATTTCCATATTCTTATAGAAGTATACAAGAACACAATCGAAGCAAAAAGATTTGATTCACTCGAATCGATTCATGAACATTATAGCCACGGTTTGCAAATATGCATTCCTTATATATATATATGTATTAGTTCATGTCACAACCGATTTTAGAACTTTAACCACTCAAGTATGCAAACATGTACGCATACTTAAGTAGCCGGACCAAGATTGGTTTTCGCCAGTATGCGAACTCGTACGCACACCTCCAATCCCAACAGAATTTTCCGGACCTGAACTTTATGCAAGTATGCGTATGGGTACGCGTACTTAGGTACTCGGAATTCACAAACCAACATGTACGCCTATGGGTATGCACACTATGGTTCCCGGACATGGATTACACATATGCAAGGTGCATAACATGTACATAATCCAATATGATTAATTATTCTAAACTCTTATTTCAATCATTGAAACTTTCTTAGAGGATGACAATAGCCGTTTTCACACACTATTAGCATCAAAGCAATTTTCAAGTTATCGAAATAATCATAACGAAACATTCCAAGTCTACACCAAATGATTGTATCACACAAACCATGTAAGATGTTACTCGGCGATTTTCACGGGATCATCTTTTGATTTTCGTCAAGAATATAAGATGAACTTGGTCGAAGCGAAAACTTGCCAACACATATTCCCGAGAAATATGTAAGCGAGTTAAACTCATCTCGAAATCTCAAATGTGTATAATAGAAAACTATATCATAACACGACTTATGCCTCAATATAGGAGATAGAGTAGAAATAGACTTTCAAGTGATAGATGAGTTTCGGTCTCCACATACCTTTTGTTGATGAAGTTCCACAAGATCACCTTAGTAGTTCTTTGTCTTTAATTGATGAACACCGTGAAGTCTAATGCTGAACTACACAATTTATCCTAGTCCGAGACATCTATAAGTAGACTAGAAATCAAGACTTTTATAGTTTTGATAAATAACATTGACAAACAAGCTTGAGATAGCAACGCTTGCGAGTTCGACCGAGCAATGCTCTAAAAATCTCCCCCTTTGTCAATTTTAGTGACAAAACTATCAATACATATGGATACAAAATAAATAAACTTTTTAGCTTCTCATCCAAATGCTTGATCTCCTTGGTTCTTCAACATTACTCGAAATCTTCGTCACTTCCAAGTACTCCAATGATTCTAAATGTGTTCAACTCAACATCATCGTTGTTGAAGATCCGTAGCTATAACAATGAGAAAACAGTTTCTCTCTATCATTGTTATACAACGTCATAGTATCATTATACAACATCAAAGATCAATTGTATCACAACTTTGACAACAATACTATGGTGATATGTATCACCCCCCCTTAGTCAATACTTCATCTCAAAATGAAAACCACTCCCCCTTACATAATGATCCGTAAACCATATGTATTTGTAGTGTGAACTACACATTAATTCTCCTCTTTTTTGTCAATAAAAATTGGCAAAGGTACGAAAACTAATGGGATCCTCATGAAATTTTCATAGAGATACTTCATGACCAAAATAGAACAACATATCCACTTGTTTAGATGCCATCAAATAGCCGAAGCTAAATGCATTCATCAAGGAGTTTATAAAGATACAAGATAACCCCTACAATATTCCACATCCGCACTCCCCACAAAGATTTGGCAATTAAGCACAAGTTCAATTAAGAACTCTCCCCCATAAAATGTCATTCCCGAGAGAACAACATGAGCGACCTTACTTTTAAAAGAAAAGAAGGATTTCTTTGGACATTTACAAATCATATAAGAATATGAATTTGTATCCAAAAATCTCAATTGAATTAACCACAAGGAAAATGATCAATTCAATTGGCCATGCTCAACATAAGATAACTTATGGAGCAACACAATATATACACAAAGATGTGGATCAGGGAAAGACCAATATCATGGAATAATCAAAGATTCATTCTATTTTTCATCACTATTTTCACAATGACTTATAATAGACTTAATCTTTGTAAACAAAAGTTCATCCTTTCTTCCATCAATATAATGACATAAAAGGCTTAACTTTTGTAGTCAAAAGTTCATTCTATCTTTTATCAATACTTTCATACCGACATATAATAGGGATAACTTTTGAACAAGTATGGGACAATCAAGGTTCATGGACGTAAACAACATATCCCATAACAATTTGCAATATATAAAACCATAAAGATTAATACTGCAAAAATCATCTTCCAAATCAACTTCAGAATTTAAATAAATAAATCTAAAAACATTGAAAGATGAAATCTGTTGGCAATAGCTATGTGTACTCACAATAATGGCTATTCCAAACCCTAGTTATCCTTCTTAAACACAAGAATAAATTCTCAGAAGAAGTTTCCCAGACAATTAATTAAAAGAAACAACTCCATAAAGCATTTCACTTACTTTGAATCCTCTTCTCATATTACCTGTATTCTTCAAGCTCATCTTCGATTAGATCGATCCTGGATTCAAGATTATCCATCTTTTCTTCAAGTCTTTTGGAAGAAGATTCAAGTTCGTTTTTCAAGGCACTTACTTGTTCCAAGATGAGATTCATGGTTAAAGAAAGCTTATCAAGAGGAGAGACAGAGGGATTCCCATCACGAGAGGAATCACGTTTGTCAGAGGACATCTCACGATCAGAAGAATCAAAATGAATTTATTAGAAGGAAAAAGAACAGTCCAGACATCACTTTTATTGCTTGAAAGACTTGATGAGGACATGATAGAAGAAATAATGAAATTCCCTCTCAATAGAGAAATCTTCATCTTAAAAAGAAGAAGGATAAGGGATAAATATCCAAAAAGACCTTTGACCAAAACCCTAACAAAATTTGGTTATCCCCAAGAAGGAGGTCTTTCAGGGAAAATCCGTTTAGGAATAAAACCGGTTCTTGACTCAAAACGTCAATAAGAGATACAACAAAAAAAAAACAGAACAACTAAAGAATCAACATAAATATTTCAACACAACCCTCTTAAGGAATATGGTTCTTGTTCAAGAGAGGAAATAGCAAGAACCATATTAAACCTTATTATAGATTGTAATTTCTCCAATCCAAAGCCGGACTGGGAAGTTTCTTATGAAGTGGAGAAGTATTTGTTATTCCTTATTTTTGCTTAGTCTTCATAGAAGAAGAGTTATGTGCATCATTCTTTCCTTTTAGCACAATTTTGAATACCTTGTTTGTTGATTTTTCGCAAACTATGAATGACTTTGGAAAACTCCTTTGAAAGAGATGAAGGTTTCTTAGGAGTTTTCTTTTTCATCTTCTGAAAACAAGGTTTTAGAGGAGAATTTTTCTTGATACCTTGTGCACACTGTATCTAGATGATCCTGATTTCTACACAAGAGAACCGAACCATTTGGTATGTTCTTGCATTTTTTTATACCATCACAATGACTTGAGAATGATATATATATTCAAGAATAGCTTGATGAAGATGCCTAGAAGAGTTAATCGAAGAGGTTCGATGTATCTTAGCTAGGATCATAATTGCGTGAGACAGCAATTTCTTGTCTTAAAAACCGCAGTTGAAATTCCAGATCATCAATCTTTTTAATCAAGGCTTCTTTTTCCAGTTGAAACTCTTCTAGAGAAGTAAGATTGTTATTATAGAATAATCAGGACTGTTGGGAGGACAAGTATGATTATCAGCAAGGAAGTTAAGAGAACCTTCAGAGATATTTTCCTCGGGACGTAGTCAAGAGTAGCCATCCATGCTTTAGTTAACTCATTAAACTTTTCATCGGAACAAATGGAAGTATAATGGACACTTCTATAGCACTTGGAACAGTTTCATTATCATAGTTTTTCTGAACTATTCTGCCCCCCTTTTTAATTGAATGATTTTGCTTTTGAGACTTTCTTTTACTCTGTCTGAGAGTCTTCTTTGAGGTAGAATTAAAGCAATTCTCATCTCTTGAATCAATTAATTTAGGGCGTCGAGACTTTTTATCAGATGTAGCAACATAGTTCGCTATCAAGTGACGTTTTTCTCTTTGACATAGTTCAAGATCGAAAATCTTTATCTTTCCAACAAGAGTATTTTTGGAAAGAGTATCAAGGTTATTTCCCTCAACGATGGCATGCTTCTTAGAATCGTATCTAGATGGCAGGGATCTGAGAATTTTCATCACAATTTCCTTTTCAGGAATAGTCTTACCCAATGCAAAAGATGTATTAACAATTTCAAACACTTTGTGATCAAATTCATCAAACGAATCTTCATCTACCAAACAAAGGTTTTCCCAAACAGAATTTAGGTTTTGAAGCCTAACTTTCTTTTCACTAGTATTTCTTTCAAATACGGTTTCTAAGATATCCCAAACATCTTTAGACCGAGTGCACGTAGTCACATGGTGCTGAAGATCTGGGGTAATGGCATGGATGATAGCATTTAACTCGTCAGGATTTTGCTTTGCAGCGAGAATCTCGGCAGGTTCGTATGCACCAATATCCTTTGGAATAGTTGCATCGCCTTCTGCAATAACCGGAGGATTATAGCCATTAACTACATAAACCCATGATTGAAAATATGCGCTTTAAGAAAGGCACGCATAGCAATTTTCCACCACAAGTAATTTGAGCCATCGAAGACTTGTGGTACGTTTATGGAGATAACACTTGTGTCCATATTCAGATCGCTACAAACATAGAATGATAAGGTCTTTAACGTGTTTGCCTGCTCTGATACCAATTGAAAAAACGGGGGTCTAACAACCACACCCAATAATTCGTTTGGCAATCCGAATAGACAAACTCCAATATACTTTCAAGAGAATCAACTAGACAGTCAGACTCAATCTATAGAAAAGTATATCAAAGAGTTTTATATCTCTTTCTCTCAATTCAATATGCAATCAGCAAATAGGAATTTGCGAGCCCAATTGAATATAAGAGAAATAACTTGAAAGGTACCAAAGAACAATGTTCAAGGATCAATCAATTTCAATCAACAAGCAAAGGTTGGATTTCCTAACTGATCGATTCAACGCATAACCTGTGATATTTCAATTATATAACAAAATATAATGCGGAAAAGAAATAACACAGACACCCGAATTTTGTTAACGATGAAAACTGCAAATACAGAAAAACCCCGGGACCTAGTCCAGATTTGAACACCATATTGTATTAAGCTGCTCCAGATACTAGCCTACTACCAATGAACTTCGGACTGGACTGTAGTTGAACCCTAATCAATCTCATACTGATTTAAGGTACATTTGCGCTTCTTACGTCTCTGATCCCAGCAGGATACTACGCACTTGATTCCTTTAGCTGATCTCACCCACAATTAAGAGTTTCTACGACCCGAAGTCGAAGACTTGATAAACAAATATGTCTCACACAGAAAAGTCTATAGGAATAGATAAATCTGTCTCTCACAGAAATACCTACGAGTTTTATTCCATCTTTTGATAAATCAAGGTGAACATGAACCAATTGATAAACCAGGACTTATATTCCGAAGAACAACCTAGTATTATCAATCAACTCACAACAATCTTAATCGCATGGTAGCGAAACAAGATGTTGTGGAATCACAAACGATGAGACGAAGATGTTTGTCATTACTTTTTATCTTACCTATCGGAGAATAAATCTCGAGCCAATCTTAAAGAAGAGCGTACCCAAACATGATAGAAGATCCAAGATCAGAAACGCAACTACAGAGAAAATAGTTAGGTCTGGCTTCACAATCCCAATGAAGTCTTCAAGTCGTTAACCTACAAGGTTTCGTGAAAAACCTAAGGTTAAAGGAGAATCGACTCTAGCTTATGCAACTAGTATCACACGGGAGGTGTGGGGATTAGGTTTCCTAGTTGCTAGAGTTATCCTTTATATAGTTTTCAAATCAGGGTTTGCAATCTAAGTTACCTTGGTAACAAAGCATTCAATATTCACCGTTAGATGAAAACCTGATTATATTCAAGCTAATATCTTTCAACCGTTAGATCGAACTTAGCTTGTTATACACAAATGAAATGTACCCTCATTTAGGTTTATGTAACCGTACCTAAACGTGTACACCATGTTGGCTCAACAATAGTTAACAGAGGTTAGCTATATGAACACTCTCATATCAACCTTATTCATCTTAACCATAACTAGTTCAAATGACTCAAATTAAACTAGTTAAAGAGTTGTTCAATTGTTATATTCTCATAAAAGTATACTAGTACGACCGTTTCCACGGTGGGAGGGCCGACCTAAGAAGAATCTGAAAATAGGATTTATCTGCGACTACTTTCGTCCCGTTTAAGAAAAGGTGATACTTTCACCCCGTTTCAAAAAAAGTGATATTTTCGTCCTGTTTCAGAAAAAGTGATACTTTCTCCCCGTTTCGACAGAAATGATACTTTCTCCTCGTTTCGGAAATACTTTTTCTGAAACAGGGCGAAAGTATCAGTTTTTCCGAAACGGGGCGAAAGTATCACTTTTCCCGAAACGGAGCGAAAGCATCACTTTTCCCGAAACGGAGCGAAAGTATCACTTTTCCCGAAACGGAGCGAAAGTATCACTTCTCCTGAAACGCGATGTGAAAATATCACTTTTTCTGAAAAGGAAAATTAGTCGATCCATAAACCAAAATATGGTTGCATGATGTGTTATGCATCCTTTGTGGTGGTTTGCGTAATGGCTATGCATTCAATTTTTGAGAATTGTGCCTAAAATGAAAATATCATTTTTCTTGAAACGGCGGGAGTACATCATTTTATTAGTTGCAACATAAAATTAGTTGATGCATAAACCAAAATTTTGCTACATAAAGTATTATGTATCATTTGTGGTGGTTTGCATAATGTATATACATTTAATTTTCTAAAATTATGCCTAAAATGATAAATACCTCCAAATTTTTCGTAAAAACTCTAAATTTGATATTGTTGTTTGTACACGTTGCATAGAGTTTTTTATAACCTTTCCAACGAGATAAAATTTGTAAAATTCCAAGGTACGGATTTTTAGATATGTTATATTAAAGTTTGCTTTCCAATTATACCCCTGAAAAGATAAAATACACAAGGAGTTATAGTAATTGGACTAAAATGGAGGGACATTTTTGGTTTTTCGGCCCTAACCATTTCCAATCTTTTTGTGTCAATTGATCACTTACATTTTACAAAAAAGTGGCCATATAAAGAATGCTTTCCTTAAGAACACAATTGAAGCAAAATCAGTTTGATTCACTCAAATCAATTCATGAACATTATAGCCACGGTTTGCAAAGAATGCATTCCTTAATATATATATGCAAACCGATTTTAGAACTTTAACCACTCAAGTATGCAAACGGGTACACATACTTAAGTAGCCGGACCAAGATTGGTTTTCGCCAGTATGCGAACGGGTACGCACACCTCCAATCCCAACAGAATTTTCCGGACCTGAACTTTACACAAGTATGCGTACGGGTGCGCGTACTTAGGTACTCGGAATTCACAAACCAATAGGTACGCATACGGGTATGCACACTATGGTTCCCAGACATGGATTACACATATGCAAAGTGCATAACATGTACATAATCCAATATGGTTAATTGTTCTAAACTCTTATTTCAATCATTGAAACTTTCTTAGAGGATGACAATAGCTTTTTTCATACACTATTAACATAAAAGCAATTTTCAAGTTATTGAAATAATCATAAAGAAACATTCCAAGTCTACACCAAATGATTGTATCACACAAACCATGTAAGATGTTACTCGGCGATTTTCACATGATCATCTTTTGACTTTCGTCAAGAATATAAGATGAACTTGGTTGAAGCGAAAACTTGCCAACACATATTCCGAGAAATATGTAAGCGAGTTGAACTCAGCTCGAAATCTCAAATGTGTATAATAGAAAACTATATCGTAACACGACTTATGTCTCAATATAGGAGATAGAGTAGAAATAGACTTTCCAAGTGATAGATTAGTTTCAGTTTCCACATACCTTTTGTTGATGAAGTTCCACAAGCTCGATTTAGTAGTTCTTCGTCTTTAATTGATGAAGTCTAATGCTCAACTACACAATCTATCACAGTCCGAGACATCTATAAGTAGACTAGAAATCAAGACTTATAGTTTTGATCACTAACATTGACAAAGAAGCTTGAGATAGCAACGCTTGCGAGTTTGACCGAGCAATGCTCTAACAGTGTATGTGATTGCTTTGGAGCTTGACGGGATTTCCTCTTTTCGTCATCAGCAGTTGGCGCTAGAAACAGGGACGGGGCGAGTTTAATCTTATTCAGTTGATTCAAGGGAGAGTTCCATTGAAGTTCAATTACTGTTAGCAACAGATCTCACTAGATCTTCAAGTATCAGGGGTAAAAACAGGCTATAAATGATATTAGCAGGTCAATGAAGTTATGAGAAAGAGATATTACGGTATTGAAGAACAGAAACGAATTGGAAGATCCAACCCTCAGCAAAGATGGAATCAGTCAAACAATCCAAAACAGAAGCCGGACAACATAAAGAAATCTTTGCAGACATAGAAGAAATGCTGGAATTGATCACCAGTCTTTGTCAAAGTAAAAGAAGGAACCAACCAGACCAGTACGAAATGAAAGTTCTAACCCATCATGTGAACTGATAGCAGCTACAGGCGAAGAGCTCTCAATACAGACGAAGCTCACCATCAGCTCAGTAAAGATTAACTGGCGAGAAGAGGATTAATTTCGAAAAAGTAAACTTGCGAAATAAGTACCCGGAACAGCTCATCTCGCAAAGAAGGATATCTTATAAAAGGAGTCAGCCAATCCAGAACCAAAACAAAAAGCGCGTCAATCCACCTACACGAAGATGAAGATAGGAGAGCAGAGATCACTTCACCGAAATAACACCGCTCATAAAATTTTAAGAGAAGATGAGATTCTATGAAGCTTACTTCATCCGAAAATCTGTGAAGATGAACTCTAATCACAAGAGATAAGATCCTGCGAAGTGACAAGATAATTCATAAAGGTACAAGCAATGTTTTCCTAGCTAGAAGGACAGTGAACAAAGAGGCGAAGTTCGAAGCAAAATTTTCTTCGTCAACAAACAGCTTTGGCGAAAATGAAATCGGAACTAATCAGCGAAGCAAAGATAGTTTGTAAAAGAAGATAGCTAACACAAATCCGAGGGAAACGAGTAGAACGATTGAGAGGGGCAAATAGCAAGTAAACCAAGCCAAAACAAAGCAGGAGCAACAAGAAGCTTCTCATGCTTGAAATCGAAGACAAAGAGAAAAGTTATTATTGCAGCACGAAAGAATCAGCATCAATTGATATTGAAATAAAACCACCAATCATCAACAAAAGATGGAAAATAGGAATTCTAATACCTGCGAAGTTAATGAGTTCCACATATCAGAGGGAGAAAATATACTAGTTTAGTTACTTCATCATCAACTCCTGCGAAGACTAACCAGTACAGCCAGCGAATAGAGCAACTCATACTCAGTTCATCAGACCAATTTTGTTAATTTATTTCGCAGATTCAAATCTTGATCAACTATTCGACAACAAACTTCATCATCAACCCCAGCAAAGCTACCAAAGGAGCTAGTTTTATGAACCACAAGCAAATCAACCAAAAAAGGAACCATATAAATCCGTATTGCGAACAGGGGAACAACCCGAGCAAATAAGAGGAAAGAAAAGATGAACTTATATGTAGAACGACAATAAGAAATAAAAGAGGCGAATAACACCGCAACAACACAAACACAAGCCAGAACAGATGGTCAAGGGAGTACTGAAAGAGATTGGAGTTGCGAAATCGAATCTCACCTCACTCTTTATTTTTAACATATTTTTACTAGGCCGCTAAGGGAGAATATAACGTTGAACTTCGACACTGTGCATTTATTTCGCAAGCAGAAGCCAGTATAAATGGTCAGCGGTGAAGAGAAGGAGTTTAATATCTAGGGTTCTCCCCATTCGCAAAGAATTTTTGCCCTTCGCAGATGTTCGTTTACTTCATGCAAATGTTTACTTCGCACAGTCTTTGATAATTTCGCAAGGATATTTCGCAAGAAGAAAGTAGGAGATTATTTCGCAGACACACTTCGCAAGAGAGGGTTAGCACAGTTGGTATGGTGCGAGAATATGCAAGTAGCAGGTCGCGGGTTCAATTCTTGCCTCTCACATCTACTTTTGCTAAGTGACATTTATACTTCATGCAACATATTTTTCGTGCGAAATTGGCAACAGAAAGCCGCAAAAGATAAGTACCATTTTCCTAGAACATTTTACTTACAGAAAATAAAGGATTTTTGATTTGATTTAAAAGAAAGCGATACATTCGCACGATTACAAAAAAAAAAAAAAAAAAAAAGGAATTTATTTCAAAATTACGAAGATTTAAAAGATTTTAAAATTATAAAGAATTACAAAGACAAAGATTTCAAAATTACAAAGATCTTAAAGATTTCAAAGATTCGAAAAATCCCATGAGATCAATTTATATATTTCTCTTGAATATTTACTTTGCTTCAAATGATATGATATTTAACATGAAGATATGAGAATGGAAGAAGGAATGAAAGAATGAAGACATGCGAAAATTTCGCACAGAAAATGACAAGAGATTATCAAAGATCAGCAAAATTACAAAAGAGCTTATATGCGAAGAGTCAACAAAATAATCGGATAGAGGCGAACCTACTATGGCGAAATCAAAATTTCGCAAGAGGCAAATGTACCTAAAGTGCGTCATAGTAGGGGTACCTATTATATATGAAGAAGAATTGACAAAATAATCGAGAATGGGACGAACCTTTATGGCGTACACCCTAGTTCGCGAATAAAATTTCGTAAGAGGCAAAGTACCTAAAGTACGTCATATAAGGGGGTATTCGTAGCGTGGCTCGGGGAAAAGGTTACACCACCCCGGAACTGAGTCATGGAGATTGGGGGTAATAAAACCCATCCGGGAGAGGTACCTTGGATTTTCAATCTAAGCTTATGACTTAGGTTGGACGACCGAGGGTCTCTTTTAAGGAGTCGACATTTGACCAAGGCGCCGAGGTATACGGTTGAGCCAAGGGTGCCGGGACATTTGAAGTGTCTCGGCCATTCTTGGCAAGTCTCGGCTTATCTTTCGTCCCGAAGAAAACTCCACTTAGGGTGCGATCTCGTAACCATAAGCCCTATAGGCAAAAGGGATAAGAGGGCTGCAAAAACAATCGGTTGTTGTTAAGACCAGGATGGGAGGAGCTAGCCTTGTATGGCAGAAGTACGCCTCCTTGAAGGGGCAACCAGGGGGAAGATAAGGGCGGCACCCTCCATTAGGGAGCTGATAGTGTCAAAAAAGACGCAAATGTCATGAGGCTTTATATTCACAAGGATATTTAGGCTTGTCATATTTGTGCAACAATCCTGAAGAGGTAAAAATACAAAAGAGTAGATAAGACGAGATCAATGGGTCATTGCATGCAAGTGTATAGACGTCCCCGCGATTTCGTCGCAAAGACGACAATGTCATGGGGCTTTATGTTCGCAAGAATATTTAGGCCTGTCATATTGTCGCAAGAAAAATATCCTGCAGAGGCAATAATACTAAAGAAATGATAAGACAAGATCAATGGGTCATTACATGAAAGTGTAAAGACGTCCTGCGATTTTGTCGCAATAATAAGAGGTGTCAAAATAAGACCTTTAACTAGGAAGGCAAAATAAGACCACACAAGAGAAATGATAAGGCAAGATCAATGGGTCATTACATGAAAATATAAGGACGTCCTGCGATCTTGTCGCAATGACAAAATTCAGCGGAAAACATCTACGAGATTATGCTTAATCTTCCATTTGAATACAAATAACAGAGAATTGTCTTTTATGTGCAGGGAGAAACAAGAAAGGTAGAAATTGTATTCAAAAATTCAAGAAATTCGCGGAAAAATGAGCTAAGTAACACAAAAAATAGCTATACATTGCAATAGATCAAGTATTCAGAATTTCGCAGGATTATTCAGGATTTCGCAAAATGTGTCAGAATTTCGCAGAATGTGATTATTCCGCATGATGTAATTATTTCGCTTGATTATAAGAAAAATAACAAGCAACTTGAAGAGATTATACTATCGCATGAGCACTAAACATGAAACAAAGGCAAGATAAGAATGAAGAGACAACTCGCTCATTCAACACTTTCTCAAGGATTCTACCCTCACAGATAAAGAACAGAGGCAACTACGGATTACCAAGAAAACATTTTATGTTCTTCATCTTCTCGGCAAGAATCATTTCCAAAGTGGATGTTCACCAGTGAATAACAAGAATCCTCACCAAAAATGGAATAATAACTTCGCATGAACAGAGGCAATATTTCTTATTCTTATCCAAGGACAGATACTTCTTATATTTCGAGGATTGAGTACTTCTTATACTTCATACTTCATACTTCGTATACTTCAGGATGATGCTTCTAATTACTTCTTAGTATTTCGGAACTTCACAAAAGAATAGAGGCAAGTACGTACTTTTCAAGTCCAATATTCTTTTGCTCGTTCCTTCATCAACAAAAATCAAAGACTACTACAACAATGGATTTTTTCTTAAAGAAAGATGTAAAGATATTGCGAGATTTAAGAATGTTGCGAAATAAACACTTGTATGCTTGCGATAGTCTCGCAAACCAGATCCGAAAATAAAGATTAGATTAGCTATCACCCACTATGTAAATACCTATATAAAGAGGAGAGCAGGAAAGAGAAGAGAGAGATAATTTTTGGTAACAGAGAGAGGGAGAAAAAAGACACATTTGTAGAGAGAGAGTTTATTTTCTTTATCATCTTCTTCCCCAAAACTAGATCTAGAAAGCTCCAAATACTCATTAATGGAGATTCTATATGTAATATTTATGTAATTCCAAAAATCATAGTGAAAAACCATGGATGTAGATCACATTGATCGAACCATGTAAAAAATCTCGTGTGTCTATTTAAATTTCTAGCACTTATATGTTGAGATTTATATGATTAATATGTTTAGATCTAAAAATTAGTATCAAGATATGATAAGGGGTGTGTTGTGGGATTTCCTGCAACTACACAATCAATCTACTTCGGCCAACGGATCAGTTCGTACAACTAAATCTGGTGTTGATGGTGGATTTTCGTTCAAGGTTAAATTTGTAAGTAACCGAGAAAATCATACCGACATCTTGTAAAAGATAAAGCCGTTTATAAATGAGCGGATACTCCTCACTTAATTCACCAAGAATGGAGCATGTAGCAACAATCCCATTCCGTGAATACATGAAATTCCTCAAAGTTGGAGCATGTAGCAACAATCCCTGTGAATTTCATATCAGCATACTTGTATTTCCAGTACTCATTATCAGTGTGGCATGACGACTGAGTGTTACTCTTACAGAGTAACACGAACCTCCAAACACTATAATGAAACCATGTACGAAATACCCGTACAGGCTGATTCTCGGTGTGTTATACTAGCCCGATTGAGCATCCGGCACTGACCATATCAGTCCGGATATGATCTGATCGCAATCATCCAACTCCACAAGCATGATTGGACGACCCCAGATCAATTCCATCACCCCCAAGCGGTATGGAATACACACGGCCGACCCCGCATGATCGACCATTGGCCTTTGCTTGCCAAGAAACCGTCCATACCAAGCATTATGGGCGGAAAACCTAAATTAGGGTTTGCGGCATATTACATGTGCCGCAAAACGGTCTCAACCATCCATCTTCGCAGGTATAGATGGAGGGTGTAGATGTAGACTCAAAGGGCCCGGAGCATGTCGACACAATCACCATGTGACCGCCTACACACTTGACCAATCGGTCAAAACCAACCATGGTTGGTTACAACACATTCGCCCGCTTTGAAAGAGCATGGTCGCACGGCTTTGCAAGCCAAAATTAGGTTCAAGCCATCGCGCGTCCATCTTCTCGGCACGAATGGAGGGTCACAGATCAAATCGAGCAGGTCCGGTCATACCACCATGACCACTGTGGGCCCCATCACCCCCTCATGTGATCGGCCAAGGCATATCACGCCCTGGCCAATCCAAAACGCCCGCTCAAACATGCGTGGTTACACTTCCCAAATTGCAAATCGATCTCGACCACTCAACTTCACCGGACGGGTGGGTGGCTTAGATCACGTTTTCATGGGACGGTGAGACATGGGCGTGAACATCAGCCTACCATCTTCACGCCAAACCAACCGGCCAAGACCAGAGCCAAGCTAGGTCGTCTTGGAAAACGCGAGAAAAAGAGTGTGGCGCGCGGCTTCTTGCGGTATCAAACTTCTATCGCAAAATCAATCTCGACCACTCCTCTTTGACGGTCAAATTGAGTGGCCCAGATCGCGCTTTCATGAGGGAACGGAATACAGGCACCTACACCATCATGCCGTCAACACGCATGTATGGTGGTCCTCTCCAAAATCCTTCCCATGCTTGGTTTCGACCCTAAAAACCTAATTTCATCAACGGTCGAGATGGGTGTCTCAAACATCATCTCATCCGTCCGACCTCACCGACTTGGTTATACAACCCTGGTCAGGAGTTATTTGGTTAGTGAGGAGTCATTACCCATCACTTTACCACACCGTAATGCGAGTACTGCATAAAATACACACGATACTTCACAAGTATCGACTTTGGCTCTAACGTGATTATTCAATTCAGCATTACATGCTATCTTTCGTGGATCCACGATCCACACATTCCAGACATCAATCATGTCACAAACTGGGGGATACATACTGGGGTATTGGTCTGGCGGTTTACAACGTGCAGCGTGCAACGCGCCATCACAAGAACGTGTTAGGAAGTCATGGACGGTTAGAGATGAACAGGAAAAGTGGGCAAGACTGGTCGTGTGTTACCGATACACAACTCCACTACTCCATCATTCCACTACCTCCACTTCCCACGAGAAACGTGAATGAGGCTCAATGACTTGTATAAATAGGTTCTCCGCCCTATTTCCAACAACAAGGAATAACGGAGAACAACACAAGTTCGGACGAGATGGAAAAACAAAGTGTTGATACAAATCGTATTCAAACACCAGAGCCTGCTTGCATCAACCGCAAGCCCGCTCATCTTTCTGTTACAAGTCATAAGCAAGCCAACATCTTCACAATCTCAACACCTTCTTCGCTTCCCTCCCTAAGATCAACCCCATCTCCTTCACTTTGTGACCGAAACAAGTCCTGAACTGGCGGCCATTTCTTGGTTTAGGCCGGACTTGCACTGAGATTGATCTCTCGAATCTACAAGCACTCACCGCGCACCCCAAATTACCAAATTCTGCAGGAGTAGTTTTCACCCATCAACAATTGGCGACCACAGTGGGAGATTAATCTCTCGGTTGTGAAATCAGTTTCTTCAATACCCAATCATGTTTGGCTTAGTTCCGAGATGGTTGGTCTTAGGACTTCCTCAACAAATTCAAATCCCGGTTGAAGTTCCTCCAACGAGGATGCCCCTCTTCCCAACGGCGTATCTGCTGGCGCAACAGGAGGAATCCCAACTATGAGCGAGTTGGCTCGGATACTTGAGACTCAGACGAGGAACATGGAGCTGATCAAAGAAGCAGTAAACGGCATACTTGACCTCCTCATCAAGATGACGTCGGAAATGAGCGTGCCAGAGACCTTTACACCGGGGACTAGTCCCCCTCAGATCAACAGTTTTACTATGAACCAGAGGCCAGTAGATCAGGAAGCTGTGTCTCTAGTGGAAGACTTGTGTGAACTCTTGCACCTCTCAAAAGATCAACGGGCAGAGACGTTTGCTGCAGTCCAATAAAATAGCTCGGGACGCACACCTTGCTCCTTCTCGTCCGGGAGTCTCATTGCAGCGGAAACATCTATAAATAATGTTACATTCACGGAAGATGACATGATGGCAGAGGAAGGTCACAACCGAGCCCTACATGTTACCGCACACATCAAGGGTTCAGAGTTCCGGAGGGCCCTCGTCGACACAGGAGCATCTTCGAACGTAATTACTCTCAAGACTCTCAAGACAGCCAAGGTCAGCCCATGCAAGATTGTACGACAGCCCACCACGATGACGGACTTCGAAGGGAATCAAACCAGCACATACGGGTATGTCAATTTGAATTTATCGGTAGGACCCGTTCGATCCACGAGCAAAGTTTGAAGTCATAGAAAAGGAGCCGGACTACCACATGATACTAGGGAGACCGTGGCTTCACCCACAACAAGGTCATTCCTTCAACATATCACCAGTGCTTGAAGACCGTGCTAAATGAGGAGGTCGTCCGTATTCCCGCATCATTGTCTCCGTACGCGCCAATATGTGGAGTGGAGCTGTTCGAGTCAAAAGATGCTCCGCAGGGAAAGTCCGACAAAATCATGTGCACTCCACTACCCACGTGGGCTTCAATCCAGGAGGAAGACCGACTTACATCGCTGGGGGCCAAACACCACGACACACTCTCTCCGACGAGACGTCCATCTCCAACCGTGAAACTTCAGCCCATCCTCACCCCAAAAGGAGCGCTGTTCGAGGCAAGCCATGATCAGAAGGGGAAGACAATATACCGGCGCCGCTGTTAGCAATTAGCAGGAGAGACCATCCAGTCTCTCCGCCCAATTGGATGCTGCAAGGACGACGGAATACAAGAGGAGGTATTGGACGCCCCGCGACAGCTACAAGACGGAACCAATTCCACGACTGACGAGCTCGAGATTGTTAACATCGGGACTGATGAATCTCCCAGGCCGGTCTCTATCAGTTCGACTCTATCCACAGACGAACGTACGAGCCTTGTTCAACTACTCAAGGAATACCAAGACGTGTTCGCCTGGACATACGAAGAAATGCCCGGTCTAGATGAAAAATTGGTCACCCATCACTTACACGTCATGCCTGGATCCAAGCCAATCAAGCAATCTCCGAGGCAATTCAGACATGAGGTAGAAGAACAAATCAAGAATGAGATTCAGAAGCTGCTAGCTGCTGGCTTCATCAGACCCATTCATCATCCGACACAGTTAGCCAATGTGGTCCCTGTGAAAAAGAAAAGCGGATGGATTCGATCTTTGCGTGGATTTCGGAGACTTGAACAAGTGCTGCCCCAAGGATGACTTTCCCCTGCCTAACATCGACATGTTAGTAGACGCCACTAGCGGACACGGCATGTTTTCCTTTATGGATGGCTACAGGCTACAATCAAATAAGGATGTATGAGCATGACGCAAGTAAGACAGCCTTCCGAACCCCTCTTGGCAATTTTTACTATCTTTGTTATGCCATTCGGTTTAAAGAATGCTGGCGCAACATACCAACGTGCTATAACGGCAATCTTCCACGACATGATGCATAAACAAGTAGAAGACTATGTGGATGATATTGTGGTCAAGTCAAAGGCTCGAGCTGATCACACCAACGTCTTACGGCAAGTATTTGAGAGGTGTCGGGAATACAAGTTAAAGATGAATCCTTTAAAATGCGCTTTCGGTGTCTCCTCAGGTAAATTTCTGGGATTCCAAGTGACCGCAGAAGGAATAAAAGTAGACCGTCCAAGGCTGGTGCTATCCTCACAATGCGCCTCCCGAACCGTGTGAAAGAGCTCCCGAGTTTCATGGGCAAGGTAAACTACATTCGACGTTTCATACCCGGTTTAGCCCAACTTACCGCCTCATCCACCCCCTTGTGAAGAAAGGGGCCGGCTTTGTTTGGACCGCAACCCAACAGAGGCTTTTGGAAAGTCCAACGAATACTATCATCTCCAACCATCATGAAATCTGTACAAGGGAAACCATTGGTCCTCTACACCGCCGGTGACGCGCCGTAGGGGCTTTACTTCGCTCAGGAAGACGACGAGGGAATCGAACGTCCCATATACTATTTCACCCGAATATTGAGGGATCTTTGAACTCCGATATCCTGAGCGAAAAAAGCGTGTTTAGCTTTAATCCATTCCATTCAGAAGTTTAGGCATTACCTGCTATCCAATAGGTGATACTCGTGTCTAAATCCGATCTGCAAGTTTTTGCTTTCAAAGCCGGTCCTGACGGTGGACGGGAAAATGGCTTCTCCAAATGTCGAACTAGACATAACGTGGGCGATCGCTTTAGAGCTATCAAGGGTTGGCGATTGCAGACTTTGCGCAAAGCATTTCCGGAGAAGGTACTACGGGACTACATGAAGAAATCACCCGGAGAATTAGGACATCTCTACTCTGGAAGAAGAAGCGTGGCTTTTGTATTTTGAGCTCCGCTACCCCCTAGCAGTAATACTAGAGGAGCGGGCGTGGTGTTAGTCTCTCCAACCGGAGAAGTATTTTCACATTCCTTCAAGTTAGACTTGAATGCACCAACAACTCTGCAGAATACGGCTTTCCTCATAGGGCTTTCTAATAGCTAAACAAGCGGGAGTCACACGTCTGGAGATAAGAGGTGACTCCAAGTTACCGGTGAATCAAATGAACGGAGTATATGCATTAAAAAAAGTAACACTAGCCCCGTCCGATCGGAAGCACGGAGGTTACTAAACTACTTTGCCGATGCAACCATAACCCATGTCGGTCGCAAAGAATAACAAACACGCCGATTGTCTAGCAACATTGGCTTCCAAAATGAAGTTCGAGGGGGGAAGAAACTTTGACAAGAAAAGGAGAACCATAGAATCGACATGGCTACCGCAACACAAAGACACCAAGACCGACGATTGGCGAACTCGATCATTCGAGAGCTCAACAGACTCACTCTCCCAAGGAAAGGTCAGTCTCAAAACCCTGCAAAACTTCTTCATGCTTCATGGTATGTCAGTATATATCGGAATCGGATGGCTCCCTGTCAAGATGTCCGGGAAGTGATGAAGCACAACTACAAAGTTTGGATCGTATTCACAATGAAATTTGTGGACAATCATTGGTGGTAACGCTTACTGGCGACTTCAACGTCGGGTTATTATCGCCGAAATGGAGGCTCAATCCAGGCGCTTCGAAGTCCCGCTCGAATTGCCGACACCACCACACCAATTGGAGATTTTTAATGTGAACCGCATGGGGACTGGAGAGAGCCCTACATTAGCTATCTCCGTGATGGGATAATTCTGCCGGTCAAAAGGACGCTATTAAGATGAAGCGGTAGAGCCAAGCGGTTCATATTCCATGAAGGGATCCTATACCGCAAGAGCTTCGGAGGTGATATGCTATCCGCCTGGCCGGAGAAGAAATCCCAGTCATCTTTGAAGGCATACACGAAGGAGAACATCAAGGGAAGAGGAAACTTTTCTCCAAATACACGAGAGATACTATTGGCCGACCATGGAGGATGATGCGGCCGTTTTCGTTCAAAGCTGTCACACATGCCAAATTCATGGGAACCTTGTTCATACGCCTTCTACCCCTTTGCATTTGTAGCAGCCCATGGCCATTCTACTCATGGGGACCGGACATTATCGGGAAGATCAATCCACCGTCATCGAAAGCGGCACGAGTACATCATAACCGCAACGGAATACTTCACCAAATGGGTAGAGGCCATTCCCCTACGAGGAACTAAAGGAGCAAAAATTGCGGCTTTCATTAAAGAATACATCATTTGTCGTTTTGGCGTGCCCAAGCATATCATCACAGATAATGGCACTCCTTCGCCAACAAGCAAGTACGGAGTTACTTGAGGAGTACGGCATTAAACAGTCTTCTCCACCGTCTACTATCCTCAAGGAACGGCAAGCTGAGAGTACCAACAAGACATTGATCCAGGATCATCGGTCGAAGCAGTACATGACAATCCCAGGGAATGGCATGATCAAAGCACCAATGGCACTATGGGCATACCGTACGTCACCCGTAAGCTCCATTGGGGTTTCGCCGTACCACTCGTCTCTGTGAGCGGATGCAATTCTCCCGGCGAGATCGAGAATCCCATCAGCCGGGATTGCGGAAGAAATTAGGGATCCACCGGAACGCGAGGCCGAAATCTCGACTCTAGAATCGCAGAGTTAGACACTCTGGATTTTTAGAAGGAATAAAAGCGGAAGAACGCGCTCGGGTGTACGGGAGAATCGAATTTCCGGGCATACAACAAAATTGTGAAACCACGCGTTTTCAAGGTGGGAGATTTGGTTTTGAAAACAGCCAAACACATCCAACAAGACATGTTCGCACCAAAATTCTCACCAAAATGGAAGGTCCCTACGTAGTCACCAAGGCTTACAAGACCGCTACTACAAGATCATTAAGGTAGACGGAGGCAAGTTTGAAGCAAATCATCAATGGAAAGTGGCTCAAGGCATATTACACACGACCACTATCTGGCCGTGTCAACAATACTGCATTTATTTTCATTACATGTTTGAATCATCAACTATATTAAGAGATGTGTCAATGAAAACCCGTTTCACCAATCAAAACCAATGCAATTTATTCCGCAAAGATGTTCAAAACTCTTGACATAAACGTCATTAACAATAAGGGAGTGACTTAGAAGAGGCCATCTAGAAGATTATAATTCCTTGAGAGCATCATCTCATAGTCTAACTCCGATATCTCTCCGTTCTTTTCTTCAAGTCCCGCATGACTTGCTCCACCTTCTCCGATTCTCACGCTGCGCAGCTTTCTCCTCTTCCAAGATAGCTTTCGTAGCAGGAACAACATTTGCGAGGATACCAACTCGATCAACCTTGATGACATCAAGACGTTGCGCAACCGCCCACGTTGAACTTCATGGATTCCACGGGTAGATACCATATTCTCCCACTTTTCGAGATTTGATTCAAGAACGTTGCGGATAGAAATACTCTCCATCTCCGCAATCATGGGAAGAAGGCAGTTTATCATGGTAACCAAGGCGGGAAGAGCAATGTCGGACCACATTCTGGTTGCGATATGACCATTTACTTCCTCCACAACTTGGTGTACAAACCCACAAACTCCTTCCGCACCAAGAATCCACCGACATCCTGGTAGCCGGAGGATAAGCATTTCATGCGAACATCGAATGAAAGACTGCATTCGGATATTCATAAGATGAGACACCAGTCCAGCGTCTTCGAGATTCACAGGGGTAGGTGTGTTTGAGTTTGAAGGAAGAGGAATGGTCAAGTCATCATCATCAATAACCGTCACACATGTTCCGGTAGGGTGTCTCTGCAAGAATGAAGGGATTATTCACCCGACTGTTATGAAGAACAAACAATGTTTCAGAAAAGGGGGAAGAGACAAACCGGAATGATCTTCTTGACTCGAAGAATACGAACGGGGATTGATCATGAAGCTCGAGACGCGGGTCGTGCACGTTTAACGGAAGATCCTGGGTGGTATGAAGAAGATGATCCAATGTTGTTAGACATGATGGGAAATAGAGTTTTTGCAAGGAAGCTCTATCAGAAAAACGAATCAAAAAATCTCTTCACTCGCATAAATCTTCGGGGAAACCCTAAAACGATTATGGCGCCCGATATATGAGGATTCAACGCCGACCAAGTCAGGATTTCTTTGGACCCTAATCAAGAACCGGAAGAGCATCTCGGACACAACGATTCAATCGGCAATGTGCGAGCACCCGCGCCCTTAATCCGGTAGAAGAAGAATCCTATACGACTCAAACACCGGAAGGGGCGGTCGAGCTCATACATGTACAAGAGGAACCAAAGCGACTCACCGGATCAAGTCCTGCTTCCTTCGCATCCTTAATCAAGACCAACCAGTTCTGTGGAAACGCCCGACAATGTGAAACTATCCGGTAAATATGTATTCACTCCGACTTGGTCATTTCGTATGTCACCATCTCATGCCTACCACACAATAGTGTAACCATTATGTGCTAGGGGGGGACTTAATGTTGATGGTGGATTTTCGTTCAAGGTTAAATTTGTAAGTAACGTAAAATCATTCGTGACATCTTGTAAAAGATAAAGCCGTTTATAAATGACGGATACTCCTCACTTAATTCACCAAGAATGAAGCATGTAGCAACAATCCCATTCTTGAATACATGAAATTCCTCCGAGGTTGGAGCATGTAGCAACAATCCCTTCCCCGTGAATTTCATATCAGCCTTGTATTTCCAGTACTCATTATCGGTGTGGCATGACGATCGAGTGTTACTCTTACAGAGTAACACGAACCTCCAAACACTATAATGAAACCATGTACGAAATACCCGTACATGTGTTGATTCTCGGTGTGTTATACTAGCCCGAGCCCTCTCGTGTGTTATACTAGCCCGATTGAGCCCCTCTCGGTGTGTTATACTAGCTCCGATTGAGCATCCGGCACCGACCATATCGGTCCGGATATGATCTCGATCGCTAGATCATCCAACTCCACAAGCATGATTGACGACCCTGCATCAATTCCATCACCCCCAGCGGTATGGAATACACACGGCCGACCCCGCATGATCGACCATTGGCCTTTGCTTGCCAAGAAACCGTCCATACCAAGCATTATGGGCGGAAAACCCTAAATTAGGGTTTGCGGCATATTACATGTGCCGCAAAACGTCTCCCTCAACCATCCATCTTCGCAGGTATAGATGGAGGTGTAGATGTAGACTCAAAGGGCCCGAGCATGTCGACACAATCACCATGTGACCGCCTACACACTTGACCAATCGGTCAAAACCAACCATGGTTGGTTACAACACATTCGCCCGCCTGAAAGAGCATGGTCGCACGGCTTTGCAAGCCAAAATTAGGGTTCAAGCCATCACGTGCGTCCATCTTCTCCGGCACGAATGGAGGGTCAAAGATCAAATCGAGCAGGTCCGGTCATACCATCATGACCACCGTGGGCCCATCTACCCCCTCATGTGATCGGCCAAGGCATATCACGCCTGCCAATCCAAAACGCCCGCTCAAACATGCGTGGTTACACTTCCCAAATTGCAAATCGATCTCGACCACTCAACTTCACCGGACGAATTGGGTGGCTTAGATCACGTTTTCATGGGACGGTGAGACATGGGCGTGAACATCAGCCTACCATCTTCACGCCAAACCAACCGGCCAAGACCGACCAAGCTAGGTCGTCTTGGAAAACGTGCGAAAAAGAGTGTGGCGCGCGGCTTCTTGCGGTATCAAACTTCTATCGCAAAATCAATCTCGACCACTCCTCTTTGACGGTCAAATTGAGTGGCCCGGATCAGCGCTTTCATGAGGGAACGGAATACAGGCACCTACACCATCATGCCGTCAACACGCATGTATGGTCGGTCCTCTCAAAATCCTTCCCATGCTTTGTTTCGACTAAGTCAAGAGTGATGCTTGCGCACCTCTTTAAAAACCCTAATTTCATCAACGGTCGCAGATGGGTGTCTCAAACATCATCTCATCCGTCCGACCTCACCAGCCTTGGTTATACAACCCAGTGGGGAGTTATTTGGTTAGTGAGAGTCATTACCCATCACTTTACCACACCGTAATGCGCACTGCACATAAAATACACACGATACTTCACAAGTATCGACTTTCTGAATAACGCAGTTATTCAATTCAGCATTACATGCTATCTTTCGTGGATCCACGATCCACATTCCAGACATCAATCATGTCACAAACTGGGGGGATACATGCGGGGTATTGGTCCGGCGGTTTACGGCGTGCAGCGTGCAACGCGCCATCACAAGAACGTGTTAGGAAGTCATGGACGGTTAGAGATGAACAGAAAAGTGGGCAAGACTGGTCGTGTGTTACCGATACACAACTCCACTACTTCATCATTCCACTACCTCCACTTCCCACGAGAAACGTGAATGAGGCTCAATGACTTGTATAAATAGGTTCTCCGCCCTATTTCCAACAACAAGGAATAACGGAGAACAACACAAGTTCGTGACGAGACAGAAAAACCAAGTGTTAATACAAATCGTATTCAAACACCAGAGCCTGCTTGCATCAACCGCAAGCCTGCTCATCTTTCTGTTACAAGTCATAAGCAAGCCAACATCTTCACAATCTCAACACCTTCTTCGCTTCCCTCCCTAAGATCAACCCCATCTCCTTCACTTTGTGACCGAAACAAGTCTGGAACGGCCATTTCTTGGTTTAGGCCGGACTTGCATAGATTGATCTCTCGAATCTACAAGCACTCACCGCGCAAATGCATTTGTTGAAGGTTTAGATTCATTCCTCATCCACACCCCAAATTACCAAATTCTCGCAGAGTAGTTTTCACCCATCAACAACTCGGGTAGGCCTCTAAGATGTATAAATTTATGTGCCTACTTGTAATACCGCAAGTGCACGGCGTCTATCGGAGACGCGCAAGCACGGTCGATCCACAGAGACGATGGGTGCTATAATGATCTATGGCTACGCTTAACCGACTTCAAATGAGTAACAAAGTAACAATGAGATAGTTTTGTGCCGATACGGCTAATTTTTAATCAAGTGAACCTAAACTAAGGTAAATAAAGTGAGATAAAGGGTGATACTAGGGCTGTAAATCCACCACTAACCTCTATTGTGCTTTCAACTAAGTTAAATGTCTTGTTCCTATAGTAGCTAAGGGCAAGTGTGTCAATTTCGCCACTTAACTAAGGAGTTTCACCTTGTAAACCTTCAAATACCAAACTAAATTGCTAATTCTAGAGTATCTTGGTTGTATGATGAAGCACAACCAGTCAAGAGAGTTAGTATTATTAACAAGAAACAAGAGCTGAAACACACTCAACTCAGTTTAAACCTAAGTACAAAGGTGCATCCATGGCGTTGGCATGCACTTGTGAGAGAAAAGGGTTGAGGGGTTTAAATTTGAAGCTATCTAATAACATTAATTACTCAAGAACAATTTAATGAGTTTAAACCCAAATTGGAATTAGGGTTTCATTGAAACCCTAGCACTTAAATTAAAACATAATAAAATTAACAAAGAACACAGAATTAAACCTAATTGACTGCACTGGCTAATCCAGGCGTGACTAAAATCATCTTCTCCCCCTTGTATTTATACATGCACACCCATTCTCCAAAACATCAAACCCTAATTCTATTTAAAATAGAAATTAAATGTAAAATGAATCGAACCCATACTCTGATTGTCTCTCCTCTTGTCGTGCGGCTGTTAGAACTCCATCACTTGATTGATTACACAGAACCCTAACCCTAGTTCCATTTATCTCTTTCATAGCCTCTAGAGTTGTTGAGAGAGGCTAGGCAAGAGATGAGTGAAACTAAAGGTGGTTGTTGGTGCGGCTGTTGCAGTGTAAAGAGATGGTGGTGGTGAGGTGGTCTGATTTTGTGTCAGGAGGTGATGAAGGTGGTATGGTTGAAGAAGAGCAGAGCAGAGGTATGGAGGAGAAGAAAGAGAAGATGGAGTAGAGAATAGGGTTTGCTCGATGGGGGTATAGGGTGTAGAGAGTTTTGTTGTGAAGCGGAGGCATCGAATGCTGATGGGACGTGCTGAGCGAGCGTTGGATTTAGCTGGAGAAGATCTGAACGGCTGAGGAGGATTTGGAGTAATCTGGCGTTGCAGACGGAGCAGCGATCTTCGATGCGCATGGAGGTAGCGGACCGTTGGATGTAGCCGGGCGAGATCTCGACGGCTCGGGATGAGCGGGTTCGGATCGGGTCGTGGGTAGCTCTAGCCCATGTCTTCCTTGTTGGGTTGCAACTGATTCGCGCGTGGGCTTTGGCTTTCTGCTCCATAGATGCTCGACTCCAATTCTTCGCTCCTTGGGCCTCGATTTCTTCGGACTTTATTTATTACCTAAAAACACAAAATTAATTAATACAAATATTTATTCTTGAAAACAAGGAAAATACAGAATATGGGATAATATCTGATTTCTAAGCGCAAAAGATGAGTAAAATGCCAATAAAAAGGTGTATAAATATGCACTATTTAGCACTCATCAAATACCCCCAAACCCGAATTTTACTTGTCCTCAAGTGAAACAAATAAAGAAATCCTAACTATACCACTTGTCATAGGTCTCTCGAATGCATTTAGCGTATGCACTAAGCCTTTAAACCCCTAGGTGTCCCTAGTGGACGAGTTGTAGTCTCGTGAAGGTTTACCAGAGGTGTACCCACAAAACCTTCTCCAACTTCAGAGTGTAAAAGAGTTTCAAGCATCCAAGAAGCTATGAGGACATAGAGTTTCGCATACTAGTAACAAGAAGTTAGAACTACTAAAGAACGCATTCTCATCCTTAAGTCCGCTTTGAGAAGTAACCATACCATATGAAAGAATTCGGATTCGATTGTGATCATAAGTCTCAACTTCGCCTCACCATTAGGGTTTTATGATAATTGCACTCAAAAAGATCGCTTTTAGTCTCTCATGTGTGCAGCAGAATAAAGAGAGAAATCCTGCACACGTTGTAGATAAGAAGGATAACCTTCCGAAATAAAATCTGGAGACTCCACAGAAGTGTGGACAAAAAGAATCTTTTCCGATGATCTCTAAGAAAGGAAATCAACCATTAGCAAGGGGTGGGAGTACTCACTCACTTCTCACCCGATCGGCAATTAATATCACTCTCTCATAAGAACCATAGAAACGTCTTCAATCTTCGGTCTTCGGTCTTCACTTGTTGATGACGAACTTCTAAACTTTACAAAACTTGACAATTTTTTAACTTTTCTACCAATTTCCTTGTTACTTGGAATTTTTCTTCTTGAACTCTTCTTTACCATGGTGGTATAACTACGAAAATAAACTACAATATTTTTGGATTTTTGATTTTTTTTTTTTTTTTTTTTTTTTTTTGAATTATAAGTGAAATAAAAATAACAAAAACAATGAAACTACTAACTCCATGGGTGAAGGACTATATCACACAATTTCCATAACTTGTATTGTCTTGATTTTATAAATTTTATTAATTCTCATCCTATTTTCTTTTCTTTGTTGCACATAAACCTTGGACTATATCAATTTTTCTTTCCATATTCTGATGATGCTCCGTTTGTTGACGATGATGTGTTTCTATGGGTCTTGCTGATTGAGAGAGAGAGTGATGCTAACGGCAAATCGGTATTTAGAAGGAGTTTTCATCTTTAGACGTCACCTCATGATTGACAAAAACTAGCACTCAAGAGATCAAAAGTAGTGCTGAAATTGGTGCGAAGTTGGGTAGATCACCATTCCTACCCGAATTTACGTACGGTGACACACACTCTAATGCCTTTTCTAGAAAGTTGCAAAAATTGAAGGTTGGTGCCTCACTTGATGTAAATTGGGTAGTCTCCACTATGGGTGATCACAATTCTACTACCGAACATCTAAACAAAGACCTAATTCGCTCTTGGTATGGTTAAATCCAACTTTAACGCTCTAATCAACTAAGGAACCCGATTGCGTTCTCCGGTACTTCCAAGTTCTGTTATTTCGGTCAGAATCCCTATGTAAACATAGCTAAAAGCATGCTAGTGACTCTAAAATCTCTAAGAGTTGGAGGTTTTTACAAAAAGAGTTTTTTGAATTTTTTTTTTTTTTTTTTTAAATTGAAATAAAAGGTTAAAAAGACTAAAAACTCTAAATGCAAAAATATGCAAATGCACCCCCAAACCTAAATCAAACATTGTCCTCAATGTGTCGACATATAGAAAATTTTTAAACAGTTACATACCGAGAGAACTATGCCGATAAGAGAAAAAGGGAAGAGATTAGGATGTCGGCGGAGCACGGTTAAGCTTCTTTAGTCAAGGCTAGAATCCAACATTCTCAACGGAGATCATATCGGATTAGCATAATATATGCATGAAGACTCAACCGATTCAAGAAAAGAAAATTTAACAAGTCCTACTGGATATATACAATGAAAATTCACCATAAACTAACAATCTAAAGAGTTGAGGATCAACCCAATAGAAAATATGTACACACATTAACAGCCTTTTTACATGTGATATAATATGATAGTGCAAGTAAGACTGCAGATGTGAAGGAGTTTCCCCAAACCTAAACTTGTGAACAGTGTGTGTTTGTGAGAACAAAATCTTGCAATTTTAAAGGTACATCATGCAAAAGGTCTAACTCAAAATGAGTTTTGCTAATTACAGGCATACATACACATTCCAACCGTGGTTCCCTAAAGGTGTCATACTTTTGATGCAAAATAGTCCAAGAGGACTTGGGAAGCACAAAGCTCTAAGCCTAAGTTAGGCATTTTTAGAAAAGTTGGTTTTGCAATTTTGTTACAAACTACACCTAGGTTTGGTGGAGGAGTTCCAATTTGTGACTCAGGAGAGAGGTTAGGTACATCTAGGTTGTTTTCATTTTTAAAATCATTTGTACCATCACACACTTTCCTAAAGTCAAAAGAAGGTAAATCATGTTCATTTTCACAGGACAATTGCACAGGTTCCACATCATCATCACATATATGAATATTAGAAGAAGCATCATTCATGGGGTTCAAGGTAAGAGACGTCTAACGTCTCCGAACCTAAAGATTCTACTACATTTTCAAAATACACATGCTCTTCATATTCATCATCATCATCATAGCAAGAATTCATTTCTCCATTCAAAATTGTAGTATTTTTTTAGTGTACTCATCTACCTCGGATTAGGTTCATATTCAATGTTAGTTGCATGAGTAAGACTAGAAACACTATTTTCAATCCTATCATTTTGTAACTCAATCAGGTTCCTTTGAAGAATCATCTTGAGTTGTTCCATTGAATGAGAGTCTTCACTAGTGGGTATGCATTCCTCATATGGATATTCATTGTATAGTTGAGCATGAGGTTCACTCGAGAAGGAAATTCGGACATGTTGCTATATGGATGGTCATGCATTGCATTCATTTCAAGCCTAGCATTTTGCTCTATGAGTGTTTCCATTATTGATTGCAAACTAAGAGTGGGGGAGTATAAAATTGTTCATCTCCCCACTGTGGTGAATGATGCATGTGTGCATGGTCATAGTCACTTCTAGACAATTAGTACATTTGATTATCATGGCTTTCCTAGATCGCCTAAAATCATGCAAAATATAACAAGACTCAAAGCAGGTGGTCTAAGCCACCACATAAGGTACATGCATAAATTTCATATTGCCTAGAGGAATTAGATTTGACAAATTGCCTTTCTAAAGCCGAAACTTGAGCTTCTAATTGATCTAGAAGTGATGTCCTGGGTATGAGGAAAGTGTTCATTTTCAACCGTGGTGGATGATGCATGTGCTCATAGTGATTAGGGTATGTGAGGTCAGGGCCCCGAGAAGGCGCATAAAATTCCCTAAAATCACTATGGTATGTGGGGAGTTCATTCCGTGAAGCGTGCCCGTAAGCACGCTCTCTAAGGGATTTGTTTCCATCCCTGAGATGCGAGACCAAAATCCTGACATGATTTAGTACTCAAATTGAACTCAAAATTTAGTTTGGTTTATGTGGGCTTTGGTTTATTGAGATTTGGTTTGTTTGGGATTTGTTGTTTGAAGCCCAAGATTTGTGAAAACTGCACAGCCCTAGATTTAGGTTGAGTTGGGCTCGGTTTGGTATAAACCCAAGTGGTTGTTTTAGACAAACCAATACAGTTGTGTGCACAGCCCAACAGATGTGGGCTTAGTTTAGCTTAAGCCCAGCAGCAGAGCCCAGCTTAGGTAGAAGCGGCCCAGCACAGTGAACTGCACAGTGAGGCCTAGTAGTTGAGGGCTTCAGTTTGCTTGCAGACAACCCAACAGCTCAGTTGATATGGGCTTGGCTGTTTAAGGGTTCACCCAAAGAGTTGGGCTTCGCTCATGTGCGGCCGCTTTGTGTTACCCAGTGAACTGGTTTCAGTTTGGTTGCAGCCCTGGTTATGTTTTTAGCTTAAGTAGCCCGGATGTTACAATTTGCACAGCTTGGTCAGGCCAAGCACGAGAATAGGTGCACACTCGGGCTGGGCACAATGCAAAGACCAATTTTGTGCTCGACAACCCAGAGCAATGAGATAGCCTAGGTTGCTAAGGCGGATTAAGCACAAATAAGTTTTCAAATTCAAACACAAATGATACAAGGTGCGGGGTAGCTCCACACTTGCCGTCTGTGTGGGGCTAGCAAGGTGGTAGATGGATCACAAGGCTCACAGCCAAAAGCAGGTAGCTAGCAAACACGCATTCACAATGCTATGTGGATCAAAGACAGAGCACCGAGGCACAGGGCCAGACTGGTGGCTCAGGTGAGGTTTGCAGCCAACTTGGCTGTCTCGAGTTACAAATCACCCTCAACAGCCGGGGCTGGGGGTTTGGCACAACTTGGCTCACCAGGGCATATTGGTTATGCAGTGCTAAGCCTGGTTCGGGCCCTCGAGATTGTACCAATTTCAGCTTATTGCAAGTTTGAACAATGTTTAGCACAATGACCGGATTATCATGCAAAGTAGGTTATGCAAAATGGACTAATGGTTCAGGGCTTGGCCAACATGGGTTATAGCACAGGCTATGTCAAGGCCAAGACTTCACAAAGACAAAGAATTTCAACTCCCACCCGTGGGCTGGAGTTTGGCTCAACAGGTACACAGGAGAGCAGATGGCTCACGGGGCTTAGGGTATCAACAAGTCACGGTGCAAATGGCTCACTAAGGTTTACAGAGCATACAAGCCGAGTGAGCTTCGGGTGGTTGAGCACTTCCTAGCAAAGGGTTTCAAGATGCAAATGTGATAACAGGTATACACGATGCTCATAATGCATGAGATGGTTCACACAAATTCTCGTGTAGGGTCCGGCACAAGTTTCTGTGGTCTCAACAGATCATTAACATGTTTGGCTAAGCTCTTATTTCAAAGCAACATGCACACAGAGCATCACACGGACAACAGAATTTGGGAGGACCAACCCGTACTGTAATGGTTATATTGTGCTGCTTCTTGTCTTTCCCTCGGGTTGGCTCACTTTAACTGCCTTGCTCAAGAAAGACCGCTAGCAAGGCACAACACAAGAAGCATGTAGGTACCCGTAGCTCAACAAAGATTTAGTTCCCGAGCTTCACAGTTAAAGCAAAGAGAGTAAACATTGGCATAAGCCCGAGAATTGACTGTCACAAGGGAATATTTTGACTGTCACAAGGGAGGGTTTGCACAATGAACACTAAGATGCAAAATGTTATAGCTTGTTAAAATTACAAAAATATGGGCTATGAAAATGCAAATAAGTTCTGAGATGCAATGGGTTACGAGATGCTTATCCGATATGACCGTAGTAAGCAGGTTTTCCCACACTACACCCCTCACTATATTTTGTTAATTAGTCCATTGAAAGTTGTATAATTGAGAATGTTTATTGATTAATTTCATGAATTGTCTACACAGAAAAATAGAATTACACTTAACAAGTAAAACACTCTTAAACTTTCTCTCTCCTAATGACTTGCGCAACAATTCCAAAAAGATCTCCTCTACAATGCACTCACTTAGCCCTTTATATAGGGTAATACACAGTGGATGACAGCTAATCTATCCTTTTATTTCGGAAATGTTCCGCGAAGTGTCGCAGGTGTACAATCATTTATTCTCGCGACACTTCTTAACTCTCGCCAGGTTCCATGTCTTTCATTGCTTTGTGTGTCGTTATTCATCGCGTCATTTATTTTAGCTGCCCAGCGATCGCCTCGCGACGTTCTTGTTTATTAACCCCGCGAGCCCCGCACGTTGCGATATTATGATCCTACATCTTGCCTCTTTTTCCTTGAATATTGCTTGAAGAGCGATTTTTAAGGAAAATCTGTTGTTGTAGTAATCTTTGATCTTTGTTGATGAAGGAACGAAAGAAGAATACCGTACTTGAAAAGTACGTACTTGCCTCTATTCTTTTGCGATGTTCCGAAGTTTTTGCATCTCCTCGCCTCTCCTCATACTTTTCTTGCGAAGGGAAGAATATCATGAGAGCGATTCTTTTGATTTGCCGCGATCGCTTATCTTTATCTGCTTTCAACTCCGTATACGCTTTTAACCATTAAAGCCCTTTTTCGACACGTCTCTTCCAACCGTTTATTCTTGACCGTTCATGTCTCTTCTCGCATTAAATGACCTCGTTTTTCTCGAGGATCTTTTTTTCCTATATATAGTTTTCTTTTCCCCTCCTTTTCATTCTTTAGTTTCTCTCTGCAACTTCTTTGATTTTCTCCTTCCGCAATTTGCGCTCCTGCTACTGCAAATCTTCTCTTCGTCCTTTTCTAGCATCGATCTTAACCTTTAACCTCTCATCCATTCCCATACTGATAATGGCTGCCATTAGTCGTGCATACAAAGCTTCTTTTGATGAAGTTCAACAGAAGTTGCTCGAGAAGGGTTTCACTCTATCGACCATTCCCCGATCAAGAACCTCACCCATTCTTTTCGCAAGGTTATTTTCTGATCATCAATGTGATGATCAAAGGATTATAGTCTCGCTAGGTCAGCTTCTCGCGGGACTTCCCATTCCCTTATACGATCCAGAGTTGCCTCTATTTTATGAAATCTTGGCCCATGAAAAATTCTCTCGGGCTGTTTATCAGTTGAGTGGCGATTGCATTCGCCTAATGCTTGAATTCGCGAATCGTGGCGCTGGCAAAGGATCTTTATACTCTGCTACTGTTAGAAATCCCAAATTCGCAGACTTGGAAATAGCTGTTGAGAAATACACTGTGGAAAACTTTTTTGAAAATTACTCAGTAATAACTATGGTGAATGCGAAATCTCGCTGGGGCGTTCGCTTGAAGAAAAGGATAATGTCCCCCGAGGATAAATTGCTCATGCAGGATATTGATTGGCACCCGGGTAATAATACTACTCCTCGTCACTCCAAAGATGAGAAATGGTGGGTTGTACCCTTGATTTTAAATGGTCCTTATATCGCGGGCCCACATGTTCTTCCTGCGAATCTCGCAGGGTATCATCCTTGGGAATTCAAATGGCCTGAGAAGAAGAAAGAGGTATGTTTCCGACTTCAAATTTGGCTTTCGTAACTTTCTTTCTATAATTGCTTTGAGTTTGTGAAATCTTTCGGATAGCCAAGTTGAAAAGAAGCTACAAAAAGAATCCGTCGGAGGATACTCTGACATCGCTTCGATCGCTTACGAGTGAAGTAAGAATCACTTCCTTTCTTCTTATTTAGAACAGTATTGTTGCCTCTGTTTCTTATCTTTACGTGTATGCGAAGGTTGGAGTTGAAGAAACTATTGTTTGCGAAGATTAAAAGTAAGGGTAAACCGTCGCCGCAAGGGTAAATCCTCCGCCCCCTTAACTAAGAAGCGAAAGGTTCAATCCTCTTCTCGCCTTAGCTCAAGCTCAATCTTCGACGAGGATAACCATGACTCGAATCCTTCTCTCGCCAAGAAGATTCCATCGACCGCTTCTTCCATGGATCGGTTATCTAGTATCTTCTCGACTGTTTCCAAGGAATGGGAGATGCCCCCTAGCTTCTCTTCAAGGGGGCTCTCGCAAACGTGTGTAATGTCGCTTTGGAAGGCAATAATTCATTCAATGGAGTCTCTAGAGTTGTGTCTCCCGACCTTTTGAATGCACTTGGGTCTGGTATGTGTACAGTCATACTTCCCTGCTAACTTTAAATTGTTTAAGTATATATATATGTTTTAATGATTTTTCTATCTTCTTTTATAGGTTGGAAGGTCTTCCTTTGTAGTTGCCTCAGACCTTGAGAGAAGACGCAACAATCTTGAAAAGAAGAATTTGCAATTGAGCAAGAAGATTCAAGAATTAGAGACCGAAGCTGCGTCATCTCGCGATAAAGACGAGAGAATTCAAAAGTTAAACACCGAACTTGACTCCCAAAAGAATAAGGTGTCCACTCTTCAAAATGCCAATCAGCAACTTTATGGTATAAAATTTTACCTCCTTTTACTATTTTTATTTTAACGGTCGCCTATTGCTACCTAACTTATTACTTTGTGAGATGTATATAATCTCTCCGATGAGGCTATTCTTCTCCATACATTTCCTGATCCTATGGATAATAACCTTCTTCTCGCTCACCTCAACAACTCTTTAAGTAGTTCATCAAACAAAATTAACTCCCTTTCATTAAATGAACTTCAGACCAAATATCGTCTTTTAGAAATTGAACATAGATCTGGTTTAAGTGCTGCCAACCAATTTAAACGAATGTTTCTCGAGTCCAATAAAGAAATCAAAATTTTGAGGAAGAAAATTAGTGACCTTATAGATGATAAAGATCGCATTACTAACAATGGTGCACAGGCATTAGCAACATTTCAAAAATCTCTCCTTGAACTACAAATTGAACGGGATGAATTGCTTCGCGCTTTAACTCCTTGCTTAGTGAGCGAGAAGATCAAATTCGTTCCCTCCTCGTTATAAATAGTGACGATGAATTCGCCTGGGCTGCGAAAGTTTTAGATAATGCCAGGAATAACCTAGGTGTTGATGTTAGTCTTCACGCCGAGCATACTTCCTTGATTAAAGATATGATATCTGATAGAGAAGGTTATTTATTACACCTTACTACTTCTTACTTGTAGTATTGCTTGTAAATTACTAACTTGTTGTTACTTATTTGCAGAATCTGAGAAGAGGCTTCAGGTTAGAATTAGAGAGCTTGAATCTGAGAAAGAACAACTCGCCAGGAATTTTCCAGCGAGAATTGAAGAACTTGAATCTGAAAAACAACAGCTGCGAAGAGTCTCTCCTCCGTAATAACAAGTATTCCAAGTTGAAGAAACAATTTGAAACGACAGTGGAGAACTTTAATAATGATGCGTTCGTTTCGCAATGGAGCCATGGAGTATGTTTGTAAACACCAGAACATCCCTTTGCATACATATCCTCGGCTTCTTGAAAAGGTTCCCGAGAATCTACCTGCTCTCGATGTTTCGATAGTGAAGTGAAGTGCGAAGAAGAAAATTCCGCGATGAGAATAATAAAACTGAAGAATCGATGAAGAAGAAGAATCACCAAAGATATAATTCTTTTTGTTTTCTTTTTCTGCGTGTAATATCGTACATTCTTCGTATCTTTGTTATAGTGAACTCTTTTTTCATGAATTCAATCTTCACTCCCCCTTTTTTGGTAGTTCTTCCTTGTAATATAATTGGCTAACATTATTAATGTATAACTCTTTCGTCAGAAGATGAATAACAATGTTCCATCTTTTCCATTCCCATACTTGCCTCTGGTATTTATCTTCTGATGGAAGAAGTTAGTTATCCTCATGTATTTTGTTGGATAATAATTTTAGTGTTGTTGAAATGTATGGCTGCGACGAGGTCGCAGATATCTTTATGAATTGAGAATGCTATCTCTTTTTGCTGCGACAAGGTCGCAGGCCGCCTCTACACTTTCATGCAAAGGCCCATTGACCTTGCCTTATCATTTTGTGTGGTCTTCCAAGTCAGACCTCCCTAATTAGAGGTCCTCCCCCACATCATTCATTGCGACAAAATCGCAGGACGTCTTTACACTTGTATGTAAAGACCCATTGATCTTGCCTTATCATTTTTTCAAGTATTTTTGCCTCTGCAGGATGTTTTGGTTGCAACAATATGACAGGCCTAGATATCCTTGCGAATATAAAGTCCTATGACATTGCCGTCTTGCGACGAAATCGCAGGACGTCCGTACACTTTCGTGCAAAGACCCATTGATCTCGCCTTACCCTCGCGTTAGTATTATTGCCTCGGCAGGATCATTGCACAAATATGACAAGCCTAAGTCTCCTTGCGAAAACAAAGCCTCATGACATTTGCGTCCCTGCTTTGGCACTCCCCTAATGGAGAGCACCGCCCTTATCATCTCCCGGTTGCCCCTTCAAGGAGGCGAAACATCGGCCATACAAGACTAGCTCCTCCCATCCGGTCTTGACAACAACCGATTGTTGTTTTCGCAGTCTCTTATCCCTTATACCTATAGGGTTTATGGTTACGAGACTCGCACCCTAAGTGGAGTTTTCTTCGGCGAGTGCAACGCATGCCAAGACTTGCCAAGAATGGCCAGGGTAGGTTCATCCATCCCTGCACTCGGCTCAACCGTGTACCTCGGCGCCTTGAGCATACATCGACTCCTAGGAAGAGACCCTCGGTCGCCCAACCAGGGTATAACCTACATATATAGTTGGGAATCCAAGGTACCTCTTCCGGATAGGCTTTCATGGGCCCCAAATTTTCATGGTTCAGGCTTCAGGAGCGGTGTAACCTTCCCCCTGAACCACGGCGAGAGATACCCCCTTATATGACGCACTTTAGGTCTTACATTTGCCTCTTACGAAATGTTATTCGCGAACTAGGGTGTACGCCATAAAGGTTCGTCCCATTCATTTGCGCATTTATATTTGTTAAATCATTCAATCATTCATGTTTCATTATTTGCCGATATTTGTTTGCGAAGTATTCGCAAAGTTCTCATTTCACTTGTTGTATTTCACTTTTCTTTCTTAGTCGAATTCTCATTTTACTCTTCTGAGATTCTCGCATATCATTACTTCAACCGCTATTTTTCCTCCCGCTTTTGTTGATTATTCACTTCTTATGCCTTTTACTCCTCATATCTTTTGCTTCTTTATTACCATAATATTCACCTGTCTCTAGGCATTCACCTCGCGAGGTATGTTCAGTCCTTATTTCTATGGCATCCACCATCAATTTTTCCTTTTTCTGCTCATTTCTCACATGTTGTTTCCAACCTTTTCTTTTGGCATTCCTTTCTTCGCAGCTTTCTACATCTACTTCATGACATTGTTGCGACTCCTTCCAATCTCCCTGTATAATACCAATGCCATTTGGATGTGGGAATTTAATACATTGATGATATGTTGACGCGACTCCTAAGATTTCATGAAGCCATGGCCTCCCAATCAGCGCATTGTATGGAGATTCCACGTCAACCACACAGAATAAAATATCAGTTGATAATCCTTGTAGAGGTATTCTCATGTGAACCTCTCCCTTTGGTTTGTTTGCAGTGCCATTAAAGCCATATATCTTGTATGTCGAGGGAATTAAATCCTCATCTTTTCCGCCCATCGTCTTGTAAGTATGGTAGAAGAGAATATTCACCGAACTTCCTGTCGATTAGAATTCGGCTGATCGCCCAACAAGCTTCGCCTCATCATCTTCTCCATCGACGGTTTCGGGTTAATCTCTAGTTTCACAACCAACGGCTATCGTGTGTTTCTCTTCCTTTTGGTACTTCATCTGCAGAGAAAGAAATAGTCTTCAACCGCCACTTTTCTAACCGCGTTGTTCTCGCTGCACTCATTATTTCTTTATCATTAGCATCTCTCGCAAAGACTCTACCGAGTACGTTGTCATGGAAATCTTCGATGGTGCGATAGAGTGGACAATAGAGTTGCAGTTCAAATTCTTGGCTTTTGCTCCTACTTCTATCACAAATGTTTCATTTCCTTTCGCCGACACTGTTTCGTGCATCTCTCGGTGGTGGTGGTAATGTCCGACTGTTTTTCTCCCTTTAGAAAGTGATTCACTTCCCCGATCAATCATCCCGAGAATAATTCTCTTTATGTTTCTACAATCGTTTGTTTGATGCCCATGGAAGCGATGGTAAGAACAAAACTCATGACTTCTATCGCCCGGCGGTGGTTCCATTCCAACATTCCAAGGTGCTGGTACATTTTCCATCACAAGTATAGCTTCCTGTGATCTTTTCAACGCTAGCATTCAAGGGAGGCATCTTAACTGCTCCCATACTATTTCTATGACTTCTCCGCCTCCACGGTTATTTTGCCTTCGTCCACCATAAGTTTCTTGCATGTGATCTAGCCTCTCGAATCTTATTATTGCTGTTACGGTTGTAGTAGTTTCTCTCTTGCTCAAATTCTTCTTGATCGTGGCTTCCCATGGCTACTATCTTCTCGTTGTCCCTCATCAGCTCTCCTTGCTCGCTGTCCTCGCGAAGAGCTTGCCGGCGTTAGAGCTTGTATGATTTGGATAAGAATTGAGGCAACAAGCTTGCGTTCATGCGGCGTTAGAGCTTGTATTCGCGATCGGATAAGAATTCATTTCATTCTGTCTTTCTTCTAAAGCGATGTATTCTTCCCTGTAATTCTCAGCTTCGCCATCGTGATTGTATTTTTGATTCTAAAAATTTGAATATATAACAAGTTGGTCGCGAAGAGAGCATTCACAAATGAGAGTATGAGATATCTCTCCTCAACCCGTCCTGCCATTTCGCTACACATGGTCCTCCACCTTACTGTCAACTGTCTTAAGCTCTCGCCAATCCTTTGTTTCAACCCGAATACATCTTCAATACCTGGTCGCGAAGAGTTGTTACTTATGTATGCTCCCAGGAATGTGGCTTGTAAATGATTGAATGATGTGATTGTGTTCCTTGGCAGACCTTCAAACCATTTTAGTGCTTCTCCTATTAAGCTTGACGCGAAATATTTGCACAATATGGCATCATGATTCTCCCATTGTAACATACATCTCATGTAAGCCTTAATATGTTGTATCGCACAGTTGTTCCATCAAAGATGTTGGTTAATGCAGGTAGATTGCACTTAGGAGGTATTCCTCCCATCTCGTACTTCTAGCGTGAAGGGATTCTTCGCTGCTTCGCGATGGCTTCGTCCAGTTGTCTCCTTCCTCCTTCCCTTCTATTGTTCAGTGATCCTCTCATTTCAGCTAGTTCTCTTAAGATTTGTTCATTTGCCTCAGAATTTGATTCTACTGGTCTTTTTAGCTCTGCTTCTCTCCTTCTTCGCTCGTGCCTATTTTGACCTTCCTGCTCATTATTTTCTCCTCTTCTTTCCTCGCGACGCTCTTCTTCGTTTCTTTCACACCCGCACGCCATTATATCGGTTGTTCTCTCTTCTTGGTTGCCTCTCAGCTCTCATCATCTGCACCTCTCATACTCTTCGTTAATATTTCTATTGGTACGATTTTGTTCCCTCCTTCTCTCGCGGTTGTCATGGTTATTTTCGCCTCCGGATTGCCTCCTCCATCTCTTGATTTTCCATTTCTTCTCTTAGCCTTTCTCTCTCGCGAGCTAGTCGCGCTTGTTCAATGTAGTGTCTCTCAATGTCATCCTCGATCTCTCGGTTTCTTCTCAATTCTTCTCTCCCGTGCGGGATTATTCTTCCTTCCAAGAAACTGGGTCATTCGGCCCTGAGTTGCATGTTTTCTTGATTTTCCCTATTTCGCTCATTTTGAAGATTTTCGGGTGAGGAATATAACGATCTTCTATTTCTCCTCTTCTCTCGCCATGCTCGCGCCCGGATCTTGTGTTTCTTCCTCGGTATTCTCCGTTGGTAAAACTCTTCTTCTTTCTTTCCATTCGATCTAGAACTTGATCTCACGCTACTTCTAGATCTCCTACTTTGCAATCTCATATTTTCCATCCTCAATTCATGATTTTGTCTTGTCAAGTTTGCTCGCTCCTCCGCCTCTAGCCGTCTCTCCTCGTGTATTGTTTGTCTCAATCTTTCTAACGTTGCCATTTCTTCGTTTCCGGATTCATTTCTCCATTCATCCCTTGTTCTCCTTGTCCATTGTTCACCAAACTCTGCTGCTCCTCTTCTCTCTCGTCTTCGAGAATCAGATCTCCAAGTATGTACACTCACTCTATCATAATCCACAGTAGCGTTTGCTACTGGGGAGATCGGTGGTTGATTTTGATCTTCTCTGTCATTTCTCATATTCATCCTTGACGATTCTCCTGTTTCATTCCTCCTTTCTCCGGCAAGTCTCCCACTTCTTCTCACAACCGTTGGTTGCTCTTGTACATTTCTTCTTCTAGCCATCTTTCTTTTCAATGAATTCTTGAGTATCTTTTCCAAATCTCTTCTCTCGTTAATCCAAATTCTTTCCAATTTCTTCGTCAATCACTGCTCGTCCCTGTTTCTAGCGCATATGTAGTAGCAGGTTTTCCCACACTACACCCCTCACTATATTTTTGTTAATTAGTCCATTGAAAGTTGTATAATTGAGAATGTTTATTGATTAATTTCATGAATTGTCTACACAGGAAAAATAGAATTACACTTAACAAGTAAAACACTCTTAAACTTCTCTCCTAATGACTTGCGCAACAATTCCAAAAAGATCTCCTCTACAAAGACTCACTTAGCCCTTTATATAGGGTAATACACAGTGGATGACAGCTAATCTATCCTTTTATTTCGGAAATGTTCCGCGAAGTGTCGCAGGTGTACAATCATTTATTCTCGCGACACTTCTTAACTCTCGCCAGGTTCCATGTCTTCTCATTGTTTTGTGTGTCGTTATTCATCGCGTCATTTATTTTAGCTGTCTGCGACTGCCTCGCGACGTTCTTGTTTATTAACCCCGCGAGCCCTGCACGTTGCGATATTATGATCCTACAATGACACGAGGTGTGATGAGCTAGGCCAGGCAAGCTTGAGCTCACCCACCCAGTATCCGACCGAGAGTAAGTGCAATGCAAGCAAATTAAGCTAAGTGGAGCTAAGAAACAATGAAACACAAAGTGAAGCTAAGTTATACTAGCGAAGGGTAATGAAACAACGATGCGAGATAAAACTAAGTTGCACTAATGCAGGCTAAGTTATACTAAAAACAGGACTTAAAAGCAAAAATTGTAAAGTGAATATATACGAGAGATAGATGAAAACTCGATGAAACAAGCCAACAATCACGGGGCACACGCCAAGTCAGACAACGGCGCCAAAACTTGGTAGGCCTCTAAGATGTATAAATTTATGTGCCTACTTGTAATACCGCAAGTGCACGGCGACTATCGGAGACGCGGCAAGTACGGGTCGATCCACAGAGACGAGGGGTGCTTACAATGATCTATGGCTACGCTTAACTGACTTCAAATGAGTAACAAAGTAACAGCAGATAGTTTTGTGCCGATACGGCTAATTTTTAACTGACGTGAACCTAAACTAAGGTAAACAGTGAGATAAAGGGTGATACTAGGGCTGCAAATCCACCACTAACCTCTATTGTGCTTTCAACTAAGTTAAATATCTTGTTCCTATAGTAGCTAAGGGCGGTGTCAATTCCGCCACTTAACTAAGGAGTTTCACCTTGTAAACCTTCAAATACCAGCTAAATTGCTAACCTAGAGTACTGGTTGTCCGATGAAGCACAACCAGGTCAAGAGAGTTAGTATTATTAACAAACAAGAGTCGAAACACACTCAACTCGGTTTAAACCTAACTACGGTGCATCCATGGCGTTGGCATGCACTTGTGAGAGAAAAGGGTTGAGGGGTTTAAATTTGAAGCTATCTAATAACATTAATTACTCAAGAACAATTTAATGAGTTTAAACCCAAATTGGAATTAGGTTTCATTGAAACCCTAGCACTTAAATTAAAACATAATAAAATTAACAAAGAACACGTAATTAAACTAATTGACCGCATTGGCTAATCCAAAGTGACTAAAATCATCTTCTCCCCTTGTATTTATACATGCACACCCATTCTCCAAAACATCAAACCTAATTCTATTTAAAATAGAAATTAAATGTAAAATGAATCGAACCCATACTCCGATTGCCTCTCCTCTTGTCGTATGGTGTTGGAACTCCATCACTTGATTGATTACACAGAACCCTAACCCTAGTTCCATTTATCTCTTTCATAGCCTCTAGAGTTGTTGAGAGAGGCTAGGCAAGAGATGAGTGAAACTAAAGGTGGCTGTTGGTGCGGCTGTTGCAGTGTAAAGAGATGGTGGTGGTGAGGTGGTCTGATTTTGTGTCAGGAGGTGATGAAGGTGGTATGGTTGAAGAAGAGCAGAAAGAAGAGGTATGGAGGAGAAGAAAGAGAAGATGGAGTAGAGAATAGGGTTTGCTCGATGGGGGTATAGGGTGTAGAGAGTTTTGTTGTGAAGCGGAGGCATCGAATGCGATGAGACGTCTTTGAGCGAGCGTTGGATTTAGCCGAGAAGATCCGAACGGCCGAGGAGGATTTGGAGTAATCTGCGTTGCAGACGGAGCAGCGATCTTCGATGCGCATGGAGGTAGCGGCCGTTGGATGTAGCTGTGCGAGATCTCGACGGCTCGGGATGAGCGGGTTCGGATCCGGGTCGTGGGTAGCTCTAGCCCATGTCTTCCTTGTTGGGTTGCAACTGATTCGCGCGTGGGCTTTGGCTTTCTGCTCCATAGATGCTCGACTCCAATTCTTCGCTCCTTGGGCTCCTCGATTTCTTCGGACTTTATTTATTACCTAAAAACATAAAATTAATTAATACAAATATTTATTCTTGAAAACAAGGAAAATACAGAATATGGGATAATATCTGATTTCTAAGCGCAAAAGATGAGTAAAATGCCAATAAAAAGGTGTATAAATATGCACTATTTAGCACTCATCATAAACCCAGTTCGCAACCACTCAGTTTGAGGCAATCACTTTAATTCGCATCAAACAACTCAGCTTGTGTCTATCAATTCAGTTGACAACAATAGTTCGTTTGTGCCAATCCAAAGCAATCCGATTTTATTTGGCGAGAAATTACTTCGTAAAAGCGGAAATTTGCTTCATCAACAATCATTTGCGTGGGAAATCCCTTCATCAATCAAACTAGTAACGCCAATCAACCTACGTTGCAACAATAGATCAATTCGCATCAATCAACACTGCATGAAGATACTAATTCTGCGAAGTGAATTGTTCCTAGAAGTTAAGCCAACCTGCGAAGAAATGTTACGAAGCTTACTGATAAGAGTTATCACGCGAAGGCAAACTTCTAGTTATAAATCACAAAGGACGATAAAGCAGTAATAACAGATACAAAGCTCACCAAACCAACACAAATAAAAGTCAAAAGACAGATGGTTCGGGTGTAGTCAATAAACTCAAGACGCAAGATCTAAACCCATCAAGCGTGTTTTTTTTTTCCGCAGATTTTTGAACAGCAAAGGAACGAAGTTACCAATCAAAGAAGGCAGTTGTTCCATTATGTCGCAAACAGGAAATTAGTACAGTTGGTCTGGGCGGTAGAATACAAGTATAAGGTCGCGGGTTCAAGTCTCGCCACTCGACCTTTTATTTTTGCTGCGGCATTTATGCATTCATGAGGGATTGTCAAAGGGTGTTGTGCGGCATTATACACTTAAAGAGACATTTTCGCAACAGAAGAAGACTAGTGCAGATAATTCGAAGAGGAGAAAACAAACAATAGGTCGCAGGATCAATTTTTCTTCACCGCGATATTTTCACACATTTTTGATGAAATGCCAAGGATAAATAAAAGAACAAGTAACAAGTGTTATGCGAAGATTTCACAAAGAATTTCTTGAACAGATGGTTAAGGTCACAGAGGTCAAGCTTCATAAGAGCAAGTTGTAATACCAGAGTTCGAATCCCCTACTTCGCATAGAATTTTTTTCCTTTTCGCAGATGTTTACCTTAATTCTTACAGATGATTACTTCGCAAGATCTTTCATTATTTCGCAAGAGAGGGTTAGCACAGTTGGTATGGTAAAAGAAAATCCAAGAAGCAGGTCAAGAGTTCAAGTCTCACTTCTCACACTTCTTTTTTGTCGTGAAGTTCATACAAGTCAAGGCATTTATTCACTTCTTTGACAGCAACAACGGCTCACATAAGAGATAAGTACCACTTCCTTGAACATTTTATTTTACTTACAATAAAAAAAAAAGATTTTCGATTTGAATAACAAAGAGCGATACAATCGCACGATTACAAAGATATTTGAAAGATTTCAAAGATTACAAAGATTACTAAGATTTCAAGATTACAAAAATTTCAAAATTACAAAGATTTCAAGATTTCAAAATGAGAAAAAAACTGAGAAAATTCAATTTATATATTCCTCTAGAATATTTATTTACGTAAAATAAAAGATTTACAAAACGCGATACAGTCGCAGTTAATTACAAAGATTTCACAACTACAAAGATTTCAGAATTACAATGTATTAGAATTTCTCTTGAATATTTACTTTGTTTCAAATGATATAATATTATGAGAATGAAAGAATGAATGGAAGAAATGACATAAATGAAATAATAAAGATATGCGATAATTTCGCAGAGATAATAGAGACATGCGATAATTTAGCGAGAGACGATCTTAGATCCATAAAAATCCTAAGATCAGAATGGGACGAACCTTTATGACATACACCCTAGTTCGCGAATAAAATTTCGCAAGAGGCAAATGTAAGACCTAAAGTGCGTCATAAAAGGGGGTATCTGTTGCATGGCTCGGGAAAAGGTTACACCGCCCCTGGAACCTGAGTCATGGAGATTTGGGGTCAATAAAGCCCATCCAAGAGAGGTACCTCGGATTTTCAACCTAAGCTTATGACTTAGGTTGGACGACTGAGGGTCTCTTCTAAGGAGTCAGCATTTGATCAAGGCGCCGAGGTACACGGTTGAGCCAAGAGTGCCTGGGGCGTTTGAAGCGTCTCGTCCATTCTTGGCTTATGCTGCACTCGGCCCGAAGAAAACCCCACTTAGGGTATAGTCTCGTAACCATAAGCCCTATAGGCAAAAGGGACAAGAGGTCAGAAAACAACCAGTTATTGTCAAGACCGGATGGGAGGAGCTAGTCTTGTATGGCAGAAGTACGTCTCCTTGAAGGGGCAACCAGGGGGAAGATAAGGGCGGCACCCTCCATTAGGGAGCTGATAAGTGTCTTAAGACGCAAATGTCATGGGGCTTTATTTTTGCAAGAATATTTAGGCCTGTCATATTTGTGCAACAATCCTGAAGAGGCAATAATACAAAAGAGAAAGATAAGACGAGATCAATGGGTCCGTACATGAAAGTGTAAGGACGTCCTGCGATTTAGTCGCAAGACGACAATGTCATGGGGCTTTGTGTTTGCAAGAATATTTAGGCCTGTCATATTGTCGCATGAAAAACATCCTGCAGAGGCAATACTACTAGAGAAATGATAAGACAAGATCAATGGGTCATTACATGAAAGTTTAAAGACGACCTGCGATTTTGTCGCAATGACAAGGGGTGGCAAAATAAGACCTTTAACTAGGAAGGCAAAATAAGACCACATAAGAAAGTAAGCAAATAAGCTTGTAAAAAAGATTACATGATAAGCTTGCGAGCTTGAGAAAATGATTACATGATAAGCTTGAGAACATGTACATGATAATGAGACTGAGGCAATGAAAATGCCGCACACTTGATATTATGATCATATTATTATGCGATACTAATAGTGCAGGAATAAGAAAAGATGAAGCACAAGTAAGGACTAGCGAGGAAAAATAAATACGTGAAGAGGAATGCATATACTAAAGACAAAGTCAGAGAAATGGAGAATGGAAGCAGTTTAAAGCTACATCAATTTTAGCGTGCAAAATGAGCTAAGTAACACAAACACTAGTTATACATTGCACTAGATAAACATTCTCATCATATAAGCACCACATTTGCATCATGAAAACATCGCATAAGCATCTCATGGAATAAACATCGCATACACATTCGCATAACATAATCATCACATAAGCATTATATTAGCACAAGTATTCGAATTTTAATGTGTCGAATTTCGAGAATGTGATTATTTTGCAGGATGTAATTATTTCGCACAATTATAAGCAACTTGAAGAGATTATACTATCGCATGAGCACAAAACATGAGACAGAGGCAAGATAAGAATGAAGAAACAATTCTCTCAATCAACACTTTCTCAAGGATTCTACCCTCATAGATAAAGAACAGAGGCAACTATGGATAACCAAGAAAACATTTTATGTTCTTTATCTTCTCGGCAAGAATCATTTTCAAAGAAGATGTTCATTAATGAATAACAAGAATCTTCACCAATAAGTGAGTAATAATTTCTCGGGGAATAGAGGCAATATTTCTTATTCTCATTCAAGGACTGGATACTTCTTGTATTTCGAGGATTGAGTACTTCTTATACTTCTTCAAGGATACTTCATACTTCGTGATACTTCAAGAGATGATACTTTCTTATTTACTTCGCAAAGCTCCGGAACTTCACAAACAATAGAGGCAAGTACGTACTTTTCAAATCCAAGATTCTTTCGCCGTTCCTTCATCAACAAAGATCAAATATTACTACAACAATCGATTTTTTCTTAAAGATCGCTTCTTCAAGCAATATTCAAGAAAAAAGAGGCAAGATGTAGGACAGAATCTCGCAACAATGAGAACCATTTACAACATATTGCGAAGGCGTCGCGAGGTTGATTGCGTAAAACGACGTGAATGATGGCGTCGGTTGAAAAACAAGAAAGATGTGAAGATCTTGCGAGATTTAAGAATGTTGCGAAATAAACACTTGTATGCTTGCGATAGTCTCAAAACCAGATCCGAAAATAAAGATTAGATTAGCTGTCACCCACTATGTAACTACCTATATAAAGAGGAGAGTAGGAGAGAGAAAATGAGATAATTTTGGTAAGAGAGGGAGAGATATTTTTGGGAGAGATATTTTTAGAGAGAGATTATTATTTTCTTTATCATCTTCTTCCCCTAAAACTAGACTTAGAGCTCCAAATACTCATTAATGGAGTCCCAAATGTAATACTTATGTAATTTTAATAATCATAGTGAAGAATCCTAACCCCGTGGATGTAGATCACATTGATCGAACCACGTAAATTCTGTGTCTCCATTTATAATTTTAGTACTTTTATCTTTATTTTCATATCAAATAAGTTTAGATCTAGAAATTATTATCATGATATCATAAGGGGTGTGTTGTGGGATTTCAAAGAACTACAATAAAGAGCAAATGGAAAATCAAGAGACGGAAGAGGCAATCCCGGTAATAACCATGACAACCGGGAAAGAAGGAGGGAACAAAATCATCAATAGAAATATTAGCCGAAGAATATGAGAGGGGCAGTGAGAGCCGGGAGACGCCCGAGAAGAAAAAACAACCGATATAATGGCGTGCGAATTGAAGAAAGAAACAAGAAGAACGTCATAGGGAAAGGAGAGAAGAAAATAACGAGCAAGAAGGTCAAAACAGATATGCGCGTGAAGGAGAGAGGCGGAGCTAAAAAGACCAAATGAGAATCAAATTCTGAGGCAAATGAACAAATCTTAAGAGAACTGTCGAGATGAGAGGATTACCAATAATAGAAGGGAAGGAGGAAGGAAACAATTGGACGGCCATCGCGTGGCTTTTAAGAATCCCTTCACGCTAGAAGTGGCAGTGATGGGAGGAATACTCCTAAGTGCAATCTACCTCGCATTAACCAACATCTTGATGGAACAACTGGTACAGACAAACATATCAAGGCTTATATGAGATGTATGTTGCAAAGGGAGAATCATGATGCTATATCGCGGCAAATATTTCGCATCAAGCCTAATAGGAGAAGCACTAAAATGGTTTGAAGGTCTGCCAAGGAACACGATCACATCATTTAACCATTTACAAGCCACATTCCCTGAGCATACATAAGCAACAACTCTTCACGACCAGCATTGAAGATGTATTCTGTTGAAACAAAGGGTTGGCAGAGCTTAAGGCGCTTGACAATAAGATGGGAGGACCATGTGTAGCGAAATGGCAGATTCGGGGTTGAGGAAAGGTATCCCCATCCTCTCATTTGTGAATGCTCTCTTCACTAACTTGTTATACATTCAAATTTTTAATCAAAAATACAATCAATACGGTGAATGCGAGAGTTACAGGGGAAGAGTATATTGCTTTAGAAGAAAGATTTAATGAAATGAATTCTTATCCAATGCGAACACAAGCTCGAATGCCGCGAACGCAAGCTTGTTGCCTCAATTCATAAATACAAAGGATAGCACTTCGCAAGGACAAAGAAGGTGGAAGGTCAAGGAGGGATGGGCTGGAAGATAGTAGCCATGGGAAGCCAATACCAAGAAGAGTTTGAACGAGAAAGGAACTATTACAACCGTAATAAACAATAATAAGATTCGTGAGGCTAGATCATGTACAAGAAACTTACTATGGACGAAGGCAAAATAATTATACAAGAGCAGGTCGCATTAATAGTACGGGAAGAGATTAAGATGCCTCCACCGAATGCTAGTGTGGAAAAGATCTGGGAAGCTATACTTGTAATGGAAGATGTACCAAAGACCTTGGAACGTGGGAATGGAACCACCACCGGCTTAATAAGCCATGAGTTTTGTTCTTACCATCGCCCACGGGCATCAAACAAACGATTGTAGAAACATAAAGAGAATTATTCTCAGATGATTGATCTGTGGAAGCTGAATCATTTTCAAGGAGAAGAAAAAGGCCGACATTACCACCACCTACCTCGTGAGATGCAAGGCATGCAGTTGTCGCGAAAGGAAAGGAAACATTTGTGATAGAAGTTGGAACAAAAGCTAAAAATTTGAATCGCAACTCTATCGTCCACTCCTATCGCACAATCAAGATTTCCATGACAATGTGTGAGAGAGTCTTTATGGTAGAGATGCTAACGAGAAAGAAATAATGAGTCCATGTTAGAACGACAACAGCTTAGAAAAGTGGCACCAAGACTATTTCTTTCTCTCGGGCATGAAGTGCCAAAAGGAAGAGAAACACATGATAGCCTCGCTGGTTGTGAAACTAGAGATCAACCCAAAACCAAATGATGGAGAAGATGATGAAGGTAAGATTGCCGGGCGATCAACCGAATCCTAATCGACACCTAAGTTCTATGAATATTCTTTCTACCATACTTACAAGACGATGGGAGGAAAGGATGAGGATTTGATCCCCATCGACATACAAGATATATGGCTTTTTAATGGCACCGCAAAACAAGCCAAAGTGAGAGGTTCATGAGAATACCTCTTCAAGGGTTAATAACCCATGTTTTATTCTCGTGGTTGACGTGGAATCTCCCAGAGCACGCGCTGATTGGGGAGGCCATGGCTTCATGAAGTCTTGGGGGTCGCATCAACATACCACCAATGTATAAATTTCCACATCCTAATGGCATTGGTATTATATGTGAGACAAAGGAGTCGCAACAATGTCACGAGGTTGATGTAGAAAGTCATAAGAAAGAAATGCCAAAAGAAAGGGTTGGAAGCAACATGTGAGAGATGAGCAGAGAAAGGAAAACGATGGTGGATGCTATAGAAGTAAGGATCTGAACATATACCATGAGGTGAAATGCCTGAGAGACAAGATTACAGGATAATAAAGAAGCGAAGGATATGAAGAACAAAAGGCATAAGAAATGAATAATCAACAAAAAATGAGAAAAATGGCCATCGAAGCAATGATGTGCGAGAATGTCACGAGGTTGATGTAGAAAGTTCAAGAAAGAATGCCAAAAGAAAGGGTTGGAAGCAACATGTAGAGATGAGCAGAAAGGAAAACCGATGGTGGATGCTATAGAAGTAAGGATCGAACATACTGCGAGGTGAATGCCTAGAGACAAAGTAATATTATGATAATAAAGAAGCTCAAGGATATGAAGAACAAAAGGCATAAGAAATGAATAATCAACAAAAAAACAGAGAAAATGGCCATCGAAGTGAATGATGTAGTAGAATCTCGCAGCAACAAGAGTATATGAGAATTCGGTTAAGAAAGAAAATTGAAAATACAACAAATGAAATGGAACTTTGCTAATACTAAAACAAATATCGGCAAATAATGAAACATGAATGATTGAATGACTTAACAAATGAGTAAAAAGAATGGGACGAACCTTTTATGGCGTACACCCTAGTTCGCGAATAACATTTCGTAAGAGGCAAATGTAAGACCTAAAGTGCGTCATATAAGGGGGTATCTTCTCGACATAGCTCAGGGTGGGAAAAGGTTACACCGCTCCCGAAGCCCGAGTCATGAAAATTTGGGGCCCATGAAAGCCTATCCCAAGAGGTACCTGATTCTAACTGTGTTATATAAGGTTATACCCGGTCACACCGAGGGTCTCTTTCCTAGAGCTGTATGCTCAAGGCGCCGAGGTACACGGCTGAGCCGAGCTGCAGTGCCCGGATGGGATGAACCTACCGCCATTCTTGGCAAGTCTTGGCATATGTTGCACTCGCCCGAAGAAAACTCCACCTAGGGTGCAGCCTCGTAACCATAAACCCTATAGGCATAAGGGATAAGAGGCTGCGAAACAAATCGTCATTATGTTAAGACCGGATGGGAGGAGCTAGTCTTGTATGGCCGATGTTTCGCCTCCTTGAAGGGGCAAACCGGGAGATGATAAGGGCGATGCTCTCCATTAGGGGGAGGTCAAACAGGCAAGAAAATGTCATAAGGCTATGTTTTCAAGAGAATTTAGGCTTGTCATATTTGTAAAATGATCCTCGCAGAGGCAATAATACTAACGCGAGGGTAAGGCGAGATCAATGGGTCTTTACACGAAGTGTACTGACGCCTCGCGATTTCGCCGCCGCAGACGGCAATGTCATGGGCTTTTATGTTCAAAGAATATCTAGGCTTGTCATATTGCCGCACTAAAACATCTCAGCAGAGGCAAAAATACTTTGAAAATGATAAGGCAAGATCAATGGGTCTTTACATGCAAGTGTAAAGACGCTCATGATTTTGTCGCGAAAAGAAAGGTGGTGGAAAGACCCTCTAATTAGGGAGGTCCACTTGGAAGACCACACGGAAAATGATAAAGCAAGGTCAACTCCAACCTCGTCGCAACGAGCATTTCCCAATAACAATAAAATTATTATCCAACCAAATACATGATGACAACTAAAATCTTCCATCAAGATAAATAACGAGGCAAGTATGGGAATGGAAAAGATGGAATATTGTTATTCATCTTCTCGATGAAAGAGTTATACATCGATAATGTTAGCCAGCTTATATTACAAAGAAGAACTACCAAAAAGGGGAGTGAAGATCGAATTCTAATGAGAACAATCCAAGAAGTACACTATAATAAAAGAGATACGTAAATGTACATGTATATTAAAGGCAGCCGAAAGAAAGCAAAAAGAATTATTTCTTTGGTGATTCTTCTCCATCCGATTCTTCGGCCTCCCATTATTCTCATCGCCGTAATTTTCTTCGCTAGCCTCACTATCGAAACGTCCGAGATGTGCAAATTCTCGTGAACCTTTTCAGAAGCTGGATATAAATGCAGAGGGATATTGTGGTCCTTACAAACATACTCCATGGCTCCATTATGAAAACGAACGGCATCATTATTAAAATTCACATCACTGTTGTTAGAAATTGTCTCTTCAACTTGGAATATTTATTCTCGCGGGGAGAGACTGTGGCGAGGAAATGTTTCTTTCAAATCAAGTTCTTCAATTCTCCGCTGAAAATCTCAAGTAGTTGTTCTTTTTAATATTCAAGCTCTCTAATTCTAACTTGAAGTCTCTTCTCGGATTCTACAAATAAATAACAACAAGTTAATAATTTACGAGCAATACTACGTATATAAGAAGAAGAAGGTATAATAAGTAACCTTCTTATCGTATATCATATCTTTAATCAAGGAAGTATGCTTGCATGAAGACTAACATCAACACCAAAGTTATTCCTAGCATTATCTAAAACTTTCGGCAGCTCTGTGCGAATTCATCATCACTATTAATAACAAGAAGAGAACGAACTTGCCTCTCTTCACGCTAAGTATGGTATTTCAATGAAAGAGTTCATCTCTGCTCAATTTGCACATCAAGAAGAGATTTGTGGAATTCTCACAACCCCGTGCACCTCTCAAGTAGTAATGCGATCGTTCTCATCTATGAGATCACTAATCTTCTTTCTTAAAGTCTTGATTTTCTTCTAATCAAGGTACATCTGCTTAAAGTTTATTAGTTAAATTTAAACTAGATCTCGTGTTCGATCTCTAAAAGATGATATTTGATTGAAGATCCTTTAATGAAAGGAGGTTAGTTTTATTTGAGAAACTATTTAGAGATTGATTGAGGTGAGTAAGAAGGACATCATCATTCATAGGCTCGGAATGAATGGAGAAGAAATGGATTCTTCTGAGAGATTATATACGTCTCATGGTGAGAATAATAGCTCTATTAAAGGAAAATAAAAGATAGCATGAAAAGATTTGAGAATTGAAAGTTACTATACCATAAAGTTGTCGATTGGAATTCTCAAGAGTGATTACTCTATCCTTTTGGGAGTCCAGATCAAGCTTTAATTTTTGAATCCTATCATGCGAGACGACGCGGCTTCAACTTCCAACTCGGGTTTTCTTGCTCAATTGTAAATTTCTTTTTTCAAGATTATTACGTCTTCTCTCTAGATCCGAGGCAACTACAAAAGAAGTTTTTCCACCCATGAAAGAGGATAGAAAACCGTTAATACATATATATTTAAAATTTAAAATTAACAGGGAAATATGACTGCATGCATACCAAAGACCCAAGTGCTGCCTCAAGAAGCCAGAGACACAATTCTAGAGGCTCCATTGAAAGAATTATTGCCCTCTAGTAAAGCAAGATTACACACATTTGCGAGAGCCCCGCAAAGAGAAGCTAGGGGGAGCATCTCCCATCCCTTGTGGAAAGAGTCCGAGAAGATACTAGATAACCGATCCATGGAGAACCTACCAATGGAGTCTCTTTAGCTAGGAGAGGGATTCAATCATGGTTATTCTCACTAAGGGTCGAGCTTGAGCTAAGGCAAGGAGAAGACCGAGTCTTTCGCTCTTAGTTGATGGAGTCAAGATTTATCTTTGTTAACTACGGCTTTCACTTTACTTCTAATCTTCGCGCCATGTGCCTTCTTCAACTCAATCCCTTCCAGATACTAAAGATAAGAAACAAGAGGCAACAATATTGTTTCAAATAACAAAGGAAATGTTTCTTACTTCACCCGTAAGCGATCGAAGTATCGCCGAGTACTTCCAACGGATTATCCTTGTAGCTTCTTTCTCAATTTCATGATCCAAAATTCCACAAACTCAAAGAAATATAAAAAGAAAGACAAGGAAAGATTTGAAGTGGAAAACATATTCTTTGCCTTATCAGCCATTTGAATTCCTCAGATGATGATATCCCGCAAGATTCAGGAAGAAACAGTGAGCCCGCGATGTAAGGGCCATTCAAAATCAAGGGTACAACCCACCACTTCATCCTTGGAGTGGCGAGGAGTAGTATTATCGTCTGGTGCTACCAATATCTTGTATGAGTAATTTATCCTCGTGGACATTATCCTTCTTTTTCAACAGCTAATACACCAAATGTAGATTTCGTGATTCTCATCTTTATCATCAATAATTTTCAAAAAGTTCTCTACGTGTATTTCTCAAGAATTATTTACGAGTTTAAATCGCAGTCCAACAAGATAGGGGTAAAGATCCTTCGTCAAAGACCACTGTCGCGAACTCAAGCATTAGGCTAATGCACCGCCACTTAATTGATAAACAGCCCGAGAGAATTTTTCATGGGCCAAGATTTCATAAAATAAAGGCATCTCGTGGATTGTATAAGGGAATGGGAAGTCCCGCGAGAAGCCGACCCAGCGAGACTATAATTTTTTGATCATCACATTGATGATCGAAACAATTTTGGCAGAAAGAATAGATGAAGATTCTTGATGTGAATGGTTGATAGAGTAAAACCTTCTTTGTAACTTCGTTGAACTTCATCAAAAGAAGATTTGTATGCACGACTAATGGAAGCCATTATCTTATGGGAATGGATGGGAGATTGGAGATTAGGATCAAGCAAGGGATGAAGAAAAGAATTACAGAGAGGGTGAGTTAAAATTGCTAAGGAGAGAGTCAAGAAAAGCTGCAGAGAAATTAAAGGAAGAAAAGAGGAGGAAAATAAAGCTATATATAGAAAATCAAAAAGATTTGAGGAAAACGAGGGCATGTAATGCGTAGAAGAGACACGAACGGACGAGAATAAACGGGTGGAAGAGACGTGTCAAGAAAAGACTTTAATGGTCAAAATCAGAGTAATAGTATTTGAGTCAAATGTATAAAGATAAGTAGTTGCGGCAAATCAAAATATTGATTCTCATGATATTCTCTCCTCGCAGAGGAGATATAAGGAGAGACTCGGGAGACTTTAACTTCATATATATACTACAAAGAAGCTTTAACTTCGCTAAAAGAATAGAGGCAAGTACGTACTTTCAAGAAAACATTCTTTCATTGTTCCTTCACCGATTGAAACCAAGGATTATTACAACAACAAATTTTTCCTTCAAATCGCTCTTCAAGCAATATTCAAGGAAAAAGAGGCAAGATGTAGGATCATAATATCGCAACGGACAAGGTTCATGGATTAACAAACACGGTGTCGCGAGGGAGCCAAAAATAAACGACGCGAATAACGCATAAACAAAACAATTGAAGACATGAAACTCAAGCGAGGAGTAAGAAGTGTCACAGAATGAATATTCGCGGCACTTGCGACACTTCGCGAGATATTCCCTGAATAAAGGACAATTTTAGTCGGGGGCTATCCACTATGTATTACCCTATATAAAGGGCTAAATGAATCATTGGAAGAGAGATCTTTTTGAATGGTGAAGCAAGTCATTAGATAGAGAAAGTTTAAGAGCGCTTTAATTTCCAAGTGTAATTCTATTGTACTGTAAACATTTCATGGAATCAATTAATAAATATTCTGATCACACATCTTCAATGGTTTAGTCAAGCAAAACCGAGTAAGGGGTAGTGGGATTTCCGCAACTACAAAACACTTTCTCAAGGATTCTACCCTCATAGATAAAGAACAGAGGCAACTATGGATAACCAAGAAAACATTTTATGTTCTTTTATCTTCTCTAAGAATCATTTTCAAAGAAGATGTTCATTAATGAATAACAAGAATCTTCACCAATAAGTGAGTAATAATTTCAGAATAGAGGCAATATTTCTTATTCTCATTCAAGGACGGATACTTCTTGTATTTCGAGGATTGAGTACTTCTTATACTTCTTCAAGGATACTTCATACTTCACATACTTCAAGAGATGATACTTCTTATTTACTTCGAAAGCTTCCTAACTTCACAAAACAATAGAGGCAAGTACGTACTTTTCAAATCCAAAGATTCTTTCGCCGTTCCTTCATCAACAAAGATCAACTATTACTATTAAACAACGGATTTTTCTTAAAGATCGCTCTTCAAGCAATATTCAAGAAAAAGAGGCAAGATGTGGGACCGTAATCTCATGAACAAGAACCATTTACAACATATACGAAGCGCCGCAGTTGATTGCGTAAAACGACGTGAATGATGGCGTCGGTTGAAAAACAAGAAAGATGTGAAGATCTTGCGAGATTTAAGAATGTTGCGAAATAAACACTTGTATGCTTGCGATAGTCTCGCAAAACCAGATCCGAAAATAAAGATTAGATTAATGTCACCACTATGTAACTACCTATATAAAGAGGAGAGGTGGAGAGAGAAAAGGAGATAATTTTTGGTAAGAGAGGAGAGAGATTTTTGGGAGAGAGATTTTGAGAGAGATTATTATTTTCTTTATCATCTTCTTCCCTAAAACTAGACTTAGAGCTCCAAATACTCATTAATGGAGTCCCAATGTAATACTTATGTAATTTTAATAATCATAGTGAAGAACCTAACCCCGTGGATGTAGATCACATTGATCGAACCACGTAAATTCTTGTGTCTCCATTTATAATTTTAGTACTTTTATCTTTATTTTCATATCAAATAAGTTTAGATCTAGAAATTATTATCATGATATCATAAGGTGTGTTGTGGGATTTCAAAGAACTACAACTACCACTCCTCCAATGCAACCTCGCCACTACCACTCCTCCTGCAACCCCGCCACTACCACTCCTCCGATGCAACCTGCCACTACCACTCCTCCGAACGCCGGTACTGAACCTGAGCCATCAATAATCCACTCTTCTACTTGGCCTCAAGAAGTCGGGAAAATCCACCTACCATAGGTGATCTCATGAAAGTGCAAGAAACTCTTGCCAAAATCATACCGATATGGTCGCCACTCAAAAGAACTATTCAACTATCTCAAGACTCTCACAGACAAGATGTCGTAGAAAACTCAAGAGAAAAGAAAAGCTAAAGAAAAGTCTTGATGTCGATGCCAAGTCACTCCGATCCATGTAGTAGATGATGAGGAAGTTCCTAAGGCCGGCAGATAATCCACCCAGCGAAAGAGCCATCCCAGCTTTCATCACTCGTGAAGACTTGGAACGACTTTTGGAGGATCGTGGAAAAGATAAGACGATTCTCGAGCATCGTCACCAACCTCCATACCCCCGCTACTACGCAAAGAATTCCTCCGCCAAAAGGTTACACCTCTCCAACCTTCACACTTTATGATGAAAATGTAACGCCGAGAACATGTTTCTGATTCCGAAGCACTGGGTGAACATGAGCACAACCATACTGTCCGTCTCAAGGAATTTTCAAAGTCTCGAAAGGTAGAGGCATATACAGTACAACAACATCGCACTGTGAAGTATCAAAAGTTGGGGAGAAATGGTTAATGCTTTCTACAGGAAATACTTCTTCGCTCTCGAGCAAATCACCCTCTCTCAACTTCTAAGGATGTTTCAAAGGAGTAACGAATATCCTAACGATTATGTGAAAAGGTTCAGGGTTCATGCCTTCGATTTCCATGATCCGAACGCCGCTGCAGCAACAACTCGTGGGACTTGTGCATCAACGAATGATCCGGGCCTATAGAGCTTTATTGGAAAATCTCAGTTCCGACTTTTCGTAACTCCATGGGCCCAAGAGATCGAACATCGCACCGCTCTATTGGAGAGATCTAAGACTACAAAAGCCGAAGAGCCACGGGAGACTCGCTGTGGAGCGTACATTTAATCAACAAACAATACAACCTCCAACCTTCCACAAATGTCAAGTACTTGCATGGGAACAAACGAAATTCTCGAGCCACCGCGCAAACATGCTTCCTCAACTCCCGTAAAGGCACAAAGGAAAGATAATACGCAAAATCCAACTCAACACACAAAAGCTGATCCAGACACCGATTTCCCTTCTCTCTTTGAGGAAGTTATTGAGCTTCTAGACGCCTGGATTCAAGACGGCACAATCAAACTACCTTATGTGAAGAAAGAGCAAATCAAGAGGCCATGGAAAACTCACACTGTCGCTTCCATAGGTTCACAACCATCCCACAAGTGATTAGTAACTTTGAAGCGCATATTTAAAGAGAAGTTGAATCGTGGAGAACTCAACCAGGGGACCAAGGAGTGCACAGAGACCTCTCCTACCATAACTTTCACTCTTTATGAACCACATGTCAAAGAAGTTGGTCAATCTTTTAATCGAACATGTTCATGAAGTTGTTATACTTATCAAAGGCTCTAAAAGGAGAAATGTTCACCACATCGAATCACATCGTGTCGTGAAAGTGCTTATTGATTCAAGAAGCATTTCCCGAGCCACCCTCAACAAATAAAAAAGAAATGTACGACCGGGACTTCTCGCCACGGTCCACCTCAAGGTAAATGAGTTCAAACGAGCATTGATTGATGTCTGCACGTCGTCAATGTTATCCTCTAAAACTCTGAGAGATGATGGTATCACGCGACAAGAAGCCATTCATGCTCCAGTAACAATCACAGATCATGAAGGAACACCCTGAAACGCTTATGGCCACATCACTCTCAAGGTTAACATAAACTCAGCCTGGACAGAAACAAAATTTTTCATAATTCGAGAAGATCCTGTGATATGATATGATTCTTGGACGAACATGGATTCACGCCGAAAGGTAACACCAACACCTTCAGTTGCACATTTATCTATTGAAGAAACCTCTCGATTCCTAAGAAGAAAAAGAAGATACTTCACCATTCCAAGATTTGAAGGAGGTCGAGCCCTAGCAGAGCTAACACAAAACCCGAAGAAGATGCAAATGCTTTTATCGGTTGTTTCGCACTCGTGCAAGTCTTATTCCTCTCATGTGTCTATATCATCAGTTTTCAAATATGCTTATTTGATCCGAGGACTTTACTCCACCAACAAATTAGCAATTGCAAAATGCTATGAATGGATAACTCGCCTCAAAGAATATTTCACCAAATGGTTAAGTTCAAAGAGCTTCTTCAAACTTAGCATATCATCAAAAAGTTTATTCTTTGAAGACATAGCCAAGCATGATAAACAATACCTCAAATACTCTCCTCTCGCATGAGTGTCCATACATACCACATCCATGGAACTCCACCGCACGAAGAATTCCAAAAGCATAAAATATTCAGGCACGAATGATCAAGTCTAACAAATTCTGTGAAGGAGATTTGGTTCTCAAAGCAACTAAACGAATTCCCATTCCGCAAAGAATTCCAACTGGGAAGGACCCTACATGGTCTCTAAGTCTCATTTGCCTGGGTGGATACTACAAACTGATCAACATGGATAACAAGGAAAGCGGTAGTGATACATGAGAATTGGCTCAAGGCCTTTGATGTCTAAGGTTTTGGATATTCGAGGTATTCGATGTTGGGCGGCACGAACACCTAAAATATTTGGCATTTAGAGTTTTCTTCATTGTATTTCAATTCCTCCAAAATGTTTGCAATACTTGCATTCAATAATTTAAATTCAAGAATTTATCAAAATTCGATTTACTTAAAGAAAATCTCCATCAAACCCAAAGAAAATCCTCAATCATCTACCGATCCAAAACCAATCAAAACCAAAAATAAAACCTCACATCTCTCAAAAGTTCATAAGTTCAAGATATTATGAAAGGAAATCATAGAAAATCAACAAAGAAAGATTTTTGTTCCCTCTCGCATCCTAGAAGACTTGTAAGGCCGCTTTCTCCATGTTCAGCTCTTCTTCATTTGCAATCTTGCCTTCCTTGTCCATCACAAAGATCATTGGGAAAGGGTATGTTATTCTCACATGAGTCCTTAATAGCATTCATCCTCTTACGAAGCCACTTCACATTGAAGCCAAGTCTCTCGGTAATTCTCCAAGTTGAACTCCCAATCAAAGAGTACATCCGAGTCACAAGATTTCTAGATCTAGTGCATATATCGCTTACAACACGCGTAAGATAACACTTACTTGCATGGTTAAGGAAGAAGCACGCTTTGGGTTTCTAGTAACGACGATGTGACCAAATTTCTTCCATATTTTCGTACAAGTTGGAATATCCAATGGGAACGCTCGAATCCACCAACTAGTTCGTGGTATGGGGGTGATGCATCAAACGGAGGATCAAAATCAACTCCTTCACTTGGGTCTTCATGCACCACTATACGGTTTTCAATCACCGGAGCAATCTCTACAACAACAGATTTCTTCAGCCTCTTTTACTTGCGGCTCATTTCTTTCATCACCGAAGCAACAACAATCGAGGTATCGATCCTTAATTGCTTCAGCAACAACATTCTCATGGCCTTGAAGTGCAGAGATATTTGCTTCTTTATCAATAACCTAGGGTTGCTCGCTTCATCATTATTGATTCCTTCATTCTCAACTTCAAAGATTTTGTATCTAATACGAAGATTACATGAGATTTAGGATCATCCAAGCATGAAACCAAAAGAAATCGTAAACTACAACATATAAATGGTATAGAATCATCAAGGTTCTTCATTCTACATGTTAGATGTCAACAACTAACACGAAAGTCACAAAGACACGTTCTACAACAAGCCCGCCCGAGAAGATTTTACACTCCCCTGTACAAATGGTGAACTGGGAGAAATTGATGAATAATCAATGGTTGGGTTATATACCATTCTCTTCGTATGGATGTTATCTACAACATATAAAAATTTCATAGCAATCGGATGAACGAGCAAAAAGTTATGGTCGAAACTCTGGACTACATGACAGCTGAAAATCTCCCTGAAAGTCTCCCTGGATGTTTGCTGTTTCATCGATTTCGACTCCTAAACATGCTCAAAACTCAAAAATATTCTTTGAATAAAGCTTGGAAATTTCCTGGGCATAAAGATACATATGCGGATCACGAAAAATCGACATCGGGCGAAGATTCTATGGCACTTTTGCTAAGAGGCTGAGTTCTGAATTTTCTGGTGACGTGTTTTCGGCGAAACTTTTCATAAATTCATATACATTTTCATTTATTCACTCGTGGATCAACAAGCTTATGTATCTATGAATAAAATACAAGAGAAACACCTACTTGGGTATCCTCCTGCATGCTCAAAGAACCCGAATTGCCCGCACAAGATCAACAACACCATTATCCGGTTTCGAGCTTTGGAAATTTTCTTATCACTATTCTCCGAACGAGCATCATGAGGGATTTCCACCTCCATGGCAACATCCTCCTGGAAGTACCCTTAAATAATTATCATTTTGTTTACAAAACATCATAATTGAATGTACGAGGAAATACTTACGCCCTCTTCTTCTTCAATCAAGTCGGAAGTAAATGCCCAAAAGAGCAGAATCAAGACCGTCAATACTTGATGGAGTGAAATTCTGCAACGGAATAGCAAAAGTCGTTTTCAAGATCCTAATTACACGGATGAGAAGAAGTCATGACGAAAGAGATATCGATAAACTCACCAAACAAGTCACCTGGGACTTTATGGTGTTAGGTAACATCTTATAATTTTACTCCCGCTCTTTTCCGCCATGAACAAAGCTTAGTTCGGCTTCCGAGAGGTTTACATCAATTCGTGGTCTTACATTACAATCATCATAATCTTTGAATACTTTGTAAAGTACTTACTTGTGAACATCCCGGAGATGTTTTCCGCTTTGTCACTACTGTGGAAATGCTTCAATCTTGGTCGAGTAGCAATCATCTCAGAGAAGGGGGCTCCTTCACTAAGGGTTGATTAACTCTTACAAAATCGATAAGCTCTTGAGTTGTTCATCCCAAAAGTCTATGTAACCCGAGTTACATATGAAACTCTTTTCAGAGCGGGGGAAACCAGAATTTGCTTCCTTACACATGTGCGGTCCAGACGGGTCATAAGTCGATCAATCAAGGTTTTCTTCTTCGGAAAGTCGGAACACACTGATCCATACCCATTTGCCGAGCCCTATCAATATTGTATTCTTCCACTGAGAATTCACCATGCATTATGGATATTAGGTAACCGGGAGTACAACTTAGCATAAAAGCTCTCTCACCGTCAGTCCAAATCAGCACTGCATTTCAAAGTCATGCTCTCTTCATCATTAAAAGTTCTCAATCGAGATATGTAAGGGGGAACTAATACCCATGGGTGGAATTTAAATTCGTATCACAATCCGTAATATCAACAAAGAGAGTCTTCGGTGAGAGGTTGCTTTGTAGACCAGCCGCATGATCCTCGGCATTAATTTTTCTCGGAGAAAACATGACGAGCATCAAAGATTCAATCCTTGCAAAATGGTACGTGGAATAGGTGCATAATTTCTTGAAGTGCTCCCACATCAAAGCTTGAGAAACATTGTATTAGCGTAACATTCATTCTTCATAAAACCGTTCGAGACACTAGAGTCCATTATCAAGAGTCCAAGTTAGAATACAAAGAACCGTGAACAAGCTACCTATTGGGAGTTGCTGCCCCCGAGCCATCTTAATCACAAAAGGAATCACGAACGGCTTCAACAAGTTTCCAAAGCATCTTCAAATATTTCTCCTGGATAGCCATAAACACAAGAAAGCAAAAACAGATAACGTATCGTCAACAAGGCTACCCAGAGAGTATCTCTTGCCACCAAAGGTATTAACCAATGAGCATAACAACCTTTGCTTCCAGATGTTTTTATTAATCTCCTCCATCGTGGTTGTCAAGAGGTTAGAGATTGCAACCTCCTCTGTGAAGAAAGATTTTCGTGAAGATTGCCCGTGATTGGAAGATGCAACAAAGCAACTACATCTTCTAAAGTAATGGTAAACTCTCCCATCGCATATGAAAGAGTGAGTTGGAATACAACATCGAGCAAGTAAAGCTACAATACCTCACGCATCATGAAAAATGAATAAATCTCCAGAAGCTTGAATAGCTCAGACACTCGCGCATCATGCAACTTAGCTCGAACACGAGGAAAACCAAAGATGTACCTCATGCCCATCCAAAACTTTCCAAGGGCCGTCGAGAAAGCTTGAATTCAATGATTGATGCAGAAAATATCCTCGTTCGAGACATAATCGAATAGCCGCCTAAGGAGTCACCAGTTTTTTCTGAGTAACCTCTCTGGGATTTATCAGAAGACGAAATGCTGGAGTTTTGAGACGCTTTTCAGGCCCTTGGTCTATGAAGAATGCATCCTCTATGTTCTAACGTTCTTGATTCCGTGAGTTTCATCTTCGCCAATGGAAGTCTCATCCGTGCATGAATCATCCCTAGAGCCATCATTGTCTATGTGTGAATCTTCCCTGGAAGCATCATTGTCCCACACATGTCATCTCTGGAAGCATCATTGACTTGAGAATCGACATCCTTGCAAAGTAGTCAGAACGTTCACACAATACTTCACTTCAAAGATACCATTATACAAGATGCAAACGTCTACAAAATGGTAATTCTCAACTTTACCTTTTATGATTCTACTAGCGCGATAGTGATTGTAATGCAAAAGTTAACACTTCAAAACTTGCTCGTTTCTTCAAATCTACAAAAACGAGCATAAACTCGCATTTTCATAAAATCATGAATATTTCTACTGCGTGAGTATTCTCCATGGAATTATGAAAACTAAAACATTATTTCATCATAAATAATTGTTTACTTACAAAGAATACACAAAACTCAAGTTTTGATTTATCTACAATATAAAGCATACGCTTTGTTTCGAGTGGTGGCCAGATTTATTCAGGCAAAGATAAATCTACTTGTCGTGGTTGTGCGTATCACACCCATAACCCGCACGTGCGCCAAGGCTAACTTTGCCTATATGAGTGGTGGTCGGATTTATCCTTGGAAAAGATAAATCAAAGCGCAGATCCTCCGTGCCACACACTAGCAACACGTGGTGTTCATTCCAATATTATGAATTAAAATGAATACTCAAGTCAAGATATTAAATTTTAAAAATTATAACGGGAGGTTCGAACTCATGACCTATTGTGTCATAAGAGTGGCCTCTAACCATTGTTCCACCTTGGTTGGAATTGATAAAAAGATAAATCAATAGTGGTTATTTGTTCAACTTAAATATTAATTAGTATAAGTATTTTATTAATTAGTATAAGTGATTTGTCTATAGAGAAGATAAATCTATGGTTATGGTTTGTTCAACTTAAATATTAATTAGTATAAGTGTTTTATTAATTTAGGAAACATTAATTTCTCATGATAAATGATTTATTAATTTTACATCATAAATATCCCTTAATTAATATTAATACATATCTCCATAAATAAGTAATAATTTTGATAAAAATTATTTCAATAGATATTAGTGGTGGTGGTGGTGGTGGTAGTAGAGGAAGAAGTAAGTGGTGGAAGCGGTGGAATGTGTTACAAAGTGGTGGAGGCGGTAACATTAGTTTTGGTGGAAGAAATAGTATTTGGATGGTTTTAATGGCGGTGGTATTAGTTTTTTTCTTTTGAATCAAAAATAATAAATTTTTTTACATGACGGGTAACATTGTATTGTGAAAAGTATAGTTGGTTGTTTTTGACACGATCAAAAAGGATAACAAATACTTTTGGGATGATACCAAATCATATAAGACAAAATGGTTGTTTTTGGTGCCCACGCTATCTTTGGTAACTGCTCGCACGCATGATTTTCAGTAATAACAAAAAACATATAGTTGAATAAATTAATTGACGACCTAAGTTTGTTAAATCTAAACTTTATACATGACGGGTGGGATCAAAAGTTATAAGTGTGCCCAATATTCTATGAGGGATGGAAAATGGTGGTGGTGGGAAAGAAGTAATATCTCGGTGGTTTGTGGTAACCGCCTTAGTTTTGATGAGTAGTAATTGACTATGTTAATTATGTGCTGCTACAAAAGGATAACACTATAAATTAGAAATGTGGTTGACGTCTTAATGCTAATATAAACTTGGTTAAAATACATGAAAATTAAGAAGAAGAAAAAAAACATTTGGATGTCACGTTATATAATAAATAACACTAAAAACTACATATTTAGTATCAAGGTTTCTCCGTCCAATAGATAAATCTAAGGTTGTATTGAGATCCCGGTAAGCATAAGGCGAGTTGGTCTTGGATTTCAATGATAAATGAATATAATGAACGCCTCCTCTCGGTTTGTCCAATGAAAACCGAAACCTTCTAAAAAAATAATCAATCGAACAACACTTAGATGGAACGCATCACCACCAAAGGTGTAAACTTCTCCGAATTGCTACATATCCAAAGTGAAATTTCTACAAATTAATCTGGTGATTTCCTCCTACCGTTGCTAGGCATGCAATTAAATCTCTAATAGTGATTTTAAAGGTATTTAATAATTATAAAATTCTCTTATAAGTTTTGTTTATGCAAGTATTGATTTAACTTGGGTTCTTTTATATTTTTGTGTTAAGTTCATGACTTTTTAATTTGAATACATGTTTGGTTAACAAACTTTGATACATATAGGTATTTTCTTTGTAGAACCGATGTTAGTCTCTCATTTTTCCCGTTAGCACATTGTTTCGATCCCGTATTTGTAGACATTATTTGACTAATATTGGGGTATTTGTTTAATCTCAAGGCCGATTAAACCCAATGTGTGTTGTATACATTGAAGACGATTAAGTTTGTGTCGGCTCTACCTTGAAACTAATAATTTTTCTTCTAAGGTTAGTTGAATTTATGTAGATACAAATATCAATATGACTATGCTCTTTAAAACTCCAAATTACTTGAGTAACACTAGATGTGAGAACGTCATTCATGCACTACTTAGCATAGTTGGTGTGAAATCTTTTTATCCACTAATTTCTTCAATATTATGTTATCAATATGATTGAGAAAGAATCTTACACATGGTTTGATTTACTATTATAACTTTATTTTTCAACTCACATGTGTATATCTCACCCTTCCAATAGCCAAGGGTTCTTCATTTTTATAACTCTCACATTTGCAAAAAATAAATAAATAATTTTTATCTATAGTAGGGAAAATATTATGTGTTTTTGCTTCACTCCTTAGAGCCTTAGTTATCAATAATTTCGGAACAAATGTATTCATAAACATCATGAGTTGGATTGGCTTTTAGGTTTATGTCTTTGTTAGATGAAATATTCTTTTTGAAGTTTGAAATTATGGTATGATGGAACAATAAATGGGGAAAATTTTTATTTACTTTGTATTTTTTATTTTATTTTCATGTTAGCACAACATTATTACTCCGTCCGTGATAATAAATTGGAATAACATGCTTAAGTAAAAATAAAAAGATCGTGTAACCCATTTTGTTTCCCAAAACCTATTTGAATATCAAAATAATTACTCACGAATAAAATGAAGCAAGAGAAATGTGAACAATATCGTATTAGAGACAAAATATCCTGCGTTACGGCACGGGTTAAGATCTAATATTTATATATAACGTGATTAATTCACGTAAGTAAAAAAAAATGTTTTGAGACCAGTAAAGCTCATGAAAATAAAATCCGTGGGATATCCCACGGTTTTATAAAAATACATATCCATGAACATGCCATGTTTTTATAAATTTTTTTTTTTCCTTCGTACGATCGTCTTTCTTTGAAACGAAGGTTTATTTCGGTTCGGTGAAAGCTCACATTTTTTCAAGGTGAAGTTTTGGTCTTCATGAAAGCTCATAAACAAAAATTTTATCACTAGACACAGGTCTATACATAAAAAAAAATCTCTACTAGGTCAGGGATTATTAATGGGTTCTCAAACTAACGATGAAACGAACGTACGTTTTCTAAAAATAAAGGTTTTCAACAAAACTCACACTCAAATATACACATGTATATAATTTCAACATGATCAAAGCATGAACAACTCATGAACTCAACAAGCTTCTGTAAAAAAAAAAAAAAAAAGAAGTGCGGACATACCTGGTCGGCGCCGGCAGGAAATTGGCCGGACGGTGATTACTCCGGTCGGACGGCGGCGGCGCTCCGACAAATTTTTCTCTTCTCCTGTTGACGTGAAGCAGATGATGAGTTGATGAAGGTGGTGGTCGTTCAAGGTGAAATAAAAAAAAAGGGGATTAATTCCCTTTTATATCAAATCTTATTTCCAAAACCCAATCTCACAAGGATTTCCTTATTGGGCCCGGCCCGAGAATCCTAAAACGACCAAGGTCCCGTCATCAAAACCAGCGGTTCAACACCAATTTATGCTCATTAAACGATGCTCTATCATGCCACTGGAATCTTCATTCAAGTCATGGTTTGCTCGTACTATCAAAATCCGGTAAGGTCTTACCTAATGACTAAGTTCAATTGCTTATATTTTTTGTGATTAGGAAAATCACCATTCAAAGGCCGATCGAGGAACATGATTGTCCCTCACTAAGCGGGGGACTTAATGTAGATGGTGGATTTTCGACAAAGGCTAAAATCGTAAACCCATACTTATACGTATTCCCGATCCAAAGCAATCGAGATAAATATTGAGGCTCATGTCTCTTATCTAAGCATGAAAGATCATGCTATAAGAATCTCTCGATCGAGAATACTTTGTCTCTCGTAGTATATATATATATAGATATGTAGTCTCTCAATTGAGGTAGCGACATATCTCACGAATACTGAGAAATTTCAGTAATTACTTTTATATAGAATCAAAAGATTAGACGGCTCCTAGACAGCTAGCCTGCTAGTATAGTGCAATAACGTCTTCAGGATGTAACAATGTTTTCCCTGACTATATGAAAGAAAATATGACGCTTCAACAAGCTCATATCACTCAATTTCCGAATAATTAATGCTCCTAGATGACCGTGCTAGTATAGAGCCATTAATTAATTATTCTCGAAATCAATATATTCATTAACTGAATCCCTGGAAAATATTCAATATTTTCATAACATTTCGTTACTTCAATTTATGGTTCTTCTCAGCAGAATTCCATGGGTTAGTAATAAATATTCAACACACGGGCATCTGAGTTACCTTTGAGTAAGCCCCGACCAAAATGGTGTAAGTGTACTCAACGATGATGCACTAACAATCATCGCACAAACAAGTATTTCAAAATACGACGAGACGATGAACCTATGCAAATAGGAAAGAAAATAATAAATTAATAGTCAAGGCGCTAGGGGACTGGCTCACCGGCCGGCCAGTCATGCCGTGACCAGTCCCACGCCCAAATTCTATATTTTATTATTTTCCTTGATCTCATGAAAATCCTTTCATTTGAACAAATATCCTTCGTTTTGAGGAAACTCCTCAGTTTCATGGTGTTTCCTTCACACTGAGGAAATAATATAAAATTAGGAAAAATATTGTGGGGCCGTGATTATTGGCCAACCGGCCATGCCTTGATCCCGGCCGGCCCCACACCTCATGGTTCCTCATTATTTTATTATTATTTCCCTAATCTCATGATATTTCCTTGATCCCATGAAAAATAATATAAAATTAAGGAAACCCGTGGGACCGGACCATAGCCGGCCGGTCATGCCCTAGCTGGCCCCACACGTCTTATTTTATTATTATTATATTTTTCATATTTCCTTAATCCCATGAAATTCCTTGAATTCATGACGTTTCCTTCAAATTATGAAAATTCCTTCAAATCATGAAATAATACATAAAATTAGGGAAAACTCACGGGACCGGGCCCTAGCCGACCAACCATGCCCAAGCCGGTCCCACACGTCCCTTATTTTATTATTATTATTTTTTATGTTTTCCTCATCTCATGGAAACTCCTTGGTTTTATGATATTTCCCTAAAATCATGAAAACATAATAATATTAGGAAAAATACCATGGGACCGACCCTTGGCCGGCCGGTCATGCCTTGGCCATAACCGGTCCCACACTTTATGATTCCTTCATTATTTTATTATTTTTCCTTCATCTTATGAAGTTTTCACGGTCTCAGCAAAAATCCCTGATTTCTCCATATTTTCTCAAAATGTTGCTCAAACGCACACTAGAAAATATCAAAATTCTCATAACTGAGATACGAACACTTTGGTGACGTGATCATGTTACCTTGACCGACCAGGGTTGGCTCTTTGGCTTGCAAGAGTCCGGTCCCATGTATTTTGACAATTTTGACCTAATTTGCGCAATTGCACATATTAGGTCCAAAACTCTTCCAAACAACTTGGAACTTCATAAGACGATCAATATTCGATCCCGTGACTACCCAGGGCCGGTTTCATGACCCCTTGGTCGGTCACTCACATCTTCATAATTAATTAGGTTTCATTACCTAAGGTTCAGACGAGCATTGTTTTAATAAATGATTAAACCAGCATTTAATCATCCTTTCATCAAATCAACTGGTCTTCAGGAGACCTTGATATTTGCTCACGTGAGCATCTGGGCGCTAAATGGTTGATCCATAATCCCATGTAGCCGGTCCCTCCTTCGCTCTGTGGTTAATTTTCAATAAACCATCAGTTAATCATCAATTGATCAAATTAGGGTTTTGAGTCCAAGGTTCATAATTCCAGATTCAAACGCTAATAATTTTACGTTGATCCCGTGATAAAAATTTTATTTATCATACTCGGTTCAATTTCCAGTATCTTATTTGGTCATGCTACCAATAATTCATCGAATGAGCAACATTTACTCAGATGAGAAATATTTGCTCAAACCGAGGAATACTGGTTCAACTATCAATATTCAACAATTCATCGAATGAGAAATATTTGCTCATGTTATCTTATTCACGCATTATATCTCTGTCTCAACAGACATGTTCAATTCATGAGTCTCAGAATATTTCCAAATCACGTTCGACTCAACAAAACAAGGACTCATCATCCCATGAATTCATGAAGTCAACAACTGACTAACTAAATACACGTCTGCCTTGCAGACTCCACAATCACACAAGACATCAATCGTGTTACATGGGGGGATATTAACTAGGGTTTTGGTCTGGCGGTCTACGACACGTGTATTCATACATACGATGAGAATGTGAGCAAGTCGTGCAATCAGTTGAAGGAGTTAACAAAGTAGTGGATGGAAAATCAACCAAGTCTCCGCACGTTGAGCAACTGGTTTTAACACGATTTCCACTTCCCCATTCTTTGATTCCATCAACTGTCACACTTCATGATATCATGGTGTTTTCAATTCCAAAGAATATAAATAAATCTCTCGAATCATGATTGAAACAAGGATAATCTCATCTCAAATGCACAACACGAGATTAACAATACAACTTCTCAACGAGATCAAATTCAATCATTCAAAATTTATCTTATTTTCGAGAATACACAACACACCTACAATCTTTGATCACCATTGATCTCACACATTTCTCACCTTCCCTCCTACGAGCACCGACCCATCCTCTCTTGTGACCGAATTTACTCTGGAACGGCCATTGTCTTGGTTTAGGCCGGAGTACTACAGATTGATCTCTCGAATTCAAAGCACTCCCTTCTTGCAGTGCATCTGTGTGAGGTTAAGCATTTTGCTTGAACTCCTCCGCGCGATCATCTCCTCAATTCCGTAAAAAACCAGTGAATCGTTTTTCCCTATCTACAATACTGAGTCGACACAATACAATAAATCGGTTCACACTTCGTGTGATTGTCTATGGATACGAGATCGAGACAATACGACAACAAGATAACTTGTGTGATTGACTATGGATACAAGATCGAGACAATACATCAACGAATTATGATACTTGATAATAGGTTCGGACTTAACCGAACTCTATAGGATCACTATCAAGTATATGTGGAGTTAACGTTTGTGTATTTTACTTTTAATTATAATAAAACAATTGTAATTGCAGAAATAGAAAAGTAAAAGACACAGCAAGATTTTGTTAACGAGGAAACAACAAATGCAGAAAAACCCCGGGACCTAGTCCAGAATTGAATACTCTCAGAATTAAGCCGCTATACAAAATATAAACCAACTTCGTATAGTTGAGACCAAGCAACTACCCCTAGTTCACTTAGTTTCCTCAGTATCCCTGCGCTTCCGACTTCGATGAGTGCACGCACTGGAACAATTTCTTTGGATCGTATTCCAAACAATAAAGGAACACTAAATCTATTTGGTAACAACTCTTTCGATTCTTTCAAGATAAATATATCTCAAGTCATATGCAAAGTCTCTTCCATTTAATCTAATAAACTCCTTTGCCTGGTTAGATCAATATATCCAATAACTACCAAAGTAGTCAAGTTTAGATTCACACTCAATCCAAATAAATCTCAAAGAGATATATTGAGAATGCCGATCTCACGCAACTAATCAATCGAATAAATCCGATTCTAGTTGGATCCCAGCCGATCAAGGTTTGTGCACACCCAAAGATAAGAGAACCAAATAAGAAATCTTTTTTGTCTTCAAATCCTTTTTAATCTTCAATAAACTTCTGCACAACACCACTTGAATCTCTTATGATCAATCACGCACATAACAAAGTCTGTTAACAATGGATTATCACAAGATGTCTTTAGATCTACAAACAGTTCTAAAGATCCCGTCGATACTTCGATCTAGTTTGAGTGAATCTTATATCAGAAGAGAAGATTCTCAAGAATAAACAAACAAGGTGCAATCAAAGTTTCAACAACCGTTAGTCAATCAAATCAATCGAAAACTAATAACACTGCAATTATTTAGTTTCCCACAAACGGTACTCGTAGAGCTTCTTGATCCCACAGAAGTCTTTAAACGAGCTGTCGTAAGAGATTTCGCCTAATTAGGGTACTTTTCCTCTCCGGATAGACGGCTCCACCATAAACAACAAAAAGATGAAGTTTGCCTTGCTCTTAGGATAGTTTGCTAGAAATGAAAACTTAGGTATTTATAGACCAAGAATGTTTGGACACCAAGGAATTTCCAAAACCGAAAATATTCTCAAGATATGCAATGAATAGAAAAATTCGGTTTTCCTAATTCCAATAAATGCTTGTCCAAAATTTTCGAAATATCTCAATAGAAAATCTCCAATTAGTAAATGCACATTACTAATTTTTATTCTCTAGAGATATGCATTTAATTACTGGTAATTAAATCATATAAAACCAAAAACCTTAATTAAAATATTCTCTGTAGGATCAGAATATCGCAACACTAAGATTCTCGCGAAATCCATAAACGACACACTGCGAAGATATCGCGGGATGGAAGTAAAAACGACGTAACGGATGACGACAGCCAAAACACGAGAAAGATGTAAAGATGTAGCGAGATCGAGGAGTGTCGTGAGATTTGACATTTGTACATTTGCGATACTTCGCAAGACATACCCGAAAATAAAGGACAGCTTAGCTGTCATCCACTATGTAATGTCCTATATAAAGAGCCGAATAGGCTTACGAAAGGAGAGATCTTTTTCGAGTGTTGAACAAGTCATTAAGAGAGATAAAGTTTAGAGTGATTGTAATTCTTTGGTTTATCTCCTTTTTATCTTGTAACATTTCTGGAATTTGATCAATAAAACTTATAATTGTTCATCTTAAAATGATTTGATTGTGTGGATTCTTGTGAGGGGTGTAGTGTGGGATTTCCTGCAACTACATAATGGCGCTAGAAACAGGGATGAGTGAAGATTGATATTGTGATTTGGAAGGATTTGAAGTAGTAGATAACGAATTTCATATAATTTTCAACAATTCATTAAGATTAAAGAATGGCAAGAAGAAGACATACATCGTAACAACCAACGATTGTTAGAAGGAGTAGGAGACTTGGCTGGAGAAGAAAGAAATGAAATGGGAGAATCTTCAAGAGCAAACACAAGAAATAATGGAGAAAATCGGGTTCAATCGCCAATTCAAGATGCACCAATACAAAATAGAAGTGAGGATTATGACAGAGTAAGCGTACACACCTGGCGATCGGATTCTGTAGATGAAATAGGGGAAGAGCAGCAATTAGGAGGTAATGGACAAGAAGAGAGAGATCAAGAAATGGTTGGAGGAATAATTCATGGAAACGAAGAGATTACAGCGTTAGAGGCATTGAGACAAACAATACGCGAAGAAAGGCGATTAGAAACAAAAGAACGTGCAAATTTGACAAGGCAAAATCATGAGTTAAGGATGGAAAACATAAGGTTACAGAACAGAAGGTCAAGAAGCACTACAAGATCAAGATCAGTAAGGGAAGAAGTAAGACGAGATATACCTGTAGAAAATGCTAATGAAGAAATTCAAGAAGAGATACAAAATTTAGAAGAGGAACGCCGCGAAAGAAGAGAAATAAGAGGAGATCATTATATCCAACATGGTGAAATTCTCCAAGATGGGAAAAATGATGGAAATCAGAGAGATAGACACCGACAAAGGCGAAATAATCAAGAGGATGGAGAAAATCAGGAAGAAGGAAGGAGAATATTACATGGGAGAGAAGTATAAAGAAATCACCAAGCAATTCAGGATGAAATTGAAAGGCATTATACTGAACAAGCACATCTAGCTCGCGAGAGGGAAAGACTAAGAGCAGAAATGGAAGAACAAGAATTACAAGAGGCAATTCGCCAAAACAATCATGATAATCGAGAAAGGAGGCGTGAGCGTAATCGCAATAATGATAATATTAATGAAGAATACGATAGAGTACTAAGGAGAACTGAAAGACGGCAAAGAGGAGAAAATGAGAGATATAATGGTGTGCGAATCCATGAAAGGAATGAAAGAGAAGGTCGCAGAGAAAGACGAGAAGAAAATGATGATCAAGAGAATCAAAACGGATATGAACGCAGAAGAAGAGAGGCGGAGTTAAAAAGGCCAATGGAAGATAATTCTAGTATAAACAAACAAATTTTGAAAGAGCTAGCGGAAATGAGAGGAATGTTAAATAATAAGAAAGAAGGAGGTAGGAGACAATTGGATGAAGCTATAGAAGAAGCTGCGAAAACCCCATTCACACAGGAAATACAATTAGAAGGAATACCCACAAAATGCAATTTGCCTACATTAACCAGCATTTTTGATGGATCAACTTGTGCAATACAACATATCAAAGCTTATTTGAGATGTATGTTACAATGGGAAAATCATGACGCTATATTGTGCAAATACTTTGCATCAAGTTTAAAAGGAGAATCTCTGAAATGGTTTGAAGGCCTGCCAAAAAATACTATAGCATCCTTCAATCATTTACAGGCTATATTTTTAGGGGCGTACATAAGTAACAATTTCTCGCGACCTGGCATTGAAGATATATTTGGATTAAATCAAAGGGTTGGTGAAAGTTTGAAACATTTGACCATGAGATGGAAGACAATGTGTAGAGACATGGCGGGTTGCGTTGATGAAAGATATCTCATTTTATCATTCATTAATGCTATGTTCGCAACCAATCTGTTATACATTCAAATTTTCAGAGTTAAGAACACAATCACAATGACTGAGTTGCGAGAATTACATGAGGAATATATTGATCTCGAGGAAAAACAAAATGAGATGGAATCATACCCAGTTGCGAACACGAGTTTAAATGTAGCGAATGCAAGCTTGTTACCTAAGTTGATAAATACAGTGGCGAGCACTTCGCAAGGACAACCAGAGTTGATAATGGGTGATAATCAGCAGAAGCTAGTAGCTATGGTGAGTCGTGACCAAGAAGAATACGAGAGAGAAAGAAATTTCTATAACCGCGATGGAAATAACAAAATTCAAAGACTTGGTCAGCCGCAAGAAAATTATGGAGGTCAAAGGCAAAATTATCATAGGGGACAAGGAAGCCGCAGGATAGTATGGGAAGAAATTGAGATGCCACCTCTGAATTTTAGCGTGGAGAAAATATGGGAAGCTATAATCTTGATGGAAAATATACCAACACCATGGAATATGGGAAAGAAGCCACCTCCAAGCGAGAGAAGCCATGAATTTTGTTCTTATCACCATTTCCATGGACATACAACAAATGAATGCAGAAATATAAAGAGAATCATTCTCAGGATGATAGATCAGGGAAAGTTAAATCATTTTCTAGTAAAGAAAGCTCAACCTCAAGCATTACCACCTCCTCCAGAAATTCCCAGGGCGAACACAACAAAAGAACGTGAAGCATTTGTGATAGAAGTTGGGGCAAAAGAAAAAAATCTGTTTTGTAACTCTATTGTACATTCGTACAAGACAATTGAAGATTTCCACGATATTACCCTCAGCAGGGTTTTCGCAAGGGATGCCAATGATAAAGAAATAATGAACACCGCGAAGACGTCGTAACTGGAAGAATGGCAAAAGCAGATCATTTCTTTTACTGCGGAAGAAGTACCTGAAGGTGGAGGAATGCATGATAACCCATTGGTGGTGAGATTGGAGATTAACCCAAAACCTAATGATGATGAAGATGATGAAGCGGAAAACTCATGGGCAATTAATAGAATTTTAATTGATACCGAGAGTTCTGTGAATATCCTTTTTTATCATACCTACAAAACTATGGGAGGAAAAGACGCAGATTTGATACCTTCAACCTATAAAATTTATGGTTTTAATGGTAGCGCAAATAAGCCAAAAGGAGAAGTTCATATGCGAATTCCACTGAAAGGATTATCTTCTGGAATTTTATTCTGCGTAGTTGATGTGGAATCACCATACAATGCGCTGATCGGACGACCATGGCTACATGAGATTTTAGGTGTCGCATCAACTTTCCATCAATGTATCAAGCTCCCTCATCCCACTGGTGTTGGCATCATAAAGGGAGATTGGGTTGAAGGAAAGAAGTGTTATGAGGTTGATATCGAATCTCGTGAAGAAAGAGTGCTGAAACAGAGGAGTTGGAAAAACAACATTAAAGAAAAACAAAGAGGTGAAAGATTAATGGTAGATGTAATAGAGCAAAGAGAGGAAGAAATGCTGCAAAATCAAAAAATGATGAAGACAGAAAGTGGCGAAGGTTTCGCAATGGACAAGAAAATGACAGGAAGCTTCAAAAATGCAGAGGCAGAAAGTAGCAGAAGTAAGAGACTTAAAGAATAATTGTAATTGTTAATTGTCAGAGAAAAACTGGGAAGGGAGACGACAAATGTAAGTTATTAAAAAAAAAAAAAAAAAAAAAATCGTGAGTGGTGAAAATGGAGTCGTGTAAGAGTTGATATGAAGAAGAAGAAAATATATTTTACAAATGGCAAACGTGTTGCGAAAGTACAAAAGAGCTTATATAGGCAGAAGAATTAACAAAATAATCAGAAAGAGGCGAACTTACTATGGCGTACACCCTAGTTCGCGAACACAATTTCGCAAGAGGCAAAGTACCTAAAGTGCGTCATAGTAGGCGGTACCTATATTACATATAACAAAGAATTAACAAAATAATCGAATGGGACGAACCTTCATGGCGTACACCCTAGTTCGCGAATAAAATTTCGTAAGAGGCAAAGTACCTAAAGTGCGTCATGTAAGGGGGTATTCGTAACGTGGCTCATGGAAAAGGTTACACCGCCCGGAACCTAAGTCATGGAGATTGGGGTAATAAAACCCATCCGGAGAGGTACCTTGGATTTTCAATCTAAGCTAGTGACTTAGATTGGACGACCTGGGGTCTCTTCTAAGGAGTGACATTTGACCAAGGCGCCGAGGTACATGGTTGAGCCAAGGGTGCTCAGCGGGGCATTTGAAGTGTCTCGGCCATTCTTGGCAAGTCTCGGCTTATGCTGCACTCGACCCGAAGAAAACTCCACTTAGGGTGCAGTCTCGTAACCATAAGCCCTATAGGCAAAAGGGTTAAGAGGCTGCGAAAACAACTGGTTGTTGTTGAGACCGTATGGGAGGAGCTAGCCTTGTATGACAGAAGTACGCCTCCTTGAAGGGGCAACCATGGGGAAGATAAGGGCGGCACCCTCCATTAGGGAGCTGATAGTGTCAAAAAAGACGCAAATGTCACGAGACTTTATGTTCGCAAGAATATTTAGGCTTGTCATATTTGTGCAACAATCGTGAAGAGGCAAAAATACAAAAGAGTAGATAAGACGAGATCAATGGGTCCTTACATGCAAATGTAAGGACGTCCTGCGATTTCGTCGCAAAGACGGCAATGTCATGGGGCTTTACGTTCACAAGGATATTTAGGCCTGTCATATTGTCGCAAGAAAAATATCATGCAGAGGCAATAATACTAAAGAAATGATAAGACAAGATCAATGGGTCATTACATGAAAGTGTAAAGACGTCCTGCGATCTTGTCGCAAAAACGAGAGGTGGCAAAATAAGACCTTTAACTAGGAAGGCAAAATAAGACCACACAAGAGAAATGATAAGGCAAGATCAATGGGTCATTACATGAAAATGTAAGGACGTCATGCGATCTTGTCGCAATGATAAAGTTCAGCAGAAAATATCTGCGAAATTATGCTTAATCTCCCATTCGAATACAAATAACAGAGGCAAGTATGGGAATGATCAAGAGCGTGTTATTTGTCTTCATATAACAGATTTACGCATATATTGATTAACCATATTGCAAAAAAGAATTTCTCTTTATGTGCAGGAAGAAACAAGAAAGATAGAAATTGTATTCAAAGACTCAAGAAATTCACAAGAAAAGAATACACCCGAAGATGGGAGATTAGAAAAATGATTGTATAAATATTACAAAGGAAGAAAAAGGAAAATAAAATTATTTCTCATTTGATCCTTCCCCTTCATTATCTTCATCAGATCCTTCAACTTCTTCATCTTCATTAGATTCCTCTTCTTCTTCACTAGCAACGCTATCATAAATATCCAGAGAAGGCATATTTTGGGAACTTCATCAAGAAGGCAAGGGTACTTAGACCGAGGGATGTTATTGTCATCGCAGACCATCTCAATAGTTTGATTGCGAAAAAGAATAACATCATTCTTAAAATTCGCGATAAAGTGATCTTTAGTTGGTTCTTGACCTAGAATATTTATCATCCCGAGAAGAAAGATTTTTGGCAAGTTGCTCTTTCTCGTAAGATTCAAGTTCTTCAATTCTTTTCGGAACCTTGCTTCACTTTCTCGCGAACATATAATATTGAATCAGCAACTTGATGACAATTTTATGCAAACAATTAAATAAAAAAGAATAATTAACAACCTTTTCTCGTCGTAAACCATATCTCTAACCAAGGCCGTATGCTCACCCTTGAAGACTAATATTAACACCTAAATTATTTCGCTAAGAATAGCATCATCTAGAACCTTCAAGAAGAGTCAGCCCAAGCAAATTCATCATCATTGTTTATGAGAAGAAGGGAACGAATTTGATTCTCTCTTTCGATTTAATTTTAAGAATAGCATTTTGACGGATGGATTCATCCTGTAAAAATCAATTTGAACTTCAAGAAGAGTCTTTGGAATTTCGCTAATACTTGAGCACCTCGAAGGGTTTTCTTCTTCTCCAACAACTTCAACACCAACCTTCACACACAAATGAAGATAAGAAATAGAGGCAACAATATTGTTAAAAAAAAAAAGAATATATATATAAAGTGTTTCTTACTTCATCCATGACGGAGCTCTTGCATGTAAGAGCGATCGTCACCCATCCCTTGCACTAAAGTGATAACCTTCCCGGTCCGATTGTAGCTCAATCTTAACTTTTCAATCTAAAAGTTTTCACGAGAATCAAAGGATAAGGGAATAAGCAACCAATGAAAGATTACGAAGTACGCAAAGTTGTAAGACATACCTCTTTATTCTTCTCGGGCTAATTGAATACCCAAGGTCGATAAGTAGCGAAGTTCGCTGGAAGTACATTCGAGCCTGCGATATAAGGCCCCTTTAACACCAATGGAAAAACACACCATCTATCGTCTTTAGAGTGACGCAGGACGTTGTTTTTACCGAGAATGCCGATCAATGTCTTGCATAAGGAGCTTATCGTCGCAACATCATCCTTTCTTTCGGAGACGGACACCCCGGCGAGTATTATCCCTCCTCATAGGAATGAATTCATAATTCTCGTAGAAACTCTCGATGTGTATCTTTCAAATGAGTATCACCAATTCCTTAAATTTTGGGTCCCTAACTTCTGTTGGGTAAAGAGACCCCTTACCAGCGCCACGATTGGCGAACTCAAGTATTAAGCGAATGCAATCCCCGCTTAATTGATAGACAGCTCGCGAGAAGTTCGCATGAGCAAGAATTCCATAGAATAATGGAAGGTTAGGGTTATAAAGAGGAATGGGAAGGCCGGCGAGAATTTGACCAAGCAAAATTATGATTTCATGATCATCACAATGATGATCAGTGAACAACTTGGCAGAAAGAATGGATTTAGATTCCCGACCGGGAATGGTGGTTAAAGTAAAACCTTTTCCTTGAAGATCTTTTTGAATTTCTTCAAAAGAAACTTCGTATTTGTGACCGGTTGGAGCCATTTTCGGTATGGGAATGAATGAAGAAGCGAAGATCAAAAGAAAGAAGAAGAAGAAGATTTACGGAGAGCGAAACGGAAATTACGGAGGAAAGTTGAAGAAAAATTGCAGAGAGAAAGTAAAAAAGAAGAAGAGGATGGTGAGAAAACTATATATAGAGAAGAATTCTCGAGAAGATAAACGCATTTAATGCGAGAAGGGACGTGAACGGTTGAGAAATAACGGTTGAAAGAGACGTGTCAAGAAATAGGTGGAAGAAGAGACACGTGTAATAAATTCTGCGTAATAGTACGGAATCATACAAATACAGAAAAATATGAAGATAGGAACAGCTGCGGCATTTTGAAAATACTAGTTCTCATGACGTTCTCTTCTTCTCAGAGAAGACATGAGAAGAGGCAAGATGTAGGATCAGAATATCGCAACACTAAGATTCTCGCGAAATCCATAAACGATACACTTCGAAGATATCGAGGGATAGAAGTAAAAGCGACGTAACGGATGACGACAGCCAAAACACGAGAAAGATGTGAAGATGTAGCGAGATCGAGGAGTGTCGCGAGATTTGACATTTGTACATTTGCGATACTTCGCAAGACATACCCGAAAATAAAGGACAGCTTAGCTGTCATCCACTATGTAATGTCCTATATAAAGAGCCGAATAGGCTTACGAAAGGAGAGATCTTTTTTGAGTGATGAACAAGTCATTAAGAGAGAGAAAATTTAGAGTGATTGTAATTCTTTGGTTTATCTCCTTTTCATCTTGTAACATTTCTGGAATTTGATCAATAAAACTTATAATTGTTCATCTTAAAATGATTTGATTGTGTGGATTCTTGTGAGGGGTGTAGTGTGGGATTTCCTGCAACTACATTCTCAATTTATTTCGGCACATGATCTCCTTGAGTACTAAGGAATATCTTTGAACAATAAATGATAAGAGTTACGGTACGTGTTCAAAGTATGTTGACATCTTTTCACTGTAAATCCTTATTCATATTTACATGGATTTACATTCTTGAAATAATCGGTTATACCACACTTCCAAACAAGTTTAGAATTGGTTCACATGTATTCTAAGATCACTATGTGATTGATCAAATATCAAATCACATACATGGGTTCAATCGGTTCTACCAATCACTAGGATCAGTTATACCTTAATATGGAAATACTTGTGATCGGTCACACAAGTTACCAGGACCGGTTACATTAGTTACCAGGATCAGTTACATCAATTACCAGGACCGGTTACCATATACTCATGGTATTGCTTGTGATCGGTCACACTGGTTACCATATACTCTTTGTAGTTGCGTGATCTGATCTTGCTGTTTCTATCATGTTGAGTGTAATTGAAATAATTGGCTCGAGATTTTATATCTCCGATAGGCAAGATAGAAAAGTAATCACAAACAAACTTCGTCTCATCGTTTGTGATTCCACAATAACTTGTTTCGCTAGTCGATTAAGTTTATTGTGAGGTGATTGATAATACTAGGATGTTCTTCGGGAATATAAGTCCGGTTTATCAATTGGTTCATGTTCACCTTGATTTATAAAAAGACGGAAAAAAAACTCTTGGGTATTTCTGTGGGAGACAGATTTATTCAATCCTATAGACTTTTCTGTGTGAGACAAATTTGTCTATCAAGTCTTCGACTTTGGGTCGTAGCAACTCTTAGTTGTGGGTGAGATCATCTAAGGGAATCAAGTGCGTAGTATCTTGCTGGGATCAGAGACGTAAGGAGCGCAATTGTACCTTGAATCAGTGTGAGATTGATTAGGTTTCAACTACAGTCCAGTCCGAAGTTAATTGGTAGTAGGCTAGTGTATGTAGCGGCTTAATACAGGGTGTTATTCAATCTGTACTAGGTCCCGGGGTTTTTCTGCATTTGCGGTTTCCTCGTTAACAAAATTCTGGTGTCTGTGTTATTTCTTTTCCGCATTATATTTTGTTATATAATTGAAATATCATAGGTTGTGCGTTAAGATCAATCAATTAGAATATCCAACCTTTGGTTGTTGATTTACATTGATTGACACTTGAACATTGGTCTTTGGTACCATTCAAGTAACTCCTCTTATATTCAATCAGACTCGCAGATTTTTATTTGCTGATTGCGGATTGAATTAAGAGTTAGAGATATTAAACTCTTTGATATACTTTAATCTAGATTGAGTCTGACTGTCTAGTTGATTCTCTAGAAAGTGTATTGGAGTAAGTCCTCTCAGATTTCCAAACGAATTGTTGGGTGTAGTTGTTAGAACCCCGCATTTTCAACTACGACCCAAAGTCGATGACTTTAATAAACAATTCTGTAACACACATAAAAGTCTACAAGAATAGATAAATCTGTCTCCCAAAAAAATACCTACGAGTTTTGTTCCGTCTTTTGATAAATCAAGGTGAACAGGAACCAATTGATAACCCGGACTTATATTCCCGAAGAACGGCCTAGAATTATCAATCAACTCACAATAATCTTAATCGACTAGCGAGACAAGATATTGTAACGATGAGACGAAGATGTTTGTGATTACTTTTATCTTGCCTATCGGGGAAATTAATCTCGAGTCAATTATTTCAATTGTACTCAATACGATAGAATTAGCAAGATCAGATCACGCAACTACAGAGAAAATAGTTGGGTCTGGTTTCATAATCCCTATGAAGTCTTCAAGTCGTTAACCTACAAGGTCTCGGTAGAAACCTAAAGTTAAAGGAGAATCGACTCTAGCTTATACAACTAAGTATCACACAGGAGGTGTGGGGATTAGGTTTCCCAGTTGCTAGAGTTCTCCTTTATATAGTCTTCCAACTCAGGGTTTGCAATCTAAGTTACCTTGGTAACAAAGCATTCAATATTCACCGTTAGATGAAAACCTGATTAGATTCAAGATAATATCTTTCAACCGTTAGATCGAACTTAGCTTGTTATACACAAATGAAATATACGTTCATTTAGGTTTGTGTAACCATACCTAAACGTGTACACCTAGTTGGTTCAACAGTAGTTAACCAAATGGTTAGCCATGTGAGCACTCTCATATCAATCTTATTCATCTTCACCATAACTAGTTCAAATGACTCAAATGAAACTAGTTAGAGAGTTGTTCAATTTCCATATTCTTATAGAAGTATACAAGAACACAATCGAAGCAAAAAAGATTTGATTCACTCGAATCGATTCATGAACATTATAGCCACGGTTTGCAAATATGCATTCCTTAATATATATATGTATTAGTTCATGTCACAACCGATTTTAGAACTTTAACCACTCAAGTATGCAAACGGTTACGCATACTTAAGTAGCCAGACCAAGATTGGTTTTCGCCAGTATGCGAACGGGTACGCACACCTCCAATCCCAGCAGAATTTTCCGGACCTGAACTTTATGCAAGTATGCGCATGGGTACGCGTACTTAGGTACTCGGAATTCACAAACCAACATGTACGCCTATGGGTATGCACACTATGGTTCCCGGACATGGATTACACATATGCAAGGTGCATAACATGTACATAATCCAATATGATTAATTGTTCTAAACTCTTATTTCAATCATTGAAACTTTCTTAGAGGATGACAATAGCCGTTTTCACACACTATTAGCATCAAAGCAATTTTCAAGTTATCGAAATAATCATAACGAAACATTCCAAGTCTACACCAAATGATTGTATCACACAAACCATGTAAGATGTTACTCGGCGATTTTCACAGGATCATCTTTTGACTTTCGTCAAGAATATAAGATGAACTTGGTCGAAGCGAAAGCTTGCCAACACATATTCCTAGAAATATGTAAGCGAGTTAAACTCATCTCGAAATCTCAAATGTGTATAATAGAAAACTATATCGTAACACGACTTATGCCTCAATATAGGAGATATAGTAGAAATAGACTTTCCAAGTGATAGATGAGTTTCAGTCTCCACATACTTTTTGTTGATGAAGTTCCACAAGATCACCTTAGTAGTTTTCGTCTTCAATTGATGAACGCCGTGAAGTCTAATGCTCAACTACACAATTTATCCTAGTCCGAGACATCTATAAGTAGACTAGAAATCAAGACTTATAGTTTTGATCACTAACATTGAAAAACAAGCTTGAGATAGCAACGCTTGCGAGTTCGACCAAGCAATGCTCTAACAATTTCCCCCTTTGTCAATTTTAGTGACAAAACTATCAATACATATGGATACAAAATAAATAAACTTTGTAGCTTCTCATCCAAATGCTTCATCTCCTTGGTTCTTCAACATTACTCGAAATCTTCGTCACTTCCAAGTACTCCAATGATTCTAAATGTGTTCAACTCAGCATCATCGTTGTTGAAGATCCGTAGCTATAACAATGAGAAAATAGTTGCTCTCAATCATTGTTATACAGTGTCATAATATCATTATACAACATTAAAGTTCAATTGTATCACAACTTTGACAACAATACTATGATGATATGTATTACTCCCCCTTAGTCAATACTTCATCTCAAAAAGAAAACCACTCCCCCTTACATAATGATCCATAAACCATATGTATTTGTAGTGTGAACTACACATTAATTCTCCTCCTTTTTGTAGATGAAAATTGGCAAAGGTACGAAAACTAGTGGGATCCTCATGAAATTTACATAGAGATACTTCATGACCAAAAGAGAACAACATATCAACTTGTTTAGATGCCATCAAATAGACGAAGCTAAATGCATTCATCAAGGAGTTTATAAAGATACAAGATAACCCCTAAAATATTCCACAGCCGCACTCCCCACAAAGATTTGGCAATTAAGCACAAGTTCAATTAAGAACTCTCCCCAATAAAATGTCATTCCCGAGAGAACAACATGAGCGACCTTACTTTTACAAGAAAAGAAGGATTTCTTTGGACATTAACAAATCATATAAGAATATGCATTTGTATCCAAAAATATCAATTGAATTAACCACAAGGAAAATGATCAATTCAATTGGCCATGCTCAACATAAGATAACTTATGGAGGAACACAATATATACACAAAGATGTGGATCAGGGAAAGACCAATACTGCGGAATAATCAAAGATTCATTCTATTTTTCATCACTATTTGACAATGACTTATAATAGACTTAATCTTTGTAAACAAAAGTTCATCCTTTCTTCCATCAATATAATGACATAAAGGCTTAACTTTTGTAGTTACAAGTTCATTCTATCTTTTATCAATACTTTCATACCGACATATAATAGGGATAACTTTTGAACAAGTATGGGACAGTCAAGGTTCATGGACGTAAACAACATATCCCATAACAATTTGCAATATATAAAACCATAAAGATTAATACTGCAAAAATCATCTTCCAAATCAACTTCAGAATTTAAATAAATAAATCTAAAAACATTGCACGATGAAATCTGTTGGCAATAGCTATGTGTACTCTCAATAGTGGCGATTCCAAACCCTAGTTATCCTTCTTAAACACTGGAATAAATTCTCAGAAGAAGTTTCCTAGACAATTAATTAAAAGAAACAACTCCATAAAGCATTTCACTTACTTTGAATACTCTTCTCATATTCCCTGTATTCTTCAAGCTCATCTTCGATCAGATCGATCCTGGATTCAAGATTATCCATCTTTTCTTCAAGTCTTTTGGAAGAAGATTCAAGTTTGTTTTTCAGGGCACTTACTTGTTCCAAGACGAGATTCATGGTTAAAGAGAGCTTATCAAGAGGAGAGACAGAGGGATTCCCATCACGAGAGGAATCACGTTTGTCAGAGGACATCTCACGATCAGAAGAATCAAAATGAATTTTCTTAGAAGGAAAAAGAACAGTCCAGACATCACTTTCTTTGCTTGAAACACTTGATGAGGACATGATAGAAGAGATAAATGAAATGCTCTCTCAATAGAGAAATCTTCATCTTAAAAAGAAGAAGGATAGGGGATAAATATCCAAAAAGACCTTTGACCAAAACCCTAACAGAATTTGGTTATCCCCAAGAAGGAGGTATTTCAGGGAAAGGCCGTTTAGGAATAGAACCAGTTCTTGACTCAAAACGTCAATAAGAGATACAACAAAAAGAAATAGCAACAACTAGAGAATCAACAGAAATATTTTAACACAGCCCTCTTAAGGAATATGGTTCTTGTTCAAGAGAGGAAATAACAAGAACCATATTAAACCTTATTACATATTGTAATTTCTCCAATCCAAAGCCGGACTGGGAGATTTCTTATGAGGTGGAGAAGTATTTGTTATTCCTTATTTCTGCTTAGTCTTTATAGAAGAAGAGTTATGTGCATCATTCTTTCCTTTTAGCACAATTTTAAATACCTTATTTGTTGATTTTCGTAAACTATGAATGACTTTGGAAAACTCATTTGAAAGAGATGAAGGTTTCTTAGGAGTTTTATTTTTCATCTTCTGAAAACAAGGTTTAAGAGGAGAATTTTTCTTGATACCTTGTGCACACTGTATCTAGATGATCCTGATTTCTACACAAGAGAACCAAACCATTTGGTATGTTCTTGCATTTTTTTATATCATCAGAGTGACTTGAGAATGATATATATTCAGGAATAGCTTGCTGAAGATGCCTAGAAGAGTTAATCGAAGAGGTTCGATGTATCTTAGTAGGATCATAATTGCATGAGACAACAATTTCTTGTCTTAAAAACCACAGTTGAAATTCCAGATCATCAATCTTTTTAATCAAGGCTTCTTTTTCCAGTTGAAACTCTTCTGGAGAAGTAAGATTGTTTATCATAGAATAATCAGGACTGTTGGGAGGACAAGTATGATTATCAGCAAGGAAGTTAAGAGAACCTTCACAGATATTTTCCTCAGGACAGTAGTCAAGAGTAGCCATCCATGCTTTAGTTAACTCATTAAAATTTTCATCGGAACAAATGGAAGTATCATGGACACTTCTATAGCACTTGGAAGAAGTTTCATTATCATAGTTTTTCTGAACTATTTTTCCCAATGATTTTTCTTTTAAGACTTTCTTTTACTCTGTCTGAGAGTCTTCTTTGACTGTTGTATAAACAGTGAAAGAGTAGAATTAAAGAAATTCTCATCTCTTGAATCAATCAATTTAGGGCGTCGATACTTTTTATCAGATGTAGCAACATAGTTGGCTATCAAGTGACGTTTTTCTCTTTGACATAGTTCAAGATCGAAAATCTTTATCTTTCCAACAAGAGTATTTTTGGAAAGAGTATCAAGGTTATTTCCCTCAACGATAGCATGCTTCTTAGAATCGTATCTAGATGGTAGCGATCTGAGAATTTTCATCACAATTTCCTTTTCAGGAATAGTCTTACCCAATGCAAAAGATGCATTAACAATTTCAGACACTGTGTGATTAAACTCATCAAACGAATCTTCATCTGCCATACAAAGGTTTTCCCAAACGGAATTTAGGTTTTGAAGCCTAGCTTTATTTTCACTAGTATTTCCTTCAAATACGGTTTCTAAGATATCCCAAGCATATTTAGACCGAGTGCACGTAGTCACATGGTTCTGAAGATCTGGGGTAATGGCATGGATGATAGCATTTAACCCGTCAGAATTTTGATTTGCAGCGAGAATCTCGGCAGGTTCGTATGCACCAATATCCTTTGGAACAGTTGCATCGCCTTCTGCAATAACCGGAGGATTATAGCCATTAACTACATAAACCCATGATTCAAAATCACGCGCGCTTGAAGAAAGGCACGCATAACAATTTTCCACCACAAGTAATTTGAGCCATCGAAGACTGGTGGTACGTTTATGGAGATAACACTTCTGTCCATATTCAGATTGCTACAAACACAGACTGATAAGGTCTTTAACGTGTTTGCCTGCTCTGATACCAATTGAAAAAACGGGGGTCTAACAACCACACCCAATAATTCGTTTGGCAATCTGAATAGACAAACTCCAATATACTTTCAAGAAAATCAACTAGACAGTCAGACTCAATCTATAGAAAAGTATATCAAACAGTTTTATATCTCTTTCTCTCAATTCAATATGTAATCAACAAATAGGAATTTGCGAGCCCGATTGAATATAAGAGAAATAACTTGAACGATACCAAAGACCAATGTTTAAGGATCAATCAATTTCAATCAACAAGCAAAGGTTCGATTTCCCAACTGATCGATTCAATGCATAACCTGTGATATTTCAATTATATAACAAAATATAATGCGGAAAAGAAATAACACAGACACCAGAATTTTGTTAACGATGAAAACCGCAAATACAGAAAAACCCCGGGACCTAGTCCATATTTGAACACCACACCGTATTAAGCCGCTACATATACTAGCCTACTACCCATGAACTTCGGACTGGACTGTAGTTGAACCCTAATCAATCTCACACTGATTCAAGGTACAGCTGCGCTTCTTACGTCTGTGATCCCAGTAGGATACTACGCACTTGATTCCTTTAGCTGATCTCACCCACAACTAAGAGTTTCTACGACCCAAAGTCGAAGACTTGATAAACAAATCTGTCTCACACAGAATTATCAACTAAGGGAATCACGTACGCAGAGTCTTGATGGGATTCAAGAGGCGTAAATAACGCGACTGTACCTTGATCGGTGTGAGTCTTGGTTAGGGATATACTACATTCCAGTCCAAAGTTAACTTGTAGTAGGCTAGAGTTTGTAGCGGCTTAATACAAATTGGTGTTCAAATCTGGACTAGGTCCCGGGGTTTTTCTGCATTTGCGGTTTCCTCGTTAACAAAATTTCTAGTGTCTGTGTTATTTCTTATTCGCATTATATTTGTTTATATAATTGAAATATCACAGGTTATGCGTAATTCAATCATAGTTGATAAATTCAACCTTGTTTGTTGGATAAGACTTGATTGACACTCATAAAATTGGTCTTTGGTACCATCCGAGTTATTCTTATATCAATCAGTCTCACGGATTTCTATCTAGTTGATTTATTGATTGTATTGAGAATGAGATAAAGCTCTTTGGTATCTTTCTTGATTGAGTCTCACTTTTAAGTTGGTGCTCTCTGAATTATATTGGAGTTTATTCCATACAGATTGCCGAACGAATTAGTTGGGTGTAGTTGTTATACCCCCACGTTTTCAATTGGTATCAGAGCAGGCAAACACGCTAAGACCTCATAAGTTTGTGTTTGTAGAAATCTGACTATATAGACATAAGTGTTATCTATATAAACGTACCGCCAGTCTTCGATGGCTCGAATTACTTATGGTGGAAAATTATTATGCGTGCCTTTCTTCAAGCGCGTGATTTTTAATCATGGGTTCGTGTTGTAAATGGCTATGATCCTCCAACAGTTATAATAGACGGTGTAAATGTTGCAAAGGATATTGGTAGGTATAATGAAGTCGAGATTAATGCTGCAAAGCAAAATTCTGACGGATTAAGTGCTATCATCCATGCCATTATCCCAAATATTTAGCACCATGTGACTACGTGCACTCGGTCTAAAGATGCTTGGGATATCTTAGCAACCGTATTTGAAGGGAATACCTCTGAGAAAGAAGCTAGACTTCAAAACCTAGATTCTGAATGGGAATTAAAGCCTTCATATGGCGAATGAAGATTCATTTGATGATTTTAATCACAAAGTGCCTGAATTTGTTAATGCATCTTTTACATTGGGTAAGACTATTCCTGAAAAGGACATTGTGATGAAAATTCTCAGATCTCTACCAGCTATATACGATTCTAAGAAACATGTCATTGTTGAAGGAAATAACCTTGAAACACTTTCCACGAATACTCTTGTTGGAAAGCTAAAGATTTTTGATCTTGAACTAAGTAAAAGAGAAAAATTTCATGTGTCTTGCAATCTGTTGCTTGCACACGATGTAAAATGAGAAATTGGGTCAATTGCCCAAATATTTTTAAAACATAGTTCTAATGGACGAGTAAAAATTAGTATGGGTGAAATGGACACCAAAAAAATAGCAAGAATGAATCTGGATTCATCCTGGCTTAAACTTAAAAAATAGTGAGGGTGAAACTGGATGCATCGTGATGTAAATTAAAAATAAGAAAAAATATTTGAAAATGGGTAGGATGAAACTGTTTACATCCTGGCTATTTTTACATTTTCGTCCATTTAAACACTATTAAATTTTACATGTCTTTTTCACCCAGGAATTGTCGTTATTGGGTTAATTGACCAATTTTGTGATGTAAAATCTCTTTGTCCAGAATTGATTGATATTAAGGATGAGAATTGCTTTAATTCAATTCTTTCACAGTTTGTACAACAATTAAAGAAATCTCTTAAACGGAGAAAAAGAAAGTCTCATAAAAAATCCTCCTCATCAATCAATGAAATGGATAGGAAAGTTCACAAAGACTATGATGATGGGACTTGTTCCAAGTACTGCAGATATGGTCATCATATCTCTGTTTGTCTCAATAAGGAGATTAATGAGAAAACCAAAGCATGGATGGCAACTCTTGACTACTGTCCCGAGGAAGAAGCCTGTGAAAGTTCTTTCACGTTTTTTGATGATAATCACACTTGTCTCTCCAACAACTCTGATTATTCCATGATAAACAATCTAACTTCCTCAGAAGAGAAAATCGATCTCTTGACTAAATATTTGTGTTCAATGAAGATTATGTTTCAACTGGAGAAGGAATTGTGGATTAAAAGGATTGAAAATCTGGAATGTCAACTGAAAAAATTAAGACAAGAAAATGCGATATGTCGCAACTGTGATCACAAGAAGAAGGATCGATTCTTTTCGAAAAATTCTTTTAAAATCAATCAGCATGTTACTCCAAAAAACATGTCACGGTCAAACTCTTCTTGTAAAGAGAGAGACGTGATAAAATACAAGGACACAACAGATCTTATGTCTTCCTTGTGCAAAAATCTGGATCACCTAAAGATGGATTGCACAAAGGTTCTTGAAAAGTTTTCTTATAATACTAAAAAGAAATCTTATAAGACATTAACACCACTTTCGAAAGAGATGTTCAGGACCATTCATAGTTTGCAAAAACTGATAAACATAGCGTGCAAAAGGTTGTGGAAAAGGAAGATGTCCTTTATTGACCATTTCTCTATAATGAATAATCATAGACAAGGTGTAAGGAAAACGCCCTATCCTCTTGAGAAACCACCCGATCCTTTATTGTATGGGAAAAATTACAATTTGTAATAGTTTGTAAGGTTGTTCTTGTCTTCCCTTGGTTAAGAACCACAACCTTTAAGAGGGGTGAGAAAGTGTTCCTTTATTGGTGGGTATCATTTTCTTGAGCTATGTTAAGAAAGTTTAGGGGTCTGCGGTTGGTGATAATTTGTGTATCTCGTGATTAACTTGTTTTTCGTGGGATCGACCTTCTAGTTAATTAGGTAGTAAAGTATTAATTAATTTGTTGTGGTTGATTTTTTGATTCTTGAGCTATGTTAAGTTTATCTACTCTCGTGATTAACTTGTTTCTGTTTTTCTCTCTTGTGCTCTAAATTCGTTTATGAGCTAAGAATCTTTGCTTATGTTTCTGTTTGTGAGAATAGCTTGCACATGTCCTGGGTATGTGTACGGAATTTGTCTGATAAAGCCTTTTAGGGTTTTGGTCAAAGGTTATTTTGGGAAATTATTCCTTATCTTCTTCCTTTTAAGGTTGAGGGTTTCATTTCTTGAGCAAGCATTTCATTTACCTTTTATCATGTCCTCATCAAGTCTTTCCAATAAAGAAGATGATGTTTGGATTGTTCTCTTTCCTTCTAGGAAAATTCGTTTTGATTCTTCTGATAGTGAGTTAGGTCAAGACAAACGTGATTCCTCCTCTTATGAGAATCCCTCAATCTCTCAACTTGATAAGCTCTCACTAACTATGAATCTTGTTTTGGAACAAGTACATGCTTTGAAGAATGAACTCGAATCTTCAACCAAAAGACTTGAGGATAAGATCGATAATCTCGAATCCATGATTGATCTGATCGAGGATGAACTTGATGAATATAGGAATATGAGAAGAGTCTTCAAAGTAAGTAAAATATTTTTTTATTTATTAAAATGATGTCTAGGAAACTTATTATGAGAATTTATTCTTATGTTTAAGGAGGATAACTAGGGTTTGGCATAGCAAATATTGTGATTACACATAACTTTTTCCAACGTTTTCATCTTGCAATGTTTTTAGATTTATTTATTTAAATTCTAAGTTATTTGGAAGATGATCTTGCAATATTTAATCTTATTGGTTTTCTATATTGCAACTACCTTATGAGATTTATATGCGTTTACGTTCGTGAACTATGCTATTGTCTCATATATGCTCAAAAGTTAAGTCTATTATGTCTTTATGCAAATATTGATAAAAGATAGAATGAACTTTTTGAGAAAATTTCGTAGTTTTCATCTTTCCCTGATCCACTATTATGTGAAAGTACTGTATTTACTCTGTAAGTTTTCTTATGTTGAGTGTTTCCGGCCAAATTAATCAATAAGATCTTCTTGTGGTTAATTTAATCGAGTTTACTGGATACAAATCCATGTGATTGGTTAAAGTCCAAAGAAATCATTTCTTTCTCGTAAAAGTAAGATCGCTCATGTTGTTCTCTTGGGAATGACATCAAATGGGGAAGAGTTCTTAAATTAACTTGTGCTTAATTTCCATATCTTTGTGGGGAGAGCGGTTGTGGAATTTGAAGGGGTTAACTTGTATCTTAATAAACTCCTTGATGAATACACTAAGTTTTGACTATGTAAAATCATCGAAAGAAAGTTGATATGTTTCTCCTTAGTCATGAATTATCTTTTGAGGATTCATTATGATCTCATAGTTTTCGTACCTTTGCCAATTTATATTGACAAAAAGGGGGAGAATTATTTGGTAGTTCACACTACACACATATGGTTTACGGATCACTATGTAAGGGGGAGTGGATTTCAATCTAAGATAGAGGTATTGACTAAGGGGGGGGTGATACATATCACCGTAGTATTATTTCAAAGTTGTGATGCAATTGGACTTTGATTCTATATAATAATACTATGACACTGAATAACAATGATTGAGAACTTTCGTTTTTATATTGTTATTGTTACGGATGTTCAACAACAATGATGCTGAGTTGAACACATTCAGAATCGATTAGGAACTTGAAGTAACGAAGAATTCAAGGAAGTTGAAGAGCCAAGGAAATCAAGCATGATGGATCAAAAGATACAAAGTTTATTTATTTTGTAATCCATATGTATTGATAGTTTTGTCACTAAAATTGACAAAGGGGGAGATTGTTAGAGCATTGCTCGGTCGAACTCGCAAGCGTTGCTATCTCAAGCTTGTTTGTCAAGTTTAGTTGATCAAAACTATATACTTGATTTCTAGTCTACTTATAACTATGTCTCGGATTAGGATATAAGTGTGTACTTGAGCATTAGAGTTCACGGCGTTCACCAATTGAAGAAGAATATCTACTGAAGAGCTTGAAGGAACTTCATCAACAAAAGGTATGTGGAGACTAAAACTTATCCATCACTCAAAAGTCTATTCTATTCTATCTTCTATATATAGACTTTTATATAGACTTTTCAATTGAAATTTCGAGCCGAGTTTATCTCGTTCAAATATTTCTCGAAATATATGTTGAAAGCTTTTTAGCTTTAGCTAAGTTCATCATCTACTTGACGAGTTTAGTTGTAAACAATTCATTGTTGGAAACTAAATATTAAGTCAAGATGATCATGTGAAAATTACCTTGAACATCTTACATGATTTGTGTGAGGCAATCATTTGATGTTAACTTGGGAAGTTTCGTATCGATCGATCAATTACTTGAAGCTAGTGGTATGTGTAAGATTACCATTGTTGTCTTCCAAGGATGTATCAATGATTAATGGGAGTTTTAGAACTACTACCAATGTCTGGATATAACACAATATGTGTATCTTGTATGCGAACTATGAAGTTCTAGTTCAGGTCCGGAACTCTTGTTTGCGAACATGTTTAACTGTCAAAGGTCCGAAACTGTGGTATGCGAACCGTGTTTGCGAACGACTAGATTTGGTCAGGTCCGGAATTGTGGTTCGCGTACTTTGTTTGCGAACACATTGGTTAGGTTCTAAAATCGGTAAGTATGACTTTTCATACTCATGAACTCAGGTTCGTTTGCTAACTCAGTTTGCGAACTAAAGTCCCTGGAACTTTAATGAAATAAGGTATGCGAACTTGTTTTGCAAACCGTGGCATTATGTTCATGAATTGGTTCTTGTATATGTACTTTGTACAACTACAAACCAAACCTAATATGTTTCAAATTGTTCATGGATATTTCTATGGGATAGTAAACATTTGAACAACTCTCTTAAAGCACATTTAGATTCATTTGATTATCTATCACGATTGATTGATCATCATACTTGATCTAGAAGTGTTAGATGAATATGGCTAAAACTATAAGTGTTCATATGGCTAACTTTAGTTAACTGTTATTGAGCCAACAGTTATACACGTTTAGGTACGGTTCATCCATATCTAAATATAGGTATATTTCATTTGTGTGCATCAAGCTAGTACCATCTAACGTTGGAGATTGATTGCTTATTTTCTAAGCAGACTTAGCTTAAATATTAAATCAGGAGTTCATCTAACGGTGAATATCAATTGATTTTTTACTAAGCTATATTAGCTTTGATTGTAAGCAACCTTGATTTGTTACTAAGCTATATAAGGGAGAATTCTAGCATCTGGGAAATGTAATCCCGACGCTCTCGTGTGTCCTAGTAGCAAACTAGAGTCGATTTTCCATTAACCTAGGGTTTTCCAAAACCATTATTATGTTAACGACTTGAAGACTTCATTTGGGATTCGTGAAGCCAGATCCAACTATTTTCTCTGTAGTTGCGTATTCCGATCTTACTTTTTCTAATTGTATTGAGTTTAATCTTCTCTAAGATTTTCTCGAGATTTATCTCTGATAGGTAAGATATAAAAAGTAATCACAACAATTCTTTGTCTCAGACTATTGTGATTCCGCAATAACTTTTTCTTTTAATCGATCATTTAGGTTATTGTGAGGTGACTAATATTTCTAGGATGCTCTTCGAGAGTATAAGAACGGATTATTAGTTGAGTTTCCTGTTCACCTTGATTTATCTTAAGATGGAAACAACAACCATAACAGACTTATCTGTGGGAGACATATTTGTTTATAAGTCTTCGACTTTGGGTCGTAGAAACTCTTAGTTGTGGGTGAGATCAGCCAAGGGGATCACGTGCGCAGAGTCCTGCTGGGATTCAAGAGGCGTAAGGAACGCGACTGTACCTTGATCGGTGTGATACTTGGTTAGGGCTTAACTACATTCCAATCTGAAGTAACTTGTAGTAGGCTAGAGTCTGTAGCGGCTTAATACAGTGTGGTCTTCAAATCTGGACTAGGTCCCGGGGTTTTTCTGCATTTGCGATTTCATCGTTAACAAAATTTCTGGTGTCTGTGTTATTTCTTGTCTGCATTATATTTGTTTATATAATTTAAATAATACAAGTGGTGCGTATTTCAATCATAGTTGATAAATACAACCTTGTTTGTTAAATAGGACTTGATTGACACTCGGACATTGGTATTTGGTACTAACCGAGTTATTCTCATATCAATCAGTCTCACGGATTTCTATCTAGTTGATTTACTGATTGTATTGAGAAAGAGACAAAGCTCTTTGATATCTTTCTTGATTGAGTCTCACTTTTAAGTTGGTGCTCTCGGAATTATATTGGAGTTTAGTCCATACAGATTTCCGAACGAATTAGTTAGGTATAGTTGTTATACCCCCGCATTTTCATATATAGGGCATGTTGGCCCAGAACAGAAGTTCCACCATAATAGTGCATCATGCCAGTGGGAGGTTGGCCAAGAGTGATATTGTACCACTATAGCGCAATACTTTGGTCATACGGGCCAGAACTGATTATACGCCACTACGGTGCTGAAAAGATGAGGGTACACAGTCTTTCATTTATCCACCTATAAGTCCTCTACCGAAAGTGATTGTCTATACACTGAGTCGACACAATACAATAAATCGGTTCACACTTCGTGTGATCGTCTATGGATACGAGATCGAGACAATACGACAACAAGATAACTTGTGTGATTGACTATGGATACAAGATCGAGATAATACAACAACGAATTATGATACTTGATAATAGGTTCGGACTTAAATAAACTCTATAGGATCACTGTCAAGTATATGTGGAGTTAACGTTTGTGTATTTTACTTTTAATTATAATAAAACAATTATAATTGCAGAAATAGAAAAGTAAAAGACACAACAAGATTTTGTTAACGAGGAAACTGCAAATGCAGAAAACCCCCGGGACCTAGTCCAAAATTGAATACTCTCATAATTAAGCCTCTATACAAAATCTAAGCCAACTTCGTATAGTTGAGACCAAGCAACTACCCCTAGTTCACTTAGTTTCCTCAGTATCCCTGCGCTTCCGACTTCGATGAGTGCACGCACTGGAACAATTTCTTTGGATCGTATTTCAAACAATAAAGGAACACTAAATCTGTTTGGTAACAACTCTTTCGATTCTTTCAAGATAAATATATCTCAAGTCATATGCAAACTGATTATACGCCACTACGGTGCTGAAAAGATGAGGGTACACAGTCTTTCATTTATCCACCTATAAGTCCTCTACCGAAAGTGATTGTCTATACACTGAGTCGACACAATACAATAAATCGGTTCACACTTCGTGTGATCGTCTATGGATACGAGATCGAGACAATACGACAACAAGATAACTTGTGTGATTGACTATGGATACAAGATCGAGATAATACAACAACGAATTATGATACTTGATAATAGGTTCGGACTTAAATAAACTCTATAGGATCACTGTCAAGTATATGTGGAGTTAACGTTTGTGTATTTTACTTTTAATTATAATAAAACAATTATAATTGCAGAAATAGAAAAGTAAAAGACACAACAAGATTTTGTTAACGAGGAAACTGCAAATGCAGAAAACCCCCGGGACCTAGTCCAAAATTGAATACTCTCAGAATTAAGCCTCTATACAAAATCTAAGCCAACTTCGTATAGTTGAGACCAAGCAACTACCCCTAGTTCACTTAGTTTCCTCAGTATCCCCGCGCTTCCGACTTCGATGAGTGCACGCACTGGAACAATTTCTTTGGATCGTATTTCAAACAATAAAGGAACACTAAATCTGTTTGGTAACAACTCTTTCGATTCTTTCAAGATAAATATATCTCAAGTCATATGCAAAGTCTCTTCCGTTTAATCTAATAAACTCCTTTGCCTGGTTAGATAAATATATCCAATAACTACTAAAGTAGTCAAGTTTAGATTCACACTCAATCCAAATAAATCTCAAAGAGATATATTGAGAATGCCGATCTCACGCAACTAATCAATCGAATAAATCCGATTCTAGTTGGATCCCATCCGATCAAGGTTTGTGCACACACAAAGATAAGAGAACCAAATAAGAAATCTTTTTTGTCTTCAAATCTTTTTTAAACTTCAATAAACTCCTGCACAACACCACTTGAATCTCTTGTGATCAATCGCACACATAACAAAGTCTGTTAACAATGGATTATCACAATATGTCTTTAGATCTACAAACAGTTCTAAAGATCCCGTCGATACTTCGATCTAGTTTGAGTGAATCTTATATCAGAAGAGATGATTCTCAAGAATAAACAAACAAGGTGCAATCAAAGTTTCAACAACCGTTAGTCAATCAAATCAATCGAAAACTAATAACGCTGCAATTATTTAGTTTCCCACAAACGGTACTCGTAGAGCTTCTTGATCCCACATAAGTCTTTAAACGAGCCGTCGTAAGAGATTTCGCCTAATTAGGGTACTTTTCTCTCCGGATAGACGGCTCCACCAGAAATAACAAAAAGATGAAGTTTGCCTTGCTCTTAGGATAGTTTGTTATAAATGCAAACTTAGGTATTTATAGACCAAGAATGTTTGGACACCAAGGAATTTCCAAAACCGAAAATATTCTCAAGATATGCGATGAATAACAAAATTCGGTTTTCCTAATTCCAATAAATGCTTGTCCAAAATTTTTGAATATCTCAATAGAAAATCTCCAATTAGTAAATGCACATTACTAATTTTTATCCTCTAGAGATATGCATTTAATTGCTGGTAATTAAATCATATAAAACCAAAAACCTTAATTAAAAGATTCTCAATTTATTTCGGCACATGATCTCCTTGAGTACTAAGGAATATCTTTGAACAATAAATGATAAGAGTTACGGTACGTGTTCAAAGTATGTGGACATCTTTTCACTGTAAATCCTTATTCATATTTACATGGATTTATATTCTTGAAATCGGTTATACCACACTTCCAAACAAGTTTAGAATTGGTTCACATGTATTCCAATATCACTATGTGATTGATCAAATATCAAATCACATACATGGGTTCCATCGGTTCTACCAATCACTAGGATCAGTTATACCTTAATATGGAAATACTTGTGATCGGTCACACAATTTACCAGGACCGGTTACATCAGTTACCAGGATCAGTTACATCAATTACCAGGACCGGTTACCATATACTCATGGTATTGCTTGTGATCGGTCACACCAGTTACCAGGATCGGTTACACCAATTACAAGGATCGATTACACACACTTTGTGATCAGTCACACCAATTACTAGGATCGGTCACACCAATTACAAATATCGATCATACTATCTCATGGTGATTACTTAGGATCGATTACACTAATTAATAAAAAATAGTCATACCAAATCATAAGTCAGGCATTGTGATTAGTTATACCAAGATACATAACAAAGTTACGATCGATTCTACCATCTCACACATATTGGTAATCCAAAGATTTGCAATGAATATCCGTACCAATAAGACTAATGATTTCCCTTTCAATTCATAAAACAAGTTCATGAATGTATTTCCTTTAAACAAATGTAAAGCATTGTTTCCTATGATGAAATGTTCACCATAACCCATTCACATAATCATAACAGTATATACAAGATTATGTCGATGTCATATATACGAAGTTTAAAAGATAAGCGTTATACTTCGTAGTCTAATTCCCTAATACTATGATCATACAAATATAACCATGTCACATCACTAGAATATCATACAATATATACAATATAAACAGCTTCGTAGTTATGTTTTCAATATAGCACAACTTAAAAGATACGTTAGTAATGAAAACAGTTCAAGTCAATATTATTAACTGATCGTTGTCGTATGCGTCAAAAAATAATATTACTTTCTCACTACTCAGAATATATAATATAGCAAGCGCAAGAAAGGATCGTTCCCACAGAGAGGACTAAGGTTGTCAAGTTGTTGTGGTTTCCTAAAGGTAACAAGGGGGGGTTTTCTGATTTTTATAAACTAAAAGTAAAATAAAAGCAAACAAAACAATAAAACACGCAAATCAAGGATGAGAAAATATTGGATAAAGGTTTCATCTTCAATTGTAAACAAGTTTTTGAATATATGAATATAATTCGTATTTAATCTCGCTATCATCAAAAGCCCTAGAATACCTTATTGCAAGAATACTCCGTAAATTTCCTAAGTTCATCAACACACACATTAGAGCTGCGTATGTGAATTCTACCTAAAGAATAACCTAACGCCTTGCGCTAATTAAGTTCAATTCCTAGGAGCATTAAGTTTCAAAAATAGGCTAATCAATGCAATTATCATACATTGCGCATGATAATTCGGACAAAGGTCAATTTCCACATATGATTACAAGGATGTATCACTACAAACCGTAATCGTATCATGCTACTCGTATTCAAGGTTATCGCTCGATGATGAACCCTAAATTAGCTATAGATATGGATGTGAGTTCAATAAATTCTAGACTTAACTAAACAAACATTCAATCATATTGCAATATGTCAATCATGCAATAATTATACGCAGCAGAAATGAAACGATAATATTGAGAGAAAACTAATTCATAAAATCAATAACTTGGTTGCAAAATCCAACTACATCTTCAACAATAAGAGAATCAACTACTTGTGTTAATGAAGTTCATAACAAAAAGCATAGAAGAAAGCATCATGTTCTTGATAGGTGTAGAATACACCGTATTTACTATCTAGAGTTTATGCTTTCTTTGCTATTTTTCGTGTGAATTATGTATCTTATGCGTGATTTTGAGTCTTATAGGTGTTTTGGGAGTCATTGGAGCAAAAAAAAGTGGAACACGCTCAAATATTGGATTTCTTCTCATCAAGATGAAACTAGTGGCGAAAGAATGAGGTCATTCCGAAGTTGTGTGAGAAGGTTACGAGCAAAATCAATGATTAGGCTCATCGGTTCCCTGAAACTGGTAGGCTTTGGAATCGTGAAGGACAGCCCCTATCCTAACACCGGGTGTCAATAACAACCCAACTCACTAACTAGGTCGATATTACACTTTAAGACACAAACTTGGTCTTGATTTTTAGTCGTTGCAGAGAGTTCACAGTGACAACCTCAGATCTGAGGGTTCTCAAATGGGAATCGATGAGGAGGTTAGTGAAGGGAGAGGATTAATAGTTCTTGTTAGAGTTCAGGGAAGCATAGAGATTGGGTTCTCACTGGATTCGGTTTACATCAGGAGATTTTGAGCAATGTATCATCAAGAACTCAGGAATGAACATGAAACAAGCCACTGCCTTCGATTGAGGAGATGAATGATTAATGGCGTTTTAGGAGTTGTGGGTATTGTGTAAATCGTGAAATTGTGCAGGGAAGAAGATATTATGGGGTCAGAATCAACATCAAACTTGTATTTCGTTCACCATCAGAGAAGACATATCAAGTGTTTGCTTAATGGCCTGAATGATTGGCCAGTCTTATAGCAACTCTTTTGGTCCACTGAACGGAGTCATCATCATTGGTTAGCCGGATGTTTGTGAGTATATGATGAGGGTGGCTAAGGGAGATGCAGCAATAGTGGTGATGTTGTAGCTGTAATCTGGAGGTTTTTTCTTTGTGAGAGTAAAGTTGTTGAAGTGCGAGTGGATTGCGTATGAAACTACAGGTGACAATGGACCGAGAATCTTTGAGATGTTGACTTGAGATTGTGGTGTTGTTTACAATGTCTAATGAATGCGTGAATTAAACGCAAGGTGTTCCAGATTAATTGGTAGCTATAATTAAAAAAAGCTACGTAAGAGCATTGTTGGTTCGGATTGAGCGACGAGAATGGGGTTTGTATGCACTTGTGGGAAGGAATTGGCGGTGACTTGAGCTTGAAATACGGGGAAGAAAAGATTGTTCCATGGGTTTGTAGGGAGGAATTGAAAACTACTTACTCGCAATGCAACTATGCAAAGCAACTGCCGAAGTCTGGTTGTGCAAGGTGGTGATTTTACCGAGTTTGGGTTACGATGCTTTGGTTGAGAAGAACCGAGCTGCACTTGGAGTGAAGAGTTTGTATCCTTCTATGAATTGCAACCGTTGATATTAAGCTGTGAGGGTGTGCGGCTGAGACGATAATGTTGGCGTTTGTGTTGCGGGGCTGGTGAGAATAGCTATGTATTGATGGAGTTTTGGCACAATTATAGCCGGTGAATGCAAGAGAAGCGGGGGCCATCATGGCTGGTCATGGCTCAAGGCAAACCATGAAATCAATGGTTGTTTTGCAGATTGAGAGTGTGTAGGTGGTTTTGTAGTATGATGGCAGATTCAATGCAGTGACAGAAATGGAGGTAATTGTGATGTGTAATGAGCTTGGGTTGCAGGCTTGGATTGAGTGAACGGTGAAGGAAGGTCGGGGAACTTAAAAGGTTTGGGTATGTGGCTTGTTACTTGGAGTTGATTTGCAAGGCAAGGATGGACTAGGCGATCTTTGCAATGGAAGCAAATGCGGGTGATAGGGCAGAGTTGATGATGCGAGTGAGTAAGAAGAGGTGCAAAAGTAACGTTATTCTTTGTTACACTTGGTTTATGAGTGAAGTGCAGAGATGGCCTAAGGCGATTGCGAGAATCTTTGCGCCATGATGGTGAACTCGAAATATGCATTTGCAGTTTATGGAATTTGAAGGTGAGTCAAAGAGATGTCGGCACAAGTGCGACTTTTGGTTTGAGATCTTTGAGAAGACCGAGTATGGAGTTTGGAGAAGTGTTTGAAGAAGCTGCAGTTTAGTGTTGGTGGGATTCAAAGGCTGCGACGGTGCATGGATGGACATGGCCTGGAAAGGGTTCAGCTGAACTAAGGCAACAATGATCTTTGGTGGTGCTAGGCTTGGTTGATGCAATGGATGACCGAGGCGGCAATGGCTAAGCACCGCAGAAATGTGTCGAAAACGGAGCGAGAATGGTGAGCCGGTGAGCCTAGCTCGGGATGTCGGATTTCGGAGCTTAGAGTATGAATCTTAATATTTCAGTGAATCACAAAAGGGGTATGTGTTGGATGCATGATTTGACGGTCGGATATATGAGCTACGAGTCACGCTTTTGGGCGCGTTTTCGCAAGAATTCAAGAATTGGTTTAGATGGTTCATTTGCTATGTATGATTTGAATTGTGAGTGTATGAACTGCAGAGAAGGATAGTGAGTTGCTGCGAGTTATGGTAGTCGGATACAGGTTCAGGTGGTCGGAGATAGTTTTCTGGTGACCAGATTCCGGCGACCGGTGACCGGATTCCGGTGATGACGTCAGCAAATCCGGCGACCAGTTTTCACCCAAAAATCCAGAGACTTATTTTCCACACATGGGCTTGGTGGACCACTTGGAGATGGGTTTTGAGAAAACCTAAACTTGGAAAGAGTATCCTTTTGGGGAGAAGCATATAAATAGAAAAGTCTTTCTTAAACCTAATATCTCCATTAGGGAGAACTCATACTTTTGGTTCTAGGGTTTAGAAACATGATAGGTTTTCTCCTTCTTCTTGCTATGAACTCCTATGCCATGAGTAACTAAGTTTTTATTATTGGTTGAAGACGTAGTTGGATTTTGCAACCAAGTTATGATTTTTATGAATTAGTTTTCTCTCAATATTATCGTATGATTTCTACGGGTTACAATAATTGCATGATTGATGGATTGCAATATGATTGAATGTTTGTTTAGTTAAGTCTAGAATTGATTGAACTCACATCCATATCTATAGCTATTTTAGGGTTTTCATCGAGCGATAACCTTGAATACGAGTAGCATGATATGATTAGGGTTTGTAGTGATACATCCTCGTAGTCATATGTAGAAATTGACCTTTGTTCGAATTGTTTTTGCGCAATGTATTTCAATTGCATTGATTAGCCTATTTCTGAAACTTAATGCTCCTAGGAATTGAACTTGATTAGCGCAAGGCGTTAGGTTATTCTTTAGGTAGATTTCACATACGGAGCCGTAATGTGTGTGTTGATAACTTTGGAAATTACGGAGTATTCTTGCAATAAGGTATTCTATGGCTTTTGATGATAGCGAGATTAAATACGAATTCTATTCATATATTCATAAACTTGTTTACAATTGAAGATGAAACCTTTATCCAATATTTTCACATCCTTGATTTGCGTGTTTACTTTTATTTGTTTTGCTTTTATTTATTTCCGTTTAAATCAGAAAATCCTCGGTGTTTTATATAGGAAACCATAACATATCGACAACCTAGACCTCTCCAGGATCGATCCTTTCTTGCCCTTGCTTCATTATATATTTTGAGTAGTAAGAAAGTGTAATTTATTTTTGACGCTTACGACCGCGATCAAATTTTGGCGCCGTTGCCGGGGAGGCAACGGTTGTTAATTGTTTTTGGTTTCTTATTTTTGTTTTAGTTTTGTTTTACTTTTTCTTATTCTTTGGTTCTTATTCGAGTTTTGAGAATCTCGTTTCAGGTACCAATTTCTATGTACGGAGCATATTGGAGCAATCAATACGGCTTTCAACCTCAACAACATGAAAACTATCACCCTTATGGGGAATACAATCAAAACCAATCCTTTGGTTATGGTCAATATTCCACGTACCCTTTTAGTTGTTCTCATACATTCCAACCTTCTTACGGTGGGTATATAAGTGAGCAACCACAAAGAGGGGATGATACTTGTGCTCCTATCAATTTTTCCTCTAGTTTGGTAGATGAAATGCAACAATTTATGGACAGCATGGAGTCAATTCGTAGACAACCAAGCGTGGAACCAATTTCATCGACCGAATGTGCTCATAGTATGTTTGGCCCAATTTCTGATCGTAGTTATGATCATCCACCCATTCAAAGGGAATATAATTGGCCTAACAATAATGAAGTAAGTAATTCTACTTTTTCTTTGTCGAATGAGCTTTACAAACAAATGGAACACTATATTCAGAATTTGGATGGAACACTCCAAGAGCTTCAAAAAGGTGTTTCCACTTTAAGACAAGGCATTGATGAGTACAAGGAGGAAATGAATAATTATGTTGAAAAAGGCGAACCTTTGGGGACTTTTGTTGATATTTGTGTAGTTAACTCAACTCTTGATCGTAATAATGATCATTCACCTATTCAAAAGGATGAGTTAGAGATTAGCAACACTAAATTCAACGATGAACAATCTTATATTGACTATGATAGTGATGATTATTATGAAAATACATTGCCTAAACCAATTCATGGTGACATCCCCGAGGAGTGTACAATGGAGTCTTTTTGCGATCAAGGTGAAGTTGAAAAGGAATATGATGACACTAGTGTAGATTACTCGAGCATTGATCTTTATAACGATCAAGAACCTATTCAAAAGGTAGAGCTTGAGGAAGATGCAATGAGTGGTCTAAAAAAGTTCCTTATGGACAATATTGCATCCGCAAAAGAGTATGTGCCTTACAACAAAGAGGAGTATGTTGAGAATGTGACCGGTTTGACCAATATTGTGGAAGACCCAATTGAGCTTGCATATGATTGTAATGATGATGTTTATGTCGAGACTTTGGTTAAGGAAGAAACGGACGAAGAATGGTTGCAAGGTTTGATAGAGGACCATGATATAAAAGAGGTGAATTATTCACTTGAGTTTTTCAAGGATGAAGAGGATTCCGTGATAAAAGAGATTGTGCAAGGTTTATCTAACCCTTTGCCTATTGTTTCTTCTCCTTTACCTCTTATTGGTTTGAATGTATGTGCTTCGAGAATATTGTTGAATGACTTTGTTTCTCGTTTTCCGCCATTAGAGATACTTGATTCTCATACTATGCAGGTTATGGAACAAGAAACCGTGGAAGTACCCGACGTCTATATTCTTTATACACTTCCAAGTGTGGAAAAGAATAAGTGTGGGGGAAGCTTTTATCGGTTAATAGCTTCATTCCTGTTTTATATTACTAATATTTGTGTGAAGCTAGTGTTTGCAAAACAGGTGCTATGGGTGGATCCCCAAATTTTCCGATTATTGGTGTATGGGGAATTCAACTTGCATGTCGGGCCGTCGACTTTAAAACAAGCGCTAAGTGGGAGGCAACCCACCGGTTTTGTATCTTTATCCTTATCTTTTTATTTTTATGCATTTGCTTTTATCTTTATTTTCTTGTTTTTGCATATCATTTGGAATTTCCCACCTTGAACTCTCTTTGGAAGATTCAATTTTACATTGAGGACAATGTAAAGTTTAAGTGTGGGGGAGCATTTATATGTTTTAGTTTGTTTTATGTATAAAAACAAAAAAAAAATCAGAAAAATAGAAAAAACCAAGAAAAAAATTTGTGCTTTTGAACTCCGAAATCTAGAAACTTGTGCCTTTAGGATGACACCATTAGTGGATGGAACCATTTTGAATGCGGGGAGTTGAGGAACCAATTAACTAAAAGGGGGACGAACATAGCTCAGAAATCACAATTAACATGATAGTTGTTACCATATCTCGGAATATCACCATATCGCATTCTATTTTTATTTTTCCATATTTATCTATTGTTCTCTAAGTGCTTTGGTGGGTCACTAAACATCGACGTGTTATTACTGCTAGGATGAAATAGAGTGATTGAGTTACTAGAAAAAGAAAAAAAAATGATGAAAAAATATATATGAAAAAAAAAAAAAAAAGACCGACCAATTAGACCAAAACGGAATAAAAAGACACTTGGGAATAGCAGTATGTGTGAAACGTAGTCCCTGTCTCCGTCGCCTAAACAAGCGTGGAATGCAGGATCCAAGGCAACTATCATGTACTTGCTGTCAAGAAGCATGCGCTTGGATCCAAAAGATCTAATCATGCCGTCTAAAAAAAAAAAAGAAATTGGATCCAGTTTGATCCAGTCATATATAAAAAAAAAAGAGAAGAAATTATTATTGTGTTGAATAAAGTCACTCTTGGTTCCCTTGTATATGCCAATTGATTTGATGTAGCATTCAGCACCAAGTAGCTCAATCCAATAGGATTAGGTTCATCTTAGCAGTGACCTTCAGACAGATATGGGAAACATCGAACACTTGTGAATATTCGCCAACATCTACATCTATATCCATCTTCTTAATCTTTTCATTGTGATTGTGGTTTGTTAGTTTCCGAGTATTGTGGCTTGTTCGACTATCTAATTATAGTTTATTTACTAATATATGAATTGAATTTGCAAGGTACCTCCTCCTGTAGTCAATTTGGATTCGTTCATTGATTTGTCACAAATAGACGGAGTTGGAAATATAGGTTTTGTAGGTATATCTCTAGTAAACCTTCACGAGACTATAACTCGTCCACTAGGGACACCTAGGGGTTTAAAGGCTTGTTATTTATGCTAAAAGTGACCGTAGCCTCGACGACACGGAGTTGTATGTATTTTAGAATTATTTTGTTTGATTTGCTCGAGGACTAGCAAAGTCTAAGTGTGGGGGAATCTGATAGGTGTAGAATACACCGTATTTACTATCTAGAGTTTATGCTTTCTTTGCTATTTTTCGTGTGAATTATGTATCTTATGCGTGATTTTGAGTCTTATAGGTGTTTTGGGAGTCATTGGAGCAAAAACAAGTGGAACACGCTCAAATATTGGATTTCTTCTCATCAAGATGAAACTAGTGGCGAAAGAATGAGGTCATTCGAGAAGTTGTGTGAGAAGGTTACGAGCAAAATCAATGATTAGGCTCATCGGTTCCCTGAAACCGGCGAGGCTTTGGAATCGTGAAGGACAGCCCTATCCTAACACCGGGTGTCAATAACAACCCAACTCACTAACTAGGTCGATATTACACTGAAGACACAAACTTGGTCTTGATTTTTAGTCGTTGCGGAGAGTTCACGGTGACAACCTCGGATCTGAGGGTTCTCAAATGGGAATCGATGAGGAGGTTAGTGAAGGGAGAGGATTAATAGTTCTTGTTAGAGTTCAGGGAAGCATAGAGATTGGGTTCTCACTGGATTCGGTTTACAGCAGGAGATTTTGAGCAATGTATCATCAAGAACTCAGGAATGAACATGAAACAAGCCACTGCCTTCGATTGAGGAGATGAATGATTAATGGCGTTTTAGGAGTTGTGGGTATTGTGTGAATCGTAAAATTGTGCAGGGAAGAAGATATTATGGGGTCAGAATCAACAAGCAAACTTGTATTTCGTTCACCATCGAGAAGACATATCAAGTGTTTTGCTTAATGGCCCGAATGATTGGCCAGTCTTATAGCAACTCTTTTGGTCCACGAACGGAGTCATCATCATTGGTTAGCCGGATGTTTGTGAGTATATGATGAGGGTGGCCTAAGGGAGATGCAGCAATAGTGGTGATGTTGTAGCTGTATGTCTGGAGGTTTCTTTGCTGTGAGAGTAAGTTTGTTGAAGTGCGAGGTGGATTGCGTATGAAACTACAGGTGACAATGGACTGAGAATGCTGAGATGTTGACTTGAGATTGCGGTGTTGTTTACAATGTCTAATGAATGCGTGAATTAAACGCAAGGTGTTCCAGAGATTAATTGGTAGCTATAATTAAAAAAAGCTACGAGAAGAGCTGTTGTTGGTTCAGTTGAGCAGCAGACGAGAATGGGGTTTGGTATGCACTTGTGGGAAGGAATTGGCGGTGACTTGAGCTTGAACTACAGGGAAGAAAAGATTGTTCCATGGGTTTGCAGGGAGGAATTGAAAACTACTTACTGCAATGCAACTATGCAAAGCAACCGCAGAAGTTGGTTGTGCAAGGTGGTGATTTTCCGAGTTTGGGTTATGATGCTTTGGTTGAGAAGAACCGAGCTGCACTTGGAGTGAAGAGTTTGTATCCTTCTATGAATTGCAATGTTGATATTAAGTTGTGAGGGTGTGCGGCTGAGACGATAATGTTGGCGTTTGTGTTGCAGGGTGGTGAGAATAGCTATGTATTGATGGAGTTTTGGCACAATTATAAGCTGGTGAATGCAAGAGAAGCGGGGCCATCATGGCTGGTCATGGCTCAAGGCAAACCATGAAATCAATGGTTGTTTTGCAGATTGAGAGCTGTGTAGGTGGTTTTGTAGAAATGATGATTCAATGCAAGGTGACATAAATGGAGGTAATTGTGATGTGTAATGAGCTTGGGTTGCAGGCCTGGATTGAGTCGAACGGTGAAGGAAGGTCGGGGAACTTAAGCTGGGTATGTGGCACTCGTTGCACTGGAGTTGATTTGCAAGGCAAGGATGGACTAGCCGATCTGCAATGGAAGCAAATGCGGGTGATAGGCGAGTTGATGATGCGAGTGAGTAAGAAGAGGTGCAAAAGTAACGCTATTCTTTGTTACACTTGGTTTATGAGTGAAGTGCGAGAGATGGCCCGAGGCGGTTGCGAATGATGCGCCATGATGGTGAACTCGAAATATGCAGCTGCAGGTTTATGGAATTTGAAGTCGAGTCAAAGAGATGTCGGCCTGGTGCAACTTTTGGCTTGAGATGCTGAGAAGACTGAGTATGGAGCTGGAGAAGTGTTTTGAAGGCTGCAGTTTAGTGTTGGTGGGATTCAAAGGTGACATAAAGGCATGGATGGACATGGCACGGAAAGGGTTCAAGCTGAACTAAGGCAACAATGATGCTGGTGGTGCTAGGCTTGGTTGATGCAATGGATGACCGAACTGGGCAATGGCTAAGCACCGCGTAAAATTGTGCGAAAACGGAGCGAGAATGGTGAGCCAAGTGAGCCTAGCTCGGGATGTCGGATTTGGAGCTTAGAGTATGAATCTTAATATTTGAGTGAATCACAAAAGGGGTATGTGTTGGATGCATGATTTGACGGTCGGATATATGAGCTACGAGTCACGCTTTTGGGCGCGTTTTCGCAAGAATTCAAGAATTGGTTTAGATGGTTCATTTGCTATGTATGGTTCGAATTGTGAGTGTATGAACTGCAGAGAAGGATAGTGAGTTCTTTGCGAGTTATGGTAGTCGGATACAAGTTCGGGTGGTCGGAGACAAATTTCCGGTGACGGATTCCCGTCGGTGACCGGATTCCGGTGATGACGTCATCAAATCCGGCGACCAGTTTTTGACCCAAAAATCCAGAGACTTATTTTCCACACATGGGCTTGGTGGACCACTTGGAGATGGGTTTTGAGAAAACCTAAACTTGGAAAGAGTATCCTTTTGGGGAGAAGCATATAAATAGAAAAGTCTTTCTTAAACCTAATATCTCCATTAGGGAGAACTCATACTTTTGGTTCTAGGGTTTAGAAACATGATAGGTTTTCTCCTTCTTCTTGCTATGAACTCCTATGCCATGAGTAACTAAGTTTTTATTATTGGTTGAAGACGTAGTTGGATTTTGCAACCAAGTTATGATTTTTATGAATTAGTTTTCTCTCAATATTATCGTATGATTTCTACGGGTTACAATAATTGCATGATTGATGGATTGCAATATGATTGAATGTTTGTTTAGTTAAGTCTAGAATTGATTGAACTCACATCCATATCTATAGCTATTTTAGGGTTTTCATCGAGCGATAACCTTGAATACGAGTAGCATGATATGATTAGGGTTTGTAGTGATACATCCTCGTAGTCATATGTAGAAATTGACCTTTGTTCGAATTGTTTGCGCAATGTATTTCAATTGCATTGATTAGCCTATTTCTGAAACTTAATGCTCTTAGGAATTGAACTTGATTAGCGCAAGGCGTTAGGTTATTCTTTAGGTAGATTTCACATACGCAGCCCTAATGTGTGTGTTGATAACTTTGGAAATTACGGAGTATTCTTGCAATAAGGTATTCTATGGCTTTTGATGATAGCGAGATTAAATACGAATTCTATTCATATATTCATAAACTTGTTTACAATTGAAGATGAAACCTTTATCCAATATTTTCACATCCTTGATTTGCGTGTTTACTTTTATTTGTTTTGCTTTTATTTATTTCCGTTTAAATCAGAAAATCCTCGGTGTTTTATATAGGAAACCATAACATATCGACAACCTAGACCTCTCTGTGGGATCGATCCTTTCTTGCCCTTGCTTCATTATATATTTTGAGTAGTAAGAAAGTGTAATTTATTTTTGACGCTTACGACCGCGATCATGTTCTAAACCCTAGAAAACAAAATAGAAGAAGAGATAATAGATCTAGAGAAAAAATTCACTTTTTATATGTTTCTCCCAAAATTAGGTCGTAGCCTACCAAAACCCAAACAGCCGACCTCCTTAACTACTCCCTCTTGAAATCCAGTCCAAGCCCAATAACAATCACAACCCACTCAGTTTACTAAGAATGTCAGTTTCGTGGAACCGACAAGCTAGTTCATCCTTTCTACCTTCATCATTAAACGTCACAATTCACTCTCCTTCTCTGCATTGATTCCTAGCATTCATCTATTCAACACCGAGCTAACAATGAACCACAAATTCCAGTTCCTACAATTCATGTATTCCACCACACACACCTGCAACCATTATCTCACTCAGCTATTCATTGTATCAGCACTCAACCCCTTAGCTCAGCTGCACAAACAATACTAGAACTCCCATGTATGGCGCAACTGCAACACAGATTCAACCTGCAACTGCACATAACCAGCTTATTAGAAAATCAAGCCATTCACTGCAATACTATAACACTCCATCTGCTCAGGCCACTTCTAACCCTGTAATACTCGTATCTTCTCAAGCTGCATTCACTAGATTCCCTCCACTTCCATACCAATATTCCTTGTAGCAACACCACTCAACAGATTCTTCCATTTCAGTCCAATTAAAACTCCATCTTCACTAGTTCACCTACAATGGCCCTTCGATGCCATCAACTAGAACTCCACCAACTGCAACTCTCTCCTGCTACCATCAAATGCACCCTGAAACAACAACTGTACTTGTTGTTCTTCTTTGCTTATTTCTCTATCTCAACCATCAGATTCCACCAACAGCAGCATCATATCTCTGCACTTCAGTTCAGCTGCAACTTCTTTATCACCATCACAATCAACAGTTCCAACTCCCAACTGCACTAGCTCCAATCCCATACAACCTGCAATGCCTCAACTAAAGAATGAGCTCTAACCCCTCTATATAGCATCACTTCCTTCTTCTGAATTTCGTCTCTTCCTCCTTGTAACTCAATATCTCCATAATCTCTGCTCCATTCACTGCTGTTGCAACCCATGAAAACCTCATTCAGCCTACTGCCATTCACTGCTACCTGAATCAAATGTCAATTCCATAAACAACCCCATCTGTTTCTCCTTCTTGATTTCAAATGTAGCCAAACCCTTCAATTCTCCTTCTCTCGGCATTAAATCTGATTGTTCAAACCTCATCTGATCCATCCACCATAGACCCGTTTTCTTTCATCTTCTTTAAGCCTTAACAGCAACACAGAAGCAACAACTTTTCTCTGTTCTTCTCCGCCCAGATTCACCACTAAATCAGAGATTGTTACAAACCTATCTCAGCATAAGAATAAACCCTTTCCTCTTCATTACTTCCTCCATTTCCTTAACCTAATTTACCAGTAGCAATGGATTCATCTCATTTCTTCTCTCAATCGATCTCTGTCATCAACTCATCCCACTGATTCTCTCAATTTCAGCAACCGCAACCATTTTTCTGTTCTCTCTCTCTCAATTTCTGGTTCATGGAAAATAATGATCGAGAGGAGGCACGATTTGGGGCAAGTGTAAGAATGAATATTGATATAGGCACCCACTAAAAGGATAAGGGACACCAAAGTGATATTTGGCCTGTAGGTTTCAAAGAACTGACTGCCTATTCTGTTTTGTACCTTAACTGTCAGTTACGCGGAACTGACAGCTCATTCTTCACCTCTTTTGCTTCACCTCTTTTGCTGCATAACCTCAGCTGGATCCAAGTATCACTCGCCTGTGAATTGACCTTTATGCCTTTATGCTCCAAATGGACGTTTTCTTCTTATTTCACTCCGAATGACTTCAAAACACCTGTAAGGCTCAAAACAAACGTAATAATACATAATTCGCCAGAAAACATAACAAAGAAAGCATGAATTATAGATATAATCGAGGTGTTTAATACACCCTATCATTAACCTCAAGAGGAAGGGTGATGTTGTCGTTATAGTTCGTTTCTTCTTAACATTCTTCAGGTCTTCAGAGTAATACTTGTATGTCTCAGCATTCCTAGACTTTGTAGTCTAACCTAAACGAAGTTGACTCTAGTATACAATCAAGCGACTTTAGATGAGTTTTGAGTCACTAAAATATGACAACCAAACTTGACATACCAACACTTGGTGAGTTCAATCGAGTTATGCTCTAACAAGTGCAATTTTCTGAACTCGTTGTTGCGAAAGCAGGTGAACTTGTATATGGAAAGGGTGTTGGTTGAAGGTGCATTAAGTGGAGATGCATCCAATTAAGCTATAAAGCTTAGCTGGTAGAGCATACATGATGCGAAAACATTATATGACGTGTTTCTAAACCAAGATTGCATAAAAGTGATGCAAAACGAAGGAAATGTGAATGTTCCAATAATTGACATGGCCCGAGCTAGAGAACGCATACTTGCGAACTAATTGACCTAATCATGCACACTCTCGTGAATATCTTACGAAAGACTTTTTGGCCTATGCGGGCTAGGCTTTGCTTGGATTTGGACTTGCAACACGAGTTGGCTTTAGTTGTTTGTCCTGACTTTGATAAACTATAAGGTCCGTGTTTGATCCCTTCAAGGTACGGATAATGGTACATAGGAAGCCGCAATGATCTTGCAGTATTACTGGTCCAGTACCTTATCGTTCATATCATCTAATTATGAGGTGATTGCGATATTAGTTACTTATATCATCTGGCTCGGCAAAGTGAGGCAAGAGATAATTGTTTCTGTACATGATTAGGTAAGTTGCAATCCATTTTTGAATGCTCATACTTCATATCAAGATGTTTGACGTAGGCATGCATCAATTATAAATTGGGCATGGCCGGGAAAGGAAGGTAAACTAGTATGAAAGTTATGGGAGCTTTTATAAGCTACCCGCATCACATAGAATGATGCAAGGCAAGAATATCATGAGACTGACTGATGCACCCTTAGCATGAGCAAGATTAGTGCATGCTTTTAGCAACGCCAAAGAAAAGTAAGAAAGCTGGAGAATAGGATTGGAATGGCCTATGTGCAAGTCCAAGGTAATGCCCTATGCCTAGACAATATTCGGAATCCAGTGATGCATGCAATAATGCACCAACATTAGCCTTTATGGCCTTGCACCCTTCCAGAACAATGGTAAGTTAGAAACGATGTTTAAGGCATCATGCTTGCGAAGTCAACATGCATTTTCCAGGGGAGAAGCGAATATTTGAGGCATGGTTAGTACGTTACGAGTGACACATTGGGGACTTTCGAATTGCACGGTTTGGCTCCTGGGGAAATAATTTTCCGGTCCGTCACAGTTGGTATCAGAGTAAGTTTTGAGATAACACTAGGGACCGTGCATTATGGACTCGTCATCGAGTATTTTATAATGAGACTACAAAATTTTCCTTCAAAAAGGAAATAATAAGTTGGAAGAGTATGCCAACTATTATGCGTAAGGATAAATCATAACTGATATGCCAGTTACTTTGATATCCTACTAGACTTAGTCGAGCACTGTGAGTTTTCCATGCCTTAAATGATGACCCACCAAATAGTTGGTGACGCGGAAGACCATTTGAAATGGTAGGTAGAAATTGTGACTGATCATCCTCACTTGTTAGCTGTAACAGTGTGCGTTGTCAAGTCGGTTATCTCCCACTTACGAGTGGCAACGCCGAAGACCGTCAGTTATAATGGTAGGCTTCCATCCGAATGCTTTGGCATAAGAGTTTGGTCCTCACAGTACTACACTAACAAAGGTTTGTCATATTTGATGACCCTTTTCAAGTTGTAAACTTTGGAGATTCCTGGTGTTACGGTGAGGGACATGCACTTAGGATCTTGTGTTGATTTATCTTTTTGAAAATCCTGAGTATGTGGTAGGGACACATACTTTTGAGATCCAAATTTATATTCTCGGTAATATTGTGATTAGAGTTGTCAACGGGTTGGGGTTAGGGTCAACCCGGACCTAGCTTCCCAACCTGTGGTCGGGTTAGGGTCAACCCTAGCCCTAGTACTATTTAAGAACAAGACTAAAATCCCAACCCTAACTCTAGGCGGGCAGGCTATAACGGTTTGGTGGGTTGAATCTAGGTTTTACCTTATGAAAGTATAGATATCTGAACGGCTACATTTATACTACTACTTTCGTACAAAAAATCCACAAGTCTGAAAACTAAAAAGTCTATCGAATATATATACAATAGACCAAAACTAAAAATTAAACGCACCAAACCAAAGTTATCGAAATCAAATGCATTAAAATTTATACATATATACATCCAAAGAAAATTACAAAATTCTACTTTATACATATATTATAAAAGTTGCGCCACATCTTGCGTCTCTAGTCTAAGGCACTTGTTTATATGCCTCTGACATAGTTGATGATCCGCCTCTTACTATCATAAGCATATTCCTTAACACAATGCTTGCATTTTGCCCTTTCCTTACCATCTTTGTCTTCTATCCAATCAAAATCCTCCATACTAGTGACGTAAGATTTATTTTCCTTTTATTTGAAGCTTGCGATGGATATTTTACTGTCATCGACTCTACTACCGTGATATTCTCTTCACTCATTACATCGTCATGATCTAGTTCAAATGAAATTTTATTAAGCTACATCAAAAGTTTGAAAATCAAAATTAGTAAAAATATGGATCACTAGAAATGAAGCAAAGAAATTAGTAGACATTTTATGAAGCGACATCTTAATGCTGGACAACCATTGAGATGATATGGATCTCTATAAATGAAGTAAATAAATTAGTAGACATTTTTATGATGCGACATCTTAATGCTGGAAAAAAATTGAAATGATATGGATCACTAGAAATGAAGTAAAAAAATTAGTAGACATATTATGAAGTAACATCTTAATTAATGTTAGACAACCATAGAAATAAAGTAAAGAAATAACATTCGTAAACATATGGATCACTAGAAGTTTTAAAAGATATCAATGATCTCCCTTAACCTTCAATTCATATAGTAGGTTAAATATTACATATAACTCCGGTAACGGGTTACAATTTTTACTATTATTATTAATAAATTAAAGGGGAAATAGTGTAACACCCGTATATTTTCCGCATGACACATGCTCAAAGATGTGTCATTGAATGAGATGAAGTGTTCGTCTCAAGATTGTGTCGTGCATCTAGGACATGTTGTTCCAGAACAGAAGTTTCACCACCATGGTGCATCATGCCAGTGGGAGGCTTACCAAAAGCGATATTGCACCACTATGGTGTAGTGCTCAAGTTGGGCGTCAGGCCAAAACAGGTAATGTTCCACTGTAGTGCAATTTACGAAACTCGTTGTCACGATATCAGGTGAACTTGGTACATTCCCATCATCTCCCCCCCCCTTTATAGTTTTAGAAATATCTTTAAGACATATATATATATATATATATATATATATATATATAGGGAATGAGTGTTGGTTTAAGGTGCACTAAGCGAAGATGCATCGTTAAGCTATAAATCTTAGCCGATAGAGCATACATGATGCAAAAATATTATTAGAGCATACATGATGCAAAAATATTATTATGTCGTGTTGCTAAACCAAGATTGCATCATAATGATGAAAAAGCAAACTACCTTGATCAAGGATATGATCTTTGAAAGAGAAGGTTGTTTGTTATACTTCTTTACTTTTCTGCTCTTTTTCTTTTTGTACTATTATCATTAATTCGAAGAATACGTGAAAGGCTGTTTTGCTTGGAAATCCCACACTACACCCCTTATTAGACTCAACGTAATTAACTCTTTGAAAGATGATTAACTTTGAACTTTATTGATTATCTTCTTGAAATAACTTTACAACAGACTTACTCGACCCTTTATATGTATTACATTGGATGCATGGCTCTTGCGCAAGTATATAAGTGTTGCAACACCTAAATCTTGCCAAGCTTTCACCTTTTCTCATGAATGTCGTCATCGATCGTCATTTAAATTATTTCCTTGCGACACCTTCGCAATGAGCTAGAGAGCGCATACTTGCGAACTAAGGGGCCTAATGATGCACACTCTCGTGCATATCTTACGAAAGGCCTTTGTCCTATATGGACTAGGCTTTGCTTGGTTTTGGCCTTGCAATATGAGTTGACTTTAGTTACTTGTCTGATGTTGATGGACTACGGTCCTTGCTTGATCCCTTGAATGTACGAATAAGGCTACAAAGGCATCCATAATGATTTGCAATATTAGTGGTCCAGAACCTTGTCGCTCATATCATCTAATTATGAGGTAATTGTGACATTGTGGTAATTCATATCATCTGGCCCGGCAAAGTGAGGAAAGATGATTCTTCCATAAGTTGCAATCCATTCGTTGGTTGCTCATACTTCTTATCAAGTTGTTCGTCGTAGGAATGCACCAATTGAGAATTGGGCATGGTTGGGAAAGAAATCTAAACCCGTATGCAAGTTAGGGGAGCTTGCATAATCCACTCGCATCACAAAGAATGACGTAAGGCAAGAACGGCATGAGCCTGACTGATGCACCCTTGGCACAAGCAAAAACAATGCATGCTTTCATCATTGCCAAAGTAAAGTAATGATGCTTGATAATAGGATTTCAATGGCTTATGTGCAAGTCCAAGGTATGTCATATGCCTGGATACGACTTGGAAGCAAGTGATGCATGCAAGAAATCATCAGTATTAGCCTTTATGTCCTTGTACTCTTTTAAAAACAAGGGTAAGTTGGAAACCACGTTTAAGGCATCATGCTTGCGAAGCATGTTGGCAATGACAAATTAAAGTGCATTTCCCTGCGGAGAAGCGAAGCTTTAAGGCCCGATCACTACATTACTAGTGGCGCACCAAAGAGTTTCGGCATGAACGGCTTGACGCAAGAGGTGTAATTTTCCGGACCGTCATACCTATTGTACTTGCTAATTTATTCAGAAGGGTCGAATTAATAACCTGAATCGAAAAATTCTTGAATTCAGTGTACGACATTCATTGTATACCATTGATCCTCCTAAATTACCCAGTTTTTTAACAAAAACAACGATTACATATATGGCAACAACAACAAAAAAAGCCGAAGGATTGAGAAATTTACCGAGGAAACATGATTGAAACATATAAAAAATGACAACTTAACAAGTGAATAGTGAAATAATAAAAATTCTTAAATTAATTATAAGAAAAAAAATAATCAATACCTATACAATGAAATTTTCCTAATATCTCGAGATTTGGTATGTATGTATTGATTGTTGGCATGTTTCCTATAAAAGATATCTCTTAACGATAAACTTTAATGAACTTTTGTCTCATGCCTCTAAGTAGTTCATATATCGATCTTGATTGGCATTATTCTTATGGGTCACGAATAATCCTCCCTCGATTTGAACATGTTGCCATAAATTGAAAGTCTGTAGTTTGACAAGATTTGCTTTTTGTAATTTATACATATTTTTCTCATTGCTAGAGAAGACCTGACACAAAATTTATTAGTGTAATTGTTAGAGCATAGCTCGGTTGAACTCACCAAGCGTTGGTATGTCATATTTTAGTGTGTCAAAACTTATCTAAAGTCGCTTGATTATATACTAGAGTCAACTTCGTTTAGGTTAGACTAGAAAGTCTAAGAATGTTGAGACATACAAGTATTACTCTGAAGACCTGAAGAATGTGAAGAAGTAACGAAATACAACGACGACATCATCATTCCACTTAAGGTTAGTAATATTGACTTGAACTGTTTCATTCCTAACGTATCTTTCAAGTCGTGCTATATTGAAAACATAACTACGAATCTGTATATATTGTATAATACTCTAGTGATGTGACATGCATGGTCATAATTGTATGATCATATTATTAGGGAATTAGACTACGAAGAATAACACTTATTTTTTGAACTTCGTAGATATGACATCAACATAATCTTGTATATATTGTTATGATTATGTAAATGGGTTATGGTGAAGATTTCATCCTAAGAAACAATGTTTTACATTTGTTTAAAGGAATTACATTCATGAACTTGTTTCGTGAATCCAAAGGGAAATCATTAGGCTTATTGGTCAAGCTATTCATTGCAAATATTTGGATGACCAATATGTGTGAGATGGTAGAACCGATCTTAACCTTGGTTATGTATTTTGGTATAACTAATCATAATGCTTGACTTATGATTTGGTATGACTGGTTTTTTATTAATTGGTGTAACCGATCCTAAGTAATCACCATGTGATGGTATGATCGATATTTGTAATTGGTGTGATCGATCCTAGTAATTGGTGTAACCGATCCTAGTAATTGGTAACCGGCCTTGGTAACTAGTGTGACCGATCATAAGCAATACCATGGAAATATGGAACTGATCCTTGTAACTGGTGTAACTGATCCTAGTGACTGATGTGATCGATCACAAGTATTTCCATAATAAGGTATAACCGATCCTAGTGATTGGTAGAACCGATTGAACCCATGTATGTGATTTGGTTTTTGATCAATCACATAGTTGTGTTGGAATATAGGCTAACCAATTATAAACTTGTTTTGGAAGTGTGGTATAACCGATTCCAAGAATGTAAATCCATGTGAATATGAATAAGGATTTACAGTGAAAAAGATGTCAACATACTTTGAACACGGACAGTAACTCTTATCATTTATTGTTCAAAGATATTCCCTAGTACTAAAGGAGATCATGTGCCGAAATAAATTATAAATCTTTTAATTAAGGTTTTTGGTTTTATATGCTTTAATTACCAGCAATTAAATGCATATCTCTAGAGAATAAAAATTAGTGATGTGCATTTACTAATTGAAGATTTTTTATTGAGAGATTTCGAAAATATTGGACAAGCATTTATTGGAATTATGAAAACCGAATCTTGCTATTCATTGCATATCTTGAGAATATTTTCAGTTTTGGAAATTCCTTGATGTCCAAACATCCTTGGTCTATAAATACCTAAGTTTGCATTTCTAGCAAACTATCCTAAGAGCAAGGCAAACTTCATCTTTTTGTTGTTTCTGGTGGAGCCATCTATCCGCAGAGGAAAGTACCCTAATTAGGCGAAATCTCTTACGACCGCTCGTTTAAAGACTTTTGTGGGGATCAAGAATCTCAACGAGTACCATTGGTAGGAAACTAGACAATTGCAGTGTTATTAGTTTTCGATTGATTTGATTAACTAACGCTTGTTGAAACTTTGATTGCACCTAGTTTATTTATTCTTGAGAATCATCTCTTCTGATCTAAGATTCACTTAAACTAGATCGAAGTATCGACGGGATCTTTAGAACTGTTTGTAGATCTAAATACATCTTGTGATAATCCATTGTTAACAGACTATGTTGTGTGTGTAATTGATCACAAGAGATTAAAGTGGTGTTGTGCAGGTTATTATTGAAGATTAAGAAGATTTGAAGACAAAGAAGATTTCTTATTGGTTTTCGTTTCTTTGTGTGTACACAAACCTTGATCGGCTGGGATCCAACTAGAATCGGATTTATTTGATTGATTAGTTGCGTGAGATCGGCATCGCTTTATAGTTTCTCTTTGAGATCTATATTGATTGATTGCGATTCTAAACTTGACTACCTTGGTAGTTATTGGATAGATTGATCTAACCAGGCAAAGGAGTTTATTAGATTAAACGGAAGATCTTTTGCGTTTGACTTGAGATATCTTTATCTTGAAAAGAATCTAAGAGTTGTTACCAAACAGATTTGTTGTTCCTTTACTGTTTGGAATACGATCCAAAGGAATTGTACCAGTGCATGACTCATCGAAGTCGGAAGCGCATGGATACTTAGGAAACTGAGTGAACTATGGGTAGTTGATTGGTCTCAACTATACAAAGTTGGTTTAGATTTTGTATAACGGCTTAATTCTGAGAGTATTCAATTCTGGACTAGGTCCCGGGGTTTTTCTGCATTTGCAGTTTCCTTGGTAACAAAATTTTGTTGTGTGATTTACTTTTGTTTTCCGCAATTATCTTTGCTCATATAATTTAAAGTAAATTGCACTTTACGTTAACTCCGGTATACTTGATAGTGATCCTATAGAGTTTGGTTAAGTCTGAATCTATTATCAAGTATCACACTTTGGTTGTCGTACTGTCTCGATCTAGTATCCATGGACAATCACACAAAGTGTGAATACCGAAGTCGTTGTATTGTATCGACTTTGTCCTTAGACGATCACACTTGGTAAGAGGACTTATAAGTTGAAACAAAAATATTGTGGTGTATTTGGTTACCCTCGTCTTTTCAGTAATTATTTTCATCATGATCATACGATAACAATTATCAAAACTGGAGCCGAAATAACGAAAAAAAAAAAAAACTTTAAAACATGCATATATATTAAATTTTGAGTCGGGATCATTTACAATTCATATTAATATAACTAATCATCGGTGCAAAATATAATGAAGATGTCATCATAGCTTGTTTTGTGCTTGAATATGCGATAATTGAGTCTTCATAAGTAAATATTATATAATCTTTATCGTGAGGATATTTGTTGAAGTTCACTAATGCGTCTCATTCAACAACTTGATTTTCTTAATATTGTCGTGAGGAGTATAATTATTGTTTAAATATCATCATTTATTTGAAACCCAAAGACCGTGAGTAGATTTAATACCAAACTGATGCATCACGGATACAGAAAAAATATCGAATTAACGCAAGTAAAATAAAATATTTAAGAAAACCAATTCATTTTTGATTTTTTTTTTTCACGAAACCATAACAATCAGGGATCACTTCATAAATTCAAATAATCAACTACATGATCGTTATACGATTATTTATACTTCGGTCTGCCGACTATAAATGATTACCCGATTAAACTCAATTAACAATTAAAAGTCATTATATATTAATCAAATCTTATTGTCTTCTACATTAAATTCAACTCACTTGAATAATCTTGCAAAATCTTAACTTGGACGCTAGGAAATCAAAATAACAAAAACTCAAAGTCTGTTATTCTATAAAATTTAAAATTATGTATTTTAATTTTTGATAATATTTACAAAGCGATCCCAAGTTAAAAATAAGATTTGTACGCCTAAAGTTACTCTAATGCTTATCATCGCAAATATATTATCCATTAGGTCCACTGACTCTTGATTTACCAGACGCTCATTAATAATTCACGACCAAACTCATCAATAATAATGTTATAATTTTGTCTACACAAAATCCAACCCAAAAATGTTGAATGCCTAAAACTTCTTCACTTCTCCGATGTTCTTCATTATTTTTCATTGATCAGTTCCTCCTTTTTGTCCATCTTTTAAATTATGTGTATTGAGAGCACCTTCTTGTTCACAAAATTTTACCTTTTTGTCCTTTTGTTATTGCTTTAATCCGTAAGTCACGAGAATTTTTGTAATGTGGTATCTTGCTATAGATCGTAATTGTTTCATGACTTTGAATCGATATGTTTAATGATTTTATTACTTGGCTAGTTGATATAAGTGGTGAAGAATCTATCAATTTCAGCAGGGCATATGATTTCTTAGTTATGTACTTCTTTCGATTTACGGGATGGTAGCGCTTGTGGTGGTGTTCTTGCAAAGACAGTTGAAGTGGTGGCTAGGGTTTGTTATGGTGGGTTGTGATTGTGGCTACTGTGTTGTTGGGCTAGGACCTCTAGGTTCATCACAGGCTCGAGATGTGGCTAGTCGATTGACTTAATTTTTTTGTTTGTTTGTTTAATGTTTGTGCTTTAGGGTTTGGCATAGGTGGCACACCCATTGGCTAGTTTCATGAATATCAGCTTGGCTTTACATTGTTTCCATCTTCAAAATTTTGAGTTTTATTTGTTATTTTTGGTTAGATATATGACGAACTAGTTCATCAAAGTGTAGAATTATAAAATTATTTTACTTTCATATCAATCAAAATTCTGTATTTACAATAAAAAAGAAGAAATGGTTACAATTAAATTAAAAAATATAATGACCTTTAAAAATATATCAAAACCAACTTTTAAGTTAATATTTTGTAAAATGAACACATTATAAAACTTATTAAGCTTGTGAAATAGCCAATTTAATATGAAATAGGATTATATTAGAATGTTACGTTACGTTAAGATGTTGATGGAGTTAAATATTCTTTCGTACAAAACTATACTTCGATAGTCATGTTTTTATATAGAGAGTAATATTATTTTTCAGTGCAAGCACTGAAGGGCATATTTTGTTTGGGTGATAATTTTAATATTGTATACATGGATCCATTTTACATTGTTAAAAAAAAAAAAAAAAAAAACAAGTCTACTTGGATTGCGATTTAGAACATCCTAAAAACATGGTACAAACGGATTTGAATAATAATGAATTCTTTTGGGGTGAAGTTTGGGTCTAATACAAATGAGAACTACTAGAAAATCAGTTAATATGGCAGTCGATTTTAAGAAGGTTTGTTTTTCTCAGTCTAACAATCACTTTTTGTAAAGCAAGTCTCTTGCTAATGTGAGACTTAAATTAGTTTTGTTGCATGTAGCTCATTGCATTTTGCTTTAGATTCTTAACGACAATTTGGATGCACGGATGTATTTCGAAGATCAACAATGCAATGCTTTAGTTTTGAGTTTTTTTCTTTCGTCATTTGTTTGAGCTTAGATTTGTTTGGCTAGTTCTTGGTACAATCATATAATCCAAGCGAGGGCATATACTCCCCTAATGGTTATGGTAGTGCTAGAAAAAGTTCAAAATTGAGTTAAATATGTTAGCAAGTGTGACACTCCCTTGGTAGCTTACCAAAACTACGTATATCTAGTCCTAGCTTACGCAATTGCAAAATATTTTTCTTTTTGGAAACCAAATATGGGTGGCAAGAGGGGCATTGCCGCATAGAGATAAGGAAATTGGGAAATCAAACCGTGTTTTTTGTTCATATCATCTTTGTGATATATTATGTCTAATGACAGAAAAAGCATTAGTTGCAAAATCCCTACAAAAATGGGAAGAGTATTAACTATTAAGATTATATTAAAATGAATTTGGTGACGGATGTATTTCGAAGATCAACAATGCAATGCTTTAGTTTTGATTTTTTTTCTTTCGTCATTTGTTTGAGCTTAGATTTGTTTGGCTAGTTCTTGGTACAATCATATAATCCAAGCGAGGGCATATACTCCCCTAATGGTTATGGTAGTGCTAGAAAAAGTTCAAAATTGAGTTAAATATGTTAGCAAGTGTGACACTCCCTTGGTAGCTTACCAAAACTACGTATATCTAGTCCTAGCTTACGCAATTGCAGAATATTTTTCTTTTCGGAAACCAAATATGGGTGGCAAGAGGGGCATTGCCGCATAGAGATAAGGAAATTGGGAAATCAAACCGTGTTTTTTGTTGATATCATCTTTGTGATATATTAAGTCTAATGACAGAAAAAGCATTAGTTGCAAATCCCTACAGAAATGGGAAGAGTATTAACTATTAAGATTATATTAAAATGAGTTTGGTGACTGATGTGAACAGTTGTTAATGATAGTAATTTTACTCGTAAAATTTGATGAAAGACTAAATATGTGATGTATGTATACAAACAAAATAGGTAAATAATTTAACACCATTCATGCCTGATTGTACCTTGTCCATGCTCGCCTCTTTTGAGGTCATAAAAATAAATCTCATTTGATATTAAGGTTCTAAGTTATTTTTTTGTCATTTGTATTTTTAATTTCCACTTTAGGGAGAATTACTATTTCCTCCGAAAACATTCAAATTTTAGAAAAGAATAATCAACTGACAAAAGATTCTCTAAGCCTAGACAAATTATTTTAAAATTTTTTGCAAAACAAGATCGTAAATGATTGATATCACTTGAACTTAATTCAGTAAGCCGCGCCGCAAAAGTTTGAGATGATAGGTAATTGACCATCTTAATTTTCAATCCTAAGCCTTTCATGCACATGTAGGAACTCTAACTCATTTAACGAATTATGTCGCTTTTGTGCCATAGATAGATATTATTTTCAACCGAAATCCACATGTTGCTATGTACTCAGCTAAGCATGTTGTGAAACATCGAGAACGTAGCGAATGTTAAAAATTGCAAAAAAAAAAAAAAAATATATTCTTTTCCAAGAAATCAAATATGGGTAGCAAGAGAGGCATTGCCGCATGGAAATAAGGAAATTGAAAAACCAAACCGTGTTTTTTTGTTGTTTGTTATCTTTGTAATATATTGTCTAATGACATGAAAAAGTGACCGGTTGTCAGCCGACACAAAAATAAATTACACTTTCTTACTACTCAAAATATATAATGAAGCAAGGGCAAGAAAGGATCGTTCCCACAGAGAGGTCTAGAGTTGTCAATATGTTTTGGTTTCCTAAAACTAACACCGGGGTTTTCTGATTTTTATAAAATTAAAACTACAATAAAAGCAAAGCACGCAAATCAAGGTTGCGAAATATTGGATAAAGGTTTCATCTTCAATTGTAAACAAGTTTTGAATGTATGAATAGAATTCCTATTTAATCTCGCTATCATCAAAAGCCCTAGAATATCTTATTGCAAGAATACTCCATAAATTTCCTAAGTCATCAACACACACATTAGAGCTGCGTATGTGAATTCTACCTAAAGAATAACCTAACGCCTTGCGCTAATTAAGTTCAATTCCTATGAGCATTAAGTTTCAGAAATAGGCTAATCAATGCAATTGTAATACATTGCGCACACAATTCGAACAAAGGTCAATTTCTACATATGACTACAAGGATGTATCACTACAAACCATAATCATATCATGCTACTCGTATTCAAGGTTATCGCTCGATGATGAACCCTAAAATAGCTATAGATATGGATGTGAGTTCAATTAATTCTAAACTTAATTAAACAAACATTCAATCATATTGCAATACATCAATCATGCAATTATTATAACCCGTAGAAATCAAACAATGATTTTGAGAGAAAACTAATTCATAAAAATCATAACTTGTTTTCAAAATCCAACTACATCTTTAACCAATAACAATAAATCAACTACTTGGGTTTTTGGAAATCATCACAAAGAGTTTAGAAGAATCTTTCATGTGAAACCCAAGAAAAAAAGTAGAAGCCTCCCTAATGGAGATATTAGGTTTAGAGAAGGAGTTTTCTATTTATATGCTTCTCCCATTCCAAAAGGATACTCTTTCCAAATTTAGGTCTTCTCAAAACCCATCTCCAATTGGTCCACTAAGCCCATGTGTGAAAACATATCTTCTGGAAATTCTGGGTCCAAAGTTGGTCGCCGGATTCGCTGACATCATCGCCGGAATCCGTTCACCGGTCGCCGGAATTTTTCACCGGAAAATTTGTCTCCGACCACCTGAACCATCGGAAACTGTCACCAGCAAGTGCACACTCCCAGCAGCTCATCTCCATATCTCTGCAATTCAAACAATCACAACATACCATCTAAACCAATTCCTTGTTCTTGCGAAAACGTACCAAAAAGCGCGACTCGTAGCTCATATATCCGACCGTCGACTCTTGCATCCGATTCATACCCCCTTCGTGATTCACTGAAATATTATGATTCATACTTTAACTTCCAAAATCCGACAACCGTAAGTAGCACCACCGGCTTGCCATTTCTGCTCCGTTTTCGCACAGTTTCTGCAGCTTCAAAACACTTCTCCAGCTCCATACTCAGTTGTATCCTCTTCAATTACACTTCATAACCTGCAAACCCATTGCATCAGACTTGCACACTTCCATTCACTTCATGCCATAACTAGCAGCAACATTCTGCTTGAGCTTGATCTCCTGCAATTCATGAACCTCAGGTCTCAGTAGCACCAACAGCTTCACTGAACTGCAGCTTCATTGTCTCCTGCAGCTCATTTGTTTTGCAATCTCAGCTTCAGTCCCATTTGCATACATCTGTGTACACCAGCTGAAACTTCAGTTCCAGACCAACCCACCTTCGATTCCTTTGTAGCACCAGCTGTAAATTCCTTGCTCAGCTCATCCGCTTAGCTTTAACTCCACAAACATTCGACTGGTGGCAGTTCATCTCTGCAATCATAACCTGCACTTGAGCTAACACCACCACTATATCTCCAATTGCAGCTCAAACACAATAACACAGACTTGCCTTTGAGCCTCTCCCCTGCCAAATACAAATCCGATTCAAACCTAACTTTCCGTCTCCGATTCTATCACAGCCTCTGACCACCAAACCCTTATTCGAGCCTCTATTATAAACTGCAACTGCGACTCCATCTCAGTCATGAACCAATACACGTTTATCCCCTCCTTCATCTGCAATTTCCGTCACAAACACAACCACTGCACCATTTCTTAACAGCAGCGCGACACAATACCACAAACTGCAAGTCATAGGCTTATCACCTGCAATGCCATCTTCTAAGCTTGCGCCTAAAACTCAACAGTTCAGCTTCCCAACTTCATCTCTTAGTTCACCTGCAACATTTCCTTGCCTCCACTGCAACAAAACCAACTGGTGCTCCCGCACAACAGCACCAGCAACTGCAGTTCAAACCCATTCCTGAAATTTCTAGTGTAACAACCCATGCCCAGAACCATTTCTCAGATCTTCTTCTTTAGCAGCACAGCATCAACACCACTTTCTCCTTAAGCCATACTCCCTTGCAGCATCAATATCACTTCAGGCCATAGATACAACTGAAGCAGCAACCACTTCAATTCAGACCTGCACAGCTTGAGCCGCTTCTGTCTCATTACCAATTTCCATTTCAGTTGGTCTCATAATCTTCAACACAACCATGAATTGGTGGCCACCAGAGTTCCTCCATGTAACTTCAATTGACGATTCATACCATCTCAGAACCCTATCTTACTCACTGAACCCTCGAGCATCATGGAAGACCGGATACAAAGCAAATAGACAGTAAAAATGGACGCAGCTATACTTGCAGTTGTGGAACAAGTTGTTCGGGCCTTTACACAAGCAGTTTGTGTACATTTTGCTGGTAATACATAACTCAGCTGTTGTTGATTCTTAAAGCATTCCATCTCCTTCCTTGTTCTTCAATATTTCAATCCTTAGCAGCTTTATCATTTCACTAGAACATCACCACCAGATTGCTATATGAATCAAAACTCATCTATCTGATTCCCTTGTCAAACTCTGAATCTCAAATTTCGTTCATCCCTTAAACAGCAGCAACAATCATTCCAAACTCGAATTCGAGTTAAACCCAATACAGACAGCTGCTTTGTTAACACAGCACTACCATATCCAAGCTGCCAAGACAAATCCAGCTGCAACTCAGTTCATAACCAAACCCTAAATCGACCATCACAATCGAACCCATATGCTTCTCTGCAACAGTTCATCTCTCGCTGTTCTCAATCCGTTCCAACTCTCCCTCCAATTTCTGGATCCAGCAGTAGCAATAGTGCAGTCATCTCCTCTGAGTTCGACCAAATGATAGAGAGAATTCAATTTCTCTCAATTTTGGGGTTTGGCCGGCTGTAATAACATGTGATGGTTATTGACACTCTTAGTTCTTGGATAAGGGACACCTGAAATTGTATGGCATGTTAGTTCCAGATAACCGACAGCCTAATTCATCTCCTTTTTGCACTATCTTTTTGTGCAACTTAGCCTGCTCCCCTGTGAATTGACTTTTCGCCCTTTACGCTCCTAATGGATGGTTTTTCCTTCTTTCGCTCCGAATGACTCCAAAGTACCTAATAAACTCAAAAGCAAATATAAGATACATAATTTACACGACAATAGCAAAGAAAGCATAAATACTAGATATAAAATTAGGTGTTTTAGACACCTATCAAAAAGCATTAATTACAGAATCCCTATAAAATGGAAAGAGTATTAACCATTTAGATTATATTAAAATGAGTTTAGTGACTGATGTTGGCAATTGTTAATGACAGTAATTGTAAGGGTAAAATTTAATGAACAACTAAATAAATGATGTATGTGTACTAACAAAATAGGTAAATAATTGAACGCTATTCATGCCTCTCTGCCTCGCTTGTGTCATAAAAATATATTTCATTTAATTTGAAGGTTCTACGTAATTTTCTAGCTAAGCAGAATTATTGTATTTTTAATTTCCAACAAAATAGGTAAATAGATTGATAACAAAATAGGTAAATAATTGTACTTTTAATTTCCACTTTAAGAAGAATTATAATTTCCTTCGAAAACATTCGAATTGCTGAAAAGAATAATCAACTGACACAAGATTCACTAAAACTGGACAAATTAGTAAGAACAATTTGCAAAATAAAGAGGAAAATGATTGATATTACTGGAACTTAATACAGTTAGCCGTGCCGCAAAAGTTTGGGGTGATAAGTAATTGATTAGATCTTAATTTTCAATCCCAAATCTTTCACACACATGCAAAAACTCTAGTTCAGTTTAACGACTTATGTCGCTTTTGTATCATAGATAGGTATTTTTCTCAGCCAAAGTTCACCTGTTGCTTTTTACATGGCTAAGTATATTATGAAATATCGAGAATGTAGCCAACTTTAATCCATTTTTTATTGTTTTTAATCAACTAATTTAACTCTAATCACTCTTTGTATAAATACATTAACCTATGCATCATGGTAAACAAAATTTGTCAAAAGTTAAACAAATGAAACAATTTTTATTTTTTATTTTTTTGGAACATGGAAACAGAAAGAGCAACTAGTAGCTTCATGAACTTGAGTTACCTTGGACGTTGTTTGGGATTGCCTAGGCCACATGAGCATCAATCACAGAGAGTTACCTTGCGTAGGCCACGTGAGCATGAACCACAGACTTAACCATGTACAGGTTTTTGTTGTACACAAATGTTAGGCCTGTATCTTGTTTTTCATTTTCATTCTTTGAATGTGACACCCATAATAATTACGTCCCGAAAATGTAGCTCATAGTTTCACGCCTTTGAACAGAATGGCCTTCTTTTTTTTTCTTTTTGTGACATTCTGAAGTACTTTTCACAGAATGCCTCCACAGGTGAAGAATTCTAGGTCAGCGCACAATTCTACTTACTCCTCCCTATCCCAATAAAAGCTGACTTGTTCTGGAGGAAAAAAAAAAAAAAAATTCAGTGGTTTTTTTTCATTTTCATTTTCTTTGCGTAATTCTCCTTTTTAGTGATCAAGTAGCCATGGATACTGATGCATCTTCTTCTTCTTCTTCTAGCAGTAATAGTTTAATACTTGACAACAGTGATTCGATTGATATGAGAGTTTCATCATCATCTAGTAGTACCTATGGAACTAAGAGTGCTAATCAATCTCGAGGCGTTCGTGTGTTGCTGGTCGATTATGATACAATAGCCCTTCATGTCATTTTAGCAATGCTTAAAAAGTTCGGTTATGAAGGTAGCGTTCAGGTTTTCTGTTTCAATATATCTTAATTACTAATTGCTTTTATTACAAAAATATTTGTCTTTATAGGTATTTTCTGCACTTGATTGTTAGTTAACCAATGCTCGACTCACCAGTGACAATCTCAATATATTGTCTTTATTATTCGTAGATTAAGTTTCTTTATTGCTTCGGAATTCTATTTCTCCTTGATTCTCCATTATCATCATCATCAACGTTGATTCGTTATAAATCTTATGTATCTCTAGTTTGTTTTTCTCTGATTTGGTGTCTATGACTACGTTTTCTTTTCCTCTAATTTTTTCTTCTATTTTTATGTTTATTGATGAATTTAGATGTGAATAAATTCATATGCCAAACTGCATGGATCATTTTATTTATCATTTGTTGTCAGTTACATAGGCGACATAATTTGATATTCTTGAATATTGTACTATCATTTTATGGCAAATTTGCCAGAATCATGTAGTTCTAATATATATTTTTTCGAAATCTCAATTACGTGCACTTTTCGACGATTATGAACCTCGTTTCTAAAGATCAATATTACAATCTTGATTCCACCTTTCAGCTGTAGGTACTACAGGAGGATTACATGGCTTAAAATTGCTCAGGGAGAAGCCATATTATTTTGATCTTGTCGTGGCTGCTGTTCAAATGCCTGGGATGACTGGACTTGAACTACTCCAACGCATAAAGCTGGAATTCACCAATCTACCAGTCGTTCGTAAGTCCTATCACTTTTGTGAAAAAAAAAGAAGACGTTTTCATATCTTCTCTTAGGCCCCATTGACGATTTGATTATAAACAGTGGTCTCTAATGATACTGATCCGGTAATGGCGGCAAAAGGATTCAGCAACGGTGCTGGTCATTTGCTACGCAAGCCTGTGACTTTTTACGACGTCGAAAACATGTGGCTACATGTTCAAAATAGCAAAATGGATGAAACAGAAAATAAAAACAGATACAAGGAAAGTGTGGGACAAGATTCATTGCAGAGAAAAGAAAAGCATAGGAGCGTTAGCGGATCGCCGTCTGGTGATGATGAAGAAAGCTCACGAGCTGAATCAAGGAAGAGGAAGGGATCTTGTAAAGATCAGTCATCCGATGATAAAAAAAACCGCACTAGCACAAATAAGAAGCGAAGGGTTGTTTGGACTGCTCAGTTACATACTCACTTCCTGAATGCCATTGAATGCTTAGGAGTTGATAGTAAGATCATATCTATATAGTTTACCCTTACATACGTCCATTTTCATTTCTTTCAAGGTTTTAATTAACAAGACATTTTCTTGTGGTTATTTTATTTTGACAAATCAGGTGCGGTGCCGAAGAAGATACTAGAGTACATGAAAGTCCCTGGATTAACTAGAGAAAATGTTGCTAGTCATTTGCAGGTTTTGCTTCAAACTTACTTGGTTGAAAGTTTTTACAGTCAAAACCGGTCTAGATATCATCTCTCAATTTTATTCATGTGTTTTCGTTTTGACAGAAATATAGACTTTTTGTTAAAGGGATCGTGGAACGAAATCAGAATATGGAGCCCAATATTGTGAAGTCTTTAGCAAATAGAGCTTATCTTTCTAACTTTGCTACAGATATGGCGCCTATGAATATGCAACAGACTGATGCACCACAACAGTCATTTACACCATCCCGAATAAGAACTGGTGACTTTCAGGGTCTCAATACTGATCAAACATGCATGTCTCATCGTGTTGCGCCTACTTTTAACACACCATCATCCGGTGGCTACAATAATGGTTCGTTTCAGTTTGGGCAATCATCGCTGCTTCCCATTGACAACCATCAAGAGTTAATAGCGGCATCAGTAAGATATCCTTGGCCTACTAGTAATAGCAACCAGAATGCTACTACAGTTGCTCATTCACAATCAAATAGTAACGTGTCTATTGGTGGTGGAAGAAGTGGTAAGGGTACCATGGAGATGGTGCATAGACAAAATATGGTGAGATGGAGAAGCAATGTCCAAAGTACTGCCGGACCGCCGCTTAACCCGGGGACTCATAGCATGATCAACAGATTTAACTTTCAAAGACAAAACAATACTGAAATGGTGAGAAATATAGGAACAACAAGAAATGTGGGTTCATCATCTGTTGGTAGCTTTGCCCAAGCCTTAACACCCAATACCAACAACTTCACAGGAATCAGGATTATCAATGATAATACCAACTCCCCTGAAGCCTTACATATTGGTCAGGTTGCGCACAAACTGCCGAACGACAGCAACAATAGCGCCAGCAACTTGAATTTCAGCTTTGTTAACAAGCCACCATCTATATTATCAGTAATGGAAGTATCTAACCAGATGACTGAATTTCCCAACATGTCATCATCTGTTTCAGCAATGGAAGTGATACCTAATCTTGTTCCCGAAGTTCCGGGCGTCCCATCCTCTGTTTGTGACATAGAGGAAGTATGGGACCTGAGCGACAAATATTATCTGACCGACCAATCTTCCACCCTTGAACAAGACGGAGTATCTAGAGCAAATCCTAAATTTTCAGGGATTACTACTACTGCTCAAAATGATATTTCTTTGGCCGATGGGTTTCTGAATGCCAATCCACAACAAGAAACAGCTGATCCAACACCAGCAGTACCCATACCAGCACAGACGGCACTAAATGCAACAGAGGTGGAGCAGGCAGTAGAAGACGAAGGTGATCTGTTTGAAGGATTATTCGATCTAGCGAGGAGCGATTCTATCTTCGGAGTGAACTCACTTCCTCCACTGCTGGATGGGGAGGATATTACAGGTTTCCTGGAGAATTTTAAGCAATCTACAGCTGATTTCGATATATGCATGTATCAACTTGACGTGGACGACAGCATATTCCAGCTGTAACAAATTCAGCTATGGAGATGGCACAAGAAGTTGTATGGTTGTATCAATCTCACTAGCTAGCTATTTAAGATTTAAGGCATTCAAATGTTTACAATATTGAAACAATTCATTTTTGTTGTACATTGCCCGTGGAGCAGTATCCTGGGCTTTAAATTTTTTATTGATATGCACAGCAAGCAATTTTGAACTCAACACAACTCCAGATAAGAGCTATTTGTTATTATAGTTACACAAAAACAGCATCTGCTGCCATCATTTACATGATCAGGCAGGGCATGCATGCATTTTACTCGTTGGTTTACATATGAAAATATCCATATAGTTCTAAGAAGCAAATACAAAGGTTCCAAGGACCCGAATCGCTTGTTGTCGGACCGAGCAATACAACCCTAAAGAATCTGAAAGGAAAAAGTGCAGTGGGACCATTTACTGGCCATGACACATATTGTCCTGGCTTACATATTGTCTGGTCATTCTCATGCACTCTCAAGTTGGTCCAGTTTTTTTCATCCAGAGAACCCTGAAAACAAAAAGATCCAGAGAATTCTAATTATCAGTATCGTCTCCCCTATATTAATTTGATTTTGGGAGCAAATAAAGGTATTGCTTCCATATTACCTGTAGAGCCCATGATCTCATGAATGCAGAGGAACCATCTTGCCTCAATGTGTAATAGTTGCACATAAGCTGAAACAAGTTAAAACATGTGATGAGTTTTAGAACAAACTAAGAATTATGTTTGATGAGTTAAGCAAAGGTTCTGCTTTAGTATAATCGAATGAATTATAAAGCGAAACTAAGGACTCAGGAATGCTCAAGTTCAGAAATCAAACCTGGTGATCTTCTCCAATGTCTACCATCCACCAAGAGCAATTCTTCCCATCCTCGATTCTAGGGCCAGCAAAAGAGGTACCCTGTTCCACGGATTAATAATTCAGTAATCATTTTAAGAAGTTCAACTCCAAAATGTGACCACAGCTTCTCAAATATTTTAATCCCAATCCATACCTGGTATGTTCTGGATACAAGAGCCTTAGGGTCAGTGAATCGCGAAGCTGGGCTGCTAGCAGTTACAGTAATTTTCTACACCAATTGAGAGGGAGAGAGAGAGTTAAAATCACTGTGAAAAGTTACACCCAGCACCCAAATCTGTAATTTGTGAGCGAAACTGAGTTTGAGAAGTTTACCTTCGATAAAACGGGATTAACCCATTGATGTTTTCCATATGATGTGCCTGCAAAGTAAAGAACTCCATTGTTGTCGCCATCACATATGTATTGAAACTCCTTAAAAGAAGACTGGCGATGCTGAAATCTTACACTACAAGATGATGATGTATTAGCATACTGATATCATATAAGAGAAAGAGTTTTGAAGAGCAAGATTAAACCAAAAACAAAGATTTCAGCCAAGCTGAATTGCTTACTTTTGATTACTCCCTGGTTGTGTCATTTTAGAGACAGAATATTTGATGGCTTCCATCACCTGTTACATGAACACATTAACATTCGGTGGGTCAAGAGCGGGAAGGAGAGAGTGATAGAGAAAGGGAGCTATACTCACGAGCTCTTCAAGCACAGGTATCTGAATGCTAAGGCTGCTCTTCTCCAACTGCAACATTATCATATCAATACAAAATGTGGTTAGAAAAATTGACCATTTAGACCTCATGCTAAGGCACTTGAGAACCAAAAGCTAGCTACCTTCTTGAGCAAGGTAATCGGCATTAATGGAAAACGCACTAGGGGCAAAAGCATGTTAACTGATAAAAGTCTCTCTCCGAAAAGGAGATCAGGTGTAGATGTTTTTAAGATTGTATCGACTGCTTCCCATCCAAGCAGATCGCTCGCTTCCATTCCCCAAAGTAGAATTGCATCAAGAATCCTTTCTTCAGATGTTACAGTCAAATTTGGACACTGCAAACCATATTTACGGTGAATAATTTCAAAATTAAGTTCAACCCTCTAAGTGAAAATTCTTGAGAGCAATTCTACCTGAAGAATATCACTGAATGAGGCCTCGTCTAAGAAAACAAAGTCAGTGTTGACAGTTGTGCAATAATCAAAATGCTTAGAGAATTTTCTCTCGCACGCTTCTTCAAGAGATTTACACGAAGGAATGGATGAAATCACTTGAAGAATCGAGCACACTGTGTCCTGCAACAAGCGTCAAAGAATCAGTTTCGTAACAACCAGTAAAAACTGTGGAACCATTCTTTATGCGTGTCCATAAAACTACAGCATTATTCAAATAAGTTTTGTGACCTTCATCCGTATGAAATCCAACCCTGCAAATATATATACAGAGACAAAAGTGTTAATATTTCATATTTGTTCAGCTTCATTTGGCTGCTCTTGGAAGTGTTCGATACCCAAAACCGTTTCAAATCCCCGTTCCTCATTTGTTTGGGAAAGAAATATAAATGCAGTATAGTATTGTTTGGGAAAGAAATATAAATGCAGTAAAGTACAAAGAAGAATCGAGGTACCTCAGAGAGACATTCCAAAATGGTCTTGCAGCATCCTTGAAGAAGTGGAGTGACTCCAAATTGATCGGCCAACAGCAGAATTTGGAGTAACAAGCTACCCTTGTCTGTTGCGTCTTGCACACCTAATTCCCCACTATACATGAATTGAAGCATTTCTATAAAAGCATCAAATGAGGTATCCCTTAAGCAGATCTTCGAAGAATTGCTCTCACACATTCCATTTGTGAACATCTGCAAATATGGAAGTACACAAAAGAAAGGAAAGGTTAATACTAATGAGAAAAATTAATCAAATAGAAAAAAAGAAACTAGTAGTCACAATTGAAACAACTACTACAAACTATGTTCACCTTTGTAAATGCAGCACTCCATAAACTTAAGATGAGCTTATGCGAACGAGCAACAAGGCCATGCCCATCGATGTGTATCTCTACATCACTGAATTCACCAGTTGAAAGCCATTGCTTGAGCCTTTGCACGTCAATGGGAAGCTCAAAGGGGAAAACTGTGCAGCGCTGAGGGAGGGAGCATGGATGTGAAATCTCCACTTTCCTACCCGAATCGAACAATTTCTTGTTCAGTTTAAAACGGTCTGTTATTTCCTCACACTGCTTAACGAGGGGCATGACTTCAAATTGTAAGCTCAGATCCCTCAAAGCACCAAGTTGTTCTTCCAAAACCTGAACGATGTTAAAAGAAACATGCGCAATCAAAATACAAGAGAAATCAAGATTTTCACCAGAGTTTGTACTCTGTACCACTATATCGATCTTAATATGGCAAAGCAAGGTTTTGTAATGCACTAAAGGTTGTATTTCTTTTTTCAGAACATATACGAAAATTAAACGTGAAACTTACTTGTGCCTGGCCAGTGTAGATATATTGAAGAAAAGCATGGAAAACGGGATAGGTTACACCAGGAAGCTGGATAACATCTGGATTTGATGAACTGAAACAAAAATTACCAGATGCACCCATGATAACTTTGTGTGCTGGGACAGCCTTTTCCTCATCCCCAACAATAAATAACACATCTGATAGATCCCAATTCTCAAGAAAACATTTTAACCCCCATACATCTTCACTTTCAAGTCTGTCAATGAATCCATCTGCAATGTCCTCGTCTTCATCACATTCAAGCTCACCATTATCCATCTGATTCCACAACAAAATGTGATTCGACGTGGATGGTAATACATTGACATTTCTATACCCAACATGTTTGTCCCAACTGCTCAAGCCAATATACTGAACGCTACAGTTAGGATTTGAATCAAGCCACTGAAACACAAGGTTTTGAAAAGGGTACCTCCCCTTGCCAATACTGATAAGTCCGTCATAGATACTGATCCAGTAACTTTGGAAGGTCAAGGAACAACAAAGACCTACACCTGTCTCATCCACCATGGTTTTCCCATTCACTTCAATTTTTAATCTTCGATTTCTATGGCTACCTAAAATTATGGTGTAGTTCGGAGTGTTATCAGTTCTGTAATGGTAATGTTGGCTACCAACACGCTCCCTGAAAACCAATGTGACATCATTATGAGCTGAAGCTTCAAAAGCCACACAACCCCGGCCAGCCTCCTTGAATCTCAACTCCTTCCGCCACGTACACTTGAAGGGGGGAACAATAAGGTACTTCTTCTGCTTCTTCCTATCCATCTTCTCTCACATAAAAATTCGATTGATTAAACAAAGTTACCAACCTTCACTTCCACCTCCTCAAACCGATAGAACAAGAGCATTAACTCATGCAAACACTAGACTATCTGCAGACGATAAATCATTTAATCAAAAGACAAAAAGAAAACCCCCAAAAAAAGATCTCAATGAACAAAAGAGCAATAGAAACCAATAAATGATTTCAATAAAGAGAAAACAAAACGGATAATTTCATTTCATTACTCTTAACAAGCATCTAATTCTTCATGTGCTCTAAATTCAGAATCCTAAATTGAGCCAAGTAACAAATTCATGGGTTTCCTTTCTAAATAACAAATGAAGCAGCAGAAGAACATCCTTACCTTCTGTCTCTCTAAATTCATACCCAAAGTAGTAGCCAATCTTTATTTTATCCAAATCAAATCAAGCACTTAAAATAGAAAAATGTTTACCTCAATGAAAACTTGCACTTCCAATACAACTCACCTTTAACAGAAAAATCCAAATCCAACCACCATGCTAAAAAGACATTGTTTCTTATTCTACACCACATTTTCTTATTCATTTTCATACAGACACACACACAAAAATATCTATGGAAAATCATTAATTTATTGATAATAAGTCAAAAACAAGTAGATGAAAGTGATGATGATGATGATGGATAAGAAGAATCTAGGTGTAAGTAATTATCGCAAATTATAAATTCAAGATTTGGAAGAAAAATTATCACAAAAATCCAACAATTTTTCATGGTGGATATATAAGAAATGTATTGTAAATCCATACCTTTGATAGTTATGTTCATGGGACCATATCTTTATCTGTGAAGGAAGCTGATCTTTTTGATTCTAAAATGACAAGAAACGAGATAGAGAGATCTGAACAAGCCAACAACCATGATATTTAAGAGAAGCCCAATAAGAATTAAGAAAATTAGAGACAAGGAAGGATGGAGATGTTAACGGCTCCGTTTGCTTTATAAACAGTTTGTTAGTTTCTTACCAGATTTTTGAATAGTTTAATCGCTATTTTTGGATAAACTGATACCATCAAGATGAATTTTTTCAGACACGTGACAACCTTTTAATAGTTCTTACTTATGTGTCATGGGTACTTTCTGTTGAACTCTAAGCACAAACATAAGTCAAAGTCTTCTCGAATCAAGGACAGTTTCATTTCCTCTCTTCTTATACACTAGTTAAATAGATGTAAGTTTTAGTGACCTTCATGTCAACAATCCGTTGTAGTCTAGGTGGTCAGGATACTCGGCTCTCACCCGAGAGACCCGGGTTCAAGTCCCGGCAACGGAATTCTTTTTTGTAACATTTTTCAGCAGCCATCAAAAGGCTTCACATCAGTTTTTAACCAAGTTCAACTAAAATATACATTCATGAACATGAATTTATGATCCAACCACACCAGACTGACAAACTTAATGTCGTTACTCTTTTTTTTAAACCTTTTCTCATTTCATTTTCGCCTCAATTACACCACATCTATTTTGTTTAGTATATTTGGTTCTTTACAGTATCTAGTTATACTCATTTCAATAAAATACATCCCAAGGAGTTATAAAAAATAGAAAGAACGCGATAACTAAAAAAGATCAGCACCTCTAATTTTCCAAAGCTGGCAGGTCTAACTAGGATTGCCTCGACGATCTTTACTCTGGGTTTTACCACTACATCTCAGCCCCATCCTGTAAATCTGCAGGCTTCAGGATTCCGATGGTCTTGACATCAACAGTTATGTAAATGTGAATCTTGAGAAAAGAGAACGACTGGGTGTTGAAGCACCATCAGTTCCAGGGGTTGGTGGTACATCAGTTGAAGATTGGTAAGCTAGCTGACACTTCTGGATCTGCAGGTGCCATTGTGGAACAAGTAAGTATGGGAGCATGATGAGATGGAAACTATGGAGGAAACAGAAATCACAATGGGAAATAAAAAAAAATTGTTCCACTAACAACATCATGTAGCCTGTATTATACCCACTTAAGCAACATGCTTTGTTGTAGGCTGAATTTTGACTCGAGATATCATATGCCCCAACTTAGAAGGATGGTGCACATTACATCACTGAGTAAAAAATTTCCATACAGTTCTGTAGAGTGGATGAAGGGTGTAATTTTCTCACAACAAAAACTACTCCTTTCCTCTGTCAGTTTTAGGATGCCCAATTATGATAATGACAAGTAAAAAAGCATAAACCACTCACCTCCTGAGGACTGAACTGTAGTAGCATTCCTATAACAGGAAGAAGAGCTTCCACTTCACCTGGTTAATAAGAAATGAATCGCAAGGTTATTATCTAAATGGCTGGAGACTGCATTCTTTCTATATATCTCATATCTACTCCCTGGGAACTGACCATTTCTAAAAGTTTGAAATAGATACCTGTTTCAAGAAGTTTTAAGACTACGTTCTTTAAATATGTCATATCCACTCCTTCCCGCTTCTGCATTCGTTCCATATCCCGAAGCTCAGTCTTCAACAGTGCTTCCTGCGCAATGAAATCCGAATATTACCATTGGGCTTCTCAGAAAGGAGCACAAAAACCAAAATTTCGAATACAAAGTTTTAGCTAATTTTTTGTGACCTATAGAAAAGAAAACATACTCCAATCCACAAACCAAGAAAAAACAGTTGGTAGGTAAAACCTCATTAAGGGGCTAACTTCAAAAGAAAAAACAACATGAATTATTATAATATCATTCTCTTACTTGTTGGCTATGAAGACGATTTTCACGTTCCAGCTCCTCGATTTCTTCCTGAATAACATCAAACGTTACAACATATGTAGCACCAAAGAAGTATAGCAGTACTGGAATCAGAGACATAACCTACTTGAAGTGCTAAGATGTGTCGTTGCGACTGAGCGAGTTCTTCTTCTCTCTGGGCTTGTTGCCTAGCCAATATCTGTAAAATCCGATTTTTTGTGAGTATTTATCAAATTAGTAGTAATAATTATAATTAGCTAAAAAAGAGGGAAAAAATATATTTGTTAGAGATTAGGAACTTTGGAGTCTATCTACGTATAAAAGGAAAATCTATTGATGCAAATCCAAGCTTCCAGAATTCATCTGTGATGAACAAAAAAATTGTTCATGATTCGATGTGATAATACTTCATTTCCGTGCAAATTGTAAAACATAGACATCATACTAGTAATTAGTTAAAAAATACAGATAGCTAACTGCTGCCAAATATGGAAGCTTGCTTCCTGACGTCTCAATACTGCTGATTATTTCATATTCAAGTTCTAGGGCTACATACTGATGTCAATATAAGAAGAGCTCAACTTAAAAACACTTCAGTTAAAGATACTACAATTGATGAAGATTTCCGTTCCTATTCAGCTACAAGATTCATAATCAAAACTCATTTGGTCACTTCATTACAAACTACTACATAATTTCTTGGGACAGCAGAATATAACTGATCACAGTTAGTTCTAAGCAAAATGAGTGTTTCTAAAAGAACTGAATCCCATACCAGAATCTGCTGCTCTGCCGCATTTGCGCTTGAAATTGGGGCATCATGCCTTTGAAAAGCTTCAGAAAGAGTTGATAAGATATACATTAGAAACAATTCAGAAGTGAACTATGATAGGAGAAGAGAACTGTACTATGTCGTTCAAGTTATGGAAGCAGTACTGTAGCTGTAGGTACCTCTGTTCTGGTGTTCCTTTTGCTCAACCTGAATAAGTTGTCACATTATCAGGTACATGTTATTGTATACCAAACAAAAATAATCATAATAAGACTGGAAAAGCAAAAAACTTCAATACGAGCAATTATTTACCCATCTCCTCATCAGCAAAGATTGATTAAGATTCTTAATTTGATCTAAAAGTCTAGAAATTTCCTTGTCCTTTTCTTCGATCATTCTGTCAGCAATGTCACGGAAAGAATCATGTTCTTCCTACAAGTTTCAAATGCCACTCAGTAACGACTTAAGTAACAAATAAAATCCAGAATATCCAAATCAAGAAACAAAAAAGTAGAGTGTACCTTCAATTTTCTATATTGTAACTTGAGCTCTTCAAACTCTTTTTGCAGATCTGGCCTGATTACCTCGTTTTGAGTTTCTAATGCCTTACACCTCACTTCAAGATATTATGCAATGAGTCAGTATTTGTTTTTCCAAACTTGATTTAGAAAAAAGCTATAAAGAAAATAAGCAACGTTATAGCTTGAGAAAGAGAATCACATCGCCAGGTTTCTTCAACATCCTCAAGGTCTCTTTGCCATGCCACTTTTTCTGATTGGAAAAGACCAGTAGCAGACTCAATCTTTAGTTCTATGCTCCTAATCCGCTGCTCTGCGCTGTTAAGAGCTGCATCTCTAGAAAGAAAATGGAAGTTAAAAAAAAAATGGAACCAACAACGCCCCAAAACAAATAATCATTCAATGAAGTCCCACAAATGACATTAAAGGATTGAAACATTTCCTCTTCATTATTCAGAAGAATCCGATCAGACAGATTAATATTTGTAGTGGAAATTCTAGAACATTATTTCCACTACGTGCAGTCAAACTGAGACCTCTCAGTTCCAGTTTCTAATTGGCATGAGAACCATCACTTCCTTTAGGAACTGGGTTTTGAGAAAATTTCAAATCCAGCAGGTTGGGATCACTACATAGGCTCAAGGACACAGACAAGTCACAGAAGAACACATTGGTCGAGATATAACATTACAATAACAACAGTTCCTATATCTTAGCTACCTTTCTGCAAGTTCCTTATCATGGTTATCCAACGCGTCCTGAAGATCTTGAAGAGCTTTTTCCCTCTCGGCATTTGCCAGTGCCACTTCTCTTTCAGCTTCCTAAACGGAAAAAATTGATCAGAATTCAAACCAATGAAATTCTAATTTCCTTTCTTGACACCGACATAGGCATCTTTCAATATATCCATAAACGGGTTCTCTGCAATATGCACCTTAACGGCTTCCTCTTGAGCCTTGAGTAGTTCAGTGTCCTTAGCTGCAGACAGTTCTGCATCTTTTTTCTGAAGAAGTGCATGAGCACGGACCTTATAAGAAGAAAATTCACTTTCTAGGCGAGTTATCTGCAAGAAATAAGTCGAGTGGGAGCTAAGTGAGAGGACAGGCAGTAGAGATATCAGATATCCTAAGAAGGTATACACAGTGGAACATCGTGTCACTAAAATCTTATTAACATCTGAATGATCTCTCCATACTGACACAAGTCTTATGATTGATGATCCGTAAACATAAAACAAGTAATCTGCGAACATAAAATGGTAATCTTCACTATAAGGTGTGAGGTGGTAACAGACTGCTAGTTACCTCTTGTTTAGCAGCCATTAGTTCAGCATCTCTTGTATTGAGTAGCTGGTTTCTCATGGATAGTTCTAACTCAAGTTGACCTGCAAATTAAGAAAGACAGCACTTTTCATATTACAGCGAGTTGGGGAAGAGAAAAAAAAAACAATATAAAAACACAGAGAGGAATGTTCCAGAATTACTTCTCATTTTTGCAGCTTCAATCTCGGAGCGTAAACAGGTACTTTCAGCAACCTCCAGCTTAGCTTTGAGTGCCAAAGATGCAGATTCCCATGCTTCCCTTTCCTTATCCTGAATGCATATTAACTTCAATGAGCTAAGCATAAAGACTAAGAAGAATGTTCCAACTGTTAAGCACCTGACACCAAACTCTTTTTTTTTTTTTGCGAACACCCATAAGTTCAGGTGTGCATGCTTTGGGTTACGAGAACATGCTTACATATGCATGAACAGATCAGATGTCGAGTCTATAGATCTTTTCCAAATGCAACAGCCAAGATATACATATTCTAAATTATTATAAACAATATTGGTACACCCTGTGGTATGTCTGACATGCAGCATTCCTTGGAGGTTCTTATAGTCATGGAAGTTAAACTACCGAGTTTGACAGTAGTACAGTACTACAACACCTTTCAACATGCAAGTTTACACTATGCTATGGAAGCCTTTAAAATGATGCAATCCAATAGTAATGAGTTGCCAAACTCAAAAATTCAACACATACATGCTCCTCCATCAACTGCGCAAGCTCCCCTTTTGCTCTTTCAGCTGCAGCTTTCAGTCTTACTGCCTCCCCCTTTGAAGCTGCGTCCATCTCTGCAATCTCTGACTCTTGAGAAGCAACTAAAACCTAAATAAAAGATTCAGCAAAACCGAGCCACTTCCTCAGACTACAATTAATTGCAAAATAAAATAAAACCAAGATAACTCTATTTTAATTTTTGGTGCTGCAGAAACCAACTAAAACGTAAGTTCAAGACTACTGATACCTTTAGCAGCACACTGATAGCAGTATATTACCTGTAGAGAAGAAACAGTTTCAGCTGCTTTGGTTCTATCAGCCAATGCATCTGCCAGTTGTGCTTCCAAGCTTTCTATTTGCTGCAGGTAAAAACAAAGACAAGTTGAGAAGACAACCAAGAGAGATTCCTGAGTGATGCAAAAAGCTTGCATCTAAGAGAGAGGTCATCATAAAAATTCAAGTTAATATTGTTTAACGAATAAACATTCTACCGTTTAAAATGGTTCTTGAAAAAAATTCTACCTTCTGGTTTTTAGCAGAAAGCTCAACTATACAAGCTTGCCTTTTCTCTTCCATAGCTTGTTGGGACCCTCGAATTTCTTCTAACATCTATTGACAAATTTAAGCATGGAACAGTTCAAATAAACAAGAAATAACAAAATATCTAGATCAGGGCTAGCTGAAAAGGAACACTAGTACAGAAATGTCTTCAAAACTTCTAACATTTGACAGCAAAAAGCAGATCAAGTTATATACTGTAAAAGCGCATCATTATCTTCATAATTTCGCCAAGCCCAACTAAATCTGGTTGTACTAACATATCACTGAAGACATAAGTGTCCGTACCTGCTCTTTCTCAAAAAGATTTTGCTGCAACGCTTCAAAAGCTTTATCCTTGGCTTCCATTGATCGACGAATTTCCTCAATGCTATCTCGAAGTCTGAAAGTGATTTCAGCTATTAGGATTATGGGGTGGATAATAATTCTGAAATAAATTATAATCACAACAATCTTCATGCCAGCATCCAGAGAAGATGTTTCCTAAATTACATAATCAAAATAAAATGCAGACAATTATCACCCGCCTAACACAAATATTCCACGAAGAGTACGATGATTGACTACTGTTTCAATTATAAGGCCACGTAAAAGCCATATTGAAACCACATCTTGAATATCTTTGGGTACAATGAACAATTCAGTCACCTACGTAAACCAGCACTTTTGTTGCACCAAGACAAAAAATCAGACGATTGAACATAGGGTTCTGTTAATTACTCACTTGAGCATATCAGATCATGCAAAAAGGTGCCACTAAATAGGAATACTGGCCGACTACAGATGGTGTAATGTACATCCTAATGTCGAAACCAATATTTTCCTCTCTTGACAAATCAACAACAGTCTCACTAGTAACAATTTCATTGGGACTATCCAATGTGATCAGAAGCTCCACCATGCGCCATGGCTCCAAAGTGGTAATATGTTTGCTTTTGGCTCCACGCACTAGGAAAAGGCTACCAATTTTAAAACAGGGCGCCACGATGACACTCGGAGACTCCACAATCCAAGGCATGAGTGGGTATTGCGTGAAAGGGGAAATGTGGACTTTTTTTTTTTTTTTAATAACTAAATATTTTCTTAAGGGGGTAGAACTTGTTTGTGGATCCTACGATTCAAAATACATAATTTTCACCTATAAGGTCTTTTTCATGAATATGCTAAAAGCATATGCGGTAGAGGAGGACTTTTTCAGATCTTCTTCACCAATTAAAAATTCCACACTTCTAGTTCATAGGTTTATAATAAATTACTAAATATAGTAATGTTCATTTGGCGTATTAATATATTTTGCACCTAAACAACACATGTTATCATTAGATCCCTATAAATAATTATTTGAGCTTACTAGTTCGAATGTTACCTTATCAGAACTAACAGTATCATCTGGGATGAAAATTTACGTTACGGGTAATTAAAAAAACACATAATAGCAAGAATCTTACTTATTGTTTGCAGTTCTTAATTGCTGTCTCTCCACATCCAGCGCCTTCCGTGCTTCATTTGCTTGTTGTCGTGTGCGTTCCAATTCCTGCTGCAACGATGACTGTTGAGCTGATGCTAGTTCAGCCGTCTCATTTGCCTCACGGAAACGGGCTTCCAGATCATCCTTTTCCTGTATATGCAAAGTAAAAATCAAGATATAAATTCCATTCTAAAGAAGACAAAAAAAGTTTCATGTTCTATATCAAAACTCAAACACCTCTTTAGTTCTACAAGGGTTTTAACTTTTAAAGTATTAAGGATTTGGATGAATAACGTTGGTATGTTAACCAAGTAACCAACCACAAGTAGCATGAATCTTCCAAAAGGAAACATACGTTCACGATATTCAAGGCACAGTTAATGATATATGCATGAATTCGGGATTTAGTTTTATAGTTGAATTCAGATTCCAGAGGGATAAGAATGAGCAGGAAGCTAACAACATGTCATGTTGCTTATTCAGCCTACTCTACCGACAGCATATACCTTTTGTATATCTTGAATACGCTGCTTTGCTCTTTTATGAAGCCTTCCAAACTTCGAATCAAGCTCATTGTACTTATCATCACGTTCTTTAAGTTTGTGCTCCATATTTTGTTGAGCTACAAAGTAAACCATAGATTGGCATCAAGTCTTTAAGAAGTCTAAAAGTTTTTCGAACCATGAAAGTATGAGTTCTCAAATAATTCCACAGAGTAATATAACAGCTCTGATACCTCCAATCCCCAGAAGTATATGGTTAGTGGCATTCATATGTAAAGACAAAAAACTATATTCTGAGATTTCCGGAATAACCCAAAACAACCACAAAAAGCGTATAACCGATTGAACTCAGTCTCAATGTGTCGAAATAATAAGAGGAAGCATCTCACCTTCAGCAAGTTTAGTGGCAAGCTCCAGAGCTTTAGCATCTGCCTCAGAATATGAAGCCTGCAGATGCTTCAGAGCGCCCTCAGCGGCACTTTGTGTTTGTTTATGCTCCAAAAGCTCTCTATTCAGCGATTCAATCTTCTCATGCAACTCATTAACATCTTCCGAGGAATTCTCTTCATGGCCAATTTGTTTAGTTTGTTTGGAATCTCCACCAGATTCAGAGTGCAGATTCCTAAGACCTTCAAATTGAGCTTTTAAATACTCATTCTGAAAATTTAATTCAACTACCATTTGTACTAATTGCTCATGTGAAGCAGATTGGGGCAACACATGATCATGAACTCCATTTTCCTTAGCAAGATACTCTTCCCCGGTGCTGTTCTCGTCGAGAGTATGGTTCTCCTCCTTTACAGCATCCCCGTGAACCTCTGCCACTCCATCAAGATTATGGTTCTCCTCCTTTACAGCTTCCCCATGAACCTCTGCAACTCCATCACTCTCCATGGCAATGGATGTCATTATTGTGATTCTATAATCACCAAGCTGACTCCATCATACAAAACCTGAAGACAGATCTAACAAGATGAATTGGCGATAAATCACGTACCCACAAGTACATTAGTAATGATCAGGGTTCAGTTTCTATCCAGTGCAATCACTGTGATATTCTATGTCTCTAAGTACCATGTTCAATTTGCCTCTGAAACCTAGAAATAGGGTTACTGACCTGAAATCCCAATTCTCAACTAAAAATGAAAGTTGAAAACATAATTTGAATGACTAACCGACAATCCCCACAACTAAAAAGCTCAAAAACTTCACTCAGGAACTCATATCATAATGAGTTGAATGGCATAACAAAAAATCCTTGGCGAACTTAAATTCCAAACTCCATCAGATCCTAAACTTTCTAGCATTACACCAATTGTTGTTTGTGTACCTCAGTATCAAATAACATGATTTCCGAACCAATTTTTCATTGCATTTAAAAATAAACAACAAAAATTGTAATGATTCGAAAGAAAACTACTGGATGTAATTAAAAAAAAAAAAAAAACAAACAAACAAACAAAAAACTGACCTGATAAATTGGATCAATAGATTAGAATTCCGAAGTTACAGATTCTGAAGACAATGATTAGATTTGATCTCAATTAATAAAACCCTAATTACGTAAAGAATCAGGGTTTATTATAATATCTGACCAGTGAGATCGCTGCAGGTCTTCAACAAAGTCCTGCTGTCATCTCGTGGAGACAAAGAGGGAGAAATGGAAAACCGGAGTGAGTATTCAATTTCAGATTTTGTTTCAGGGTAATCATGTCTTTTGGTATTTGTCCCTCAGGGGGGCCGTTACGCGGTATCTATTGATTCACCACGCAGTTAAACTTCACTTTACGGCAATGGGTAAATGTTTAGATTGGGCCCACATAATTTTGGCCACTGATGCATTTCTTTGCTACGAAGGAGATTCAAAAGAACAAAAACTGATTTTAATTGTTTTTCATTTCTTTCTCCCTCTTCTGAAATCTGAGAAAAGAAACGCCATTACAGAAGTCAATTGTTCTTCCCCTTTCTGAAATTAAAATCAGGTAATTATGTTAATTTAGTGTTTCTTTTTTCCTTTGGTAGCTTGAATGGGATGTGGGTTCGTATGACGTTGTGGAAATTTTACTCAGTTTTCTGTTCATGAATCGAGTTTCATTGTAGGGATTTTACTTAGTTTGTTCCCTATGAATTGGGTTTCATTTGAGAATCATATTCTTTTGTAAGACCAAGATTCTTGTTTGGTATTGTACAACTAGTGCTTGTTTGTGCTCACATTGTGTTTGTGAAATTTCCCAAGTGATGATTTTTGGGCAGATAAGTGTCTTAGCCTAAGACTCGTAAGTATAGTTAATAATAATGTGGTACCTCAGTTGAAGTCACTGAACTTGTAATAGAACATCGACTTGAACTTGGGTGCAAACGCCACGTGGAAAAGTTATTGATGGGTAGCTTACTAACATGGTGTGCTTATGAAGAATACAGTTCTCTTGGAACTCTTTCAGTTGCAATTAGCTATCATATTACCCTAGCTTGGGCAACATGGCGTGCTAATGAAGAGTACAGTTATCTTGGAACTCTTTCAGTTGCAATTAGCTAACATGTTAGCCTAACTTGGGCAACCTAGAAGAGTCTCCAATGACCCATGGTTTGTTGCGATAGAACATCTATTTTGTATTTGTAATTTGCATACTTTTAAGGTGAGTGACTTTCATGTGATTCAGCCGACAACAATACTTCATAAATACTGCAAGAATGTCCTAGTTACATCTTCTCAGTGTGTTCTGTTTGTAAGTCGAGCAACATTTGTTCTTGGTATTGAAGCAACAGTAATTATTTACTACCCCTTTTAATGTCACATCCACTTTTTTACTGCAGTAAAGCTCCAGTTTTATTTTGCATTTGTAAAACAATCAAACTGTGTCTTGCTTAATGATTCTTCTCTTTCATAATGATTCGTGTGATTTATGACGTTCTCGTAATAAAAAGGTTCACGTTGACATCTAGAGCTCATTGCTTTGTTCATTTTTACCTTTGCCATGTGAAAATTGTATCCCAAACATGCTTATGGTGAAGTTTTAATGTGTCAGGTACATGGTAGATGGCTTTAATTCTTATAGCCCTCCATGTGGCTCTAACTTTACTGTGGGTAGTTTCGCTGTGCAAAATATTTTATTCTTCATCACCTAAGGCGGCATTTTTCTCTGAAGGTGAGTGGTGAGTTAATGTCTTCTGCGTATATTGCACTTTCGTGCTTCTTATGTATTGTTGATTAAACTTTGTGCATACACTCGTTTCATATAGGCGAAGCGGTTCGGAAAAGAAACATCTTGCTGGTTATTGCACACCCCGATGACGAGTCAATGTGAGCTTTCACTGTTTCGACATGTATTTGCTTAATTTTTCCGCATATATAGTAAACCATGTGCATACTCTATCTGGACCAGAGCTATTTATATGTTTTTCATTACATTTGAATTTTCATCTCTTTTTTTATAGCAAATTGACATGTCGTCTCTTTTTTTTTTTTAAAATCAACATTTGTCTATTATACTTTGCGCTTCTACGAAATCTTAAATTGAAATATAGCAAAGCTGTTTTCAGATCCATCGTCTATTTGTTATATGGCCAGTAGGTTACTGGTACAATCTGTTGATCTACATGTTGCAAAATTTACATGTCTTCTCATTTTTGTAAATCAGCATTTGTCTATTATATTTTGCACTTCTACGGAATCTTAAATCGAAATATAGCAATTTTCAGGTTCTTTTCGCCAACCATTCTGTATTTGACTTCACAAGGCAATAATGTTCACATCTTATGCATGTCGACAGGTATGACACTAATCAAGTCGTTCTAAATAGTAAATTCTAAATATCTGGCAATGCCTCTTTCATTTGGAGGAAAGTGACACTACGAAAAACACAAGTAATTTTATTATGTCTGTTTATCTGATGAAATTTGGATTCTTTTGCCAAACTCCATTAGTCAGATTTCTGTATAAGTTGAATTCAAAAAGATGCCCTGCTACCAAATATCGAATGCATTACTGAAACTGTAACCTGGGATTATTTTTGAATCAAGATATATATATATACGGGATCATTACGAACTAAGAACTGCACCGTGCATTCAATTTCTTTAGAAATATGTTTTGCCTTGATATGAGTATAAGAGCAAGACACTGAACATGGATAAATTGACAACCCTATTTGTAATTACTAGTTACCCTCACTTCTTAGAAATCTAATTTGCCTTACCTGTGTACTTTATCTACTGTACAGGTAACGCTGATGGCAAGGGGGACACTAGAAAGGAAGAACTTTATCAGGCTTGTGCTTCACTAAAGGTGATGCTTCACTCTTCCCTTGGTTTTACACTTGATATCAAATCAAAATACAACAAAATGGAATAAATAATCAATGTTCTGACTAACATTTACAGGTTGGACCAGAACAAGTAAAGATCTTAGACCATCCAGATTTACAGGTGACAACAGTATACATGTACAACCTAAGCAATTAATGTTTACATCATCATCATGTAATAAAGATCAGACTCAGGTCACCATTTTGTAATTAGTTGTTTGATATCATTAATAGGATGGATTCAACCATATTTGGAGCCAGAGCTTGCTGGCAGAGATTATTAAAAAGGAAATTGCAAGTCAAGCCATTGACTTGGTAAGTTTTAGTGTATGTAATTTGATTCAGATGCTACTTTAACTGCTCACTAATGGAGCCTTTTTATCATTTTGCTCTAGATCTGCTATCTTTCATGTTCTGCCTGGTCTAAATATTGATCTATTTGCTTCTATTTAAAGTGTAATACTTGGCTTTCAGTTAGGTTACTTTAATCACAATTATTGATCTATTAAAGTGTAATATTGATCGATTTGCTTTTACTTAAAGTGTAATAATTATAATCACAATCACAATGATAGAAACTCAAAATCGATTGCATATAATTAGAGTATTACACACATCTCATTTCCATTCCTTTATTTGTGACATCTAGTTGATTACTTTCGACTGCTATGGAGTTTCTGGGCATCAGAATCACCGTGATGTACATCTTGGAATACAGTAAGTCCTTTTTCTAATTTTCTATTTAAATTGGTAATTAGTAACTTTAGTTGGTTAATCCTCTATTAGCTACAGTTCCTAAACTAAGGAAAAACTGTAGTTTACTCTTGTTGATGTCACCCAACGTTACAGATTTTTCAGTAATATTAGTCAAAATGTAGTAATTATAGACTGAGGTTATGAAATTGCTCTTAAAGTCTTCAAAGTTTATGGTTATCGCCTTATTGTGATTATTGAAGAATCGTAGATGAAATGGCCATTTCATAGTTAATAGCTTTAGACACCTTATTACTTAACAAGTATCATTCATATTTGCGAGGTTGACTTTATTTAACTGGAACCAATTGAACAGGATGCTCTTGCGTGAGACCCCACAAAGAAGTATCGAAGCTTGGGAGCTTGTAAGTTTTTCACTCCTGAATTTTCGTTCTCCAAATTTCACATTACTATGCCACAGCTGTTACGATTTCTAACTACACCTGAACCCTTGACTATTTCTATTACCTGAGGATTTTCTTTGGTAGTATTATGAGTGTTGCTGATTCATTTTTAGGTAAGTGTGAGCATGCTACGTAAATATAGTGGACCGGTGGATGTCTGGTTGGCCTTACTATGTACCAGCTGTTACCCAAAGCAGCAAATGTGCTGCTTGATTAATGGGCATCCACGTAAAAGCTTTCTCGCAATGGCACAACACCAGAGCCAGTGGATATGGTGCATATTTCTCTCTCTTTCTCTTTTTTTTTTTCTTTTTCTTGCTGTCTACTACCTTCGTATGAAAGCAGCCGTTGGGAGTTTGATTATTTACCCACTTGTACATGGGTAGAAATAACCCTGCCATCCTAAGTTTCAATCCTAAGGATGATCCCCTAGTAAAATGTTTGGTTTTGTTCACCACTGTAAATGCGGACAAACAATATAACACTTGGGGGTTAATGCGTTTGAACTTGTCAGCCACTCGGTTATACTGCATCGATCCCAGTTTCTAAGTTGAAGGATCATTGTTGTTTTCACCCGAGTGATCATAATAGTCTGATAATAGCTAAACTCCTTTATTTTTGATTGTGGTATCATTTCTTCAGGTTCAGGAAGCTGTTCATGTCGTTCTCCAGTTATACCTATGTGAATGTGCTGAAAAAGATTGATGTTTAAGTTTTTGTTTCTAAAGTTTAGATAAAGTGTGACTGACATGCATTAGTGAGTTATTTATTATATGTAAGAATTATTAATGAAACACTGGATTTTGGCGATTGAAAGTCATGGTTTTAAGTTATCTTTGGCAGTAGTTCTTCTGTACTCGATGAATCAGTTCTTCTGTACTCAACGAATCAAAACCTTGTACCAGAAGTTGTGTGTATACCAAATATTATTGCAAGGAAAGGGCTTAAAGCTAGCACCGCGCAAGACCATGGCATTATCAGTTAGCATTTAGGAAAATGTATGTCAGTGGAGTACTTCCGCAACCATAAGTAACCTGAACAGACAAAAATCAGAGCATAGCTGGGGTTTTCCAAGAATGTAATTTGTTCTCGACCTTTGAAAAGATCAGATAAATTGATAGTATATTCTTTCAGCGCTATCCACCTCTGAGAGTCCAGAACTCCAATATTTTTATGCTATGCTAAAATTTCTGCATTTCCACAACTTCGACTACTTCTGCTGATTAACGTCCAGAATCCTCAATAGTCCATACAGGACTGATTCGGACTGAATCAGGGGGATTCCATACACAACAGAAATCGATATATCTATCTTTTTATTTATTATATATCCTTCTGCACTGCTCACATAATCTTTAAATTGACCAAAAATCTTTTTGTACTTGGGCTACATTGGTTCAGAAATTTTCATCCCATCCAATGTTCTTAAAAAATAAGGCTAAATTTAGAGAAACAGCGGTTTAAGCTTTTAAGAGATGACTACATGGTGTGATGCACAGTTGCAAAAGGAAAACTAATTGGTGGCTCTTCCTACAACGGGAGTAGTTTCCAAAAGTAACAGAACCCTAAGACTGTGGTGTACATGGTGCAGTTTCCATAAAGTATGAGAGAACTAAAACGGCAACCTATACTCATAATTATTTGCAAGGAATCAACAGAACCATAGATTATCATGCAACTACCTACTCGACCGATCCTTTGTCTGCCGTCTTCACTTTGTTACCTAAGTTATCACCATTAACGGAGTCTTCTATGACCTCAGCAGCAGTAACTTCTTCTACGGCCTCAGCAGCAGTAACTTCTTCTCCAACCTCGGCAGGAGGAACTTCTTCTGTACCCTCTTTGTCACTAGAACCCAGAAAATCCCCAATGGAAAACTTAGACCTAGCATTTGCTGCTTCCGCTGCTGCTGCTTTTTCCTCAGCTTCCTTAGCAAGAGCTTCCGCCTTTTGCCGTTCTTTCTCCTCCTTCTCTCGCTCTTTCGCCTCAATTAATTGAACCAATTCGGCCTCTCTCCCTACTTTCCTCAGTTCATCGGATACATATTCTTTCATCTCTGAACTCAAACCTACACTTTCATCACTCAACATGCCATCAATTGTTTTAAGCACCTCATCGAGCTTCCCTGCCTCGCATAAAGTCTTCAGCATAGATTCAAAACAGGATATATCAGGGCTCAATCTTTCTACCATTTGATCAAAACACAACTTGGCTTTATCAATTTTTCCTGCTTCAATTAATCCATCAATAACCTTATTAAAAACAACCAAATTAGGTCTCAACCCAGATTCCAACAGCTTCCCAAAATACTCATTAGCATCATCCGCCTGATTCTCGGAAAAACAAGCATCCATTAGCAAAACATACGTAACTTCATCAGGATTAATCCCCTTTTCACCCATCTCATTGTACAGCTCTTCAGCTTCAGCCACCATAGAATTCCCACATAACTGTTCAATCAAATTATTATACGACACAGTATCTGGATTGCATCTTTTCTCACCCATATTTCTGAAAACCTCAATTGCATTATTAAATTTCTTTTGTGCACAAAAACCATCAACCATAACATTGAAAGTCCCTAAATTTACAGTTATCTTCATTGGAGGATTATGTTCAGAGCACACCTTGTCAAACAAATTCAAAGCTTCATCAAATTTCCCATTTTTATTCAAGGCATCTAAAATCGAATTATAAGCAACAGCACTCATTCTAATACTAGAGTTCTCGCCAACAGCTTCATGATAACAATACATTGCTTCCTTTTCCATTCCTTTCAAAAAATAAGCATTCATCAGATTCCCATAAACAATTCCATCAGAAACAGACCCCCCAATTTTCGTCTTCAACTCCTCAAACAAACTCAGAGCACCATCTGAATCCCCATTTTTCACAAGTCCTAACATTAGATAATTATAAACAGCAGGATCGGGTTTTAAACCCTTTTCCATCATATCATCTTTCAGTGGTAAAGCTTGCTCAATTTTTGAATTATCAACTAACCCTTTTACTAAAATCCTATAAGTAGTCGGAGACGGACTAAAAGTGGCATTATTAATAAGTTGTCGATAATGTTCCAATGCAGTTTCAGTTTTTCTACAATCACAATAAGCAGTAATAAGTAAATTATACGTTACCACATTCGGAACAACCCCAGCTTGAGTAATGAATCGATGAAGAGTAAGAAAATCGGCATATTTGGATTGTCGAATAAGAGCAGCCATAACTGTATTACAAGTAAACACAGTAGGTTTACAATTGGAATAAATGGAGTGACGAGTGTATAACGAAGCCTCTTCAAGATCATTTTCACGAACTAATTTAAGAATCTTGTTATGAAGATTGAGACGATTTCCTGTCAAGACTGAAACATGTTCAGGAAGTTTTGGCGCATTAGGGTTAGGGTTTGAAATAGGTGTTAAGGGACGACGTTGAGGTTGTGATTGACGTAATGAGTTCGATGGTGGTTCCATACGAAGACGGCGTTTTCTACGTCTACGTTCTGCAGCTGCATCTTCTGGGGTTGCGAAAGAGAGTAGACGCAGAGACAGAAAGTAAGGTGGATATTGTTGTCGAAGATGGATGTGGTGAGGCTTCGCTAGGGTTTTCAGATGAGTGAAGAAACAGGGTTTGGATAGAGCCATGAATTGCAACTTGAAGATTTTTGTATAATTTTTTTTCTGAAAATGAATGAATTAGGGTTTTTGAAGAGGTTTTAGCAGAGCGAAGAAGAGATAAAGCTTCTCCTATAATTCGTTTAGGATGAGTCGATGAGATGGGATGAAAAGTTGTAACTTGGGCTTGGGCTTGGGCCGGAATTCACGTTAGAGCTGGTAAAATGTGATTACTGACTAGCACATTGTTGTGTTTTGCTGACTCTGGCGTCTAGATCAGACTCGGCTCCTGTTTTGGTTCGAGTTAGATGTTAGAATGTTTGTTTTTTTAGATCTGACTCGCGATTTAAGTTAGACCTAACTTCTGACTCGGACCCGGTTGAGTCAGGTAATAAAATACTCCTAACTCGTGAGAATAAACTACGTATTTTTGAACTAGATGAGTTAGATGTGACTTAAAAAATAAACATATGAATCAGATCTAGATGAGTCATGTGATTTCAGTCAGATCCAGGCGAGTCAGATGAGCCAGGAGAAAACAAACAAGGTGTGAGTAAAAGTTGTAAAACTGGTCGGATGTAAATCCATAACTTAACCTTCCGGACCTATTGTACTTGGTCAATTGTGAGAGACCGTTGTAGACTTGTACCATGTTTGTTTGCATCTGACTCGTGACCTGGATCTGACTCAACCCCTAACACGTTGTGAGCCAAATATCAAACCGTTTATTTTCTATTTTGAGTCAGATCTGACTTGACCTCTAATTCATACCTAACCCTTAACTGGAAATACCCCTGATTCATGGGACCAAACCACAGTCACATTTTTTGGGTCAAATGAGTCAGATCTGACTAAAAAGACAAACATATTGAGTCAAATCCAGATGAGTCGGGTGATTTCAGTCAGATCCAGACGACTCGAATGAGTTAGGTGCAAACCAAAAAGGTGTTGGATGGTTGCTGATTCATTTGCTGCTTATTTCAAGTTTACAAACAGTAAAGTACCTTAAGTTGCTCAAATTATCTCATGTTCTCTGCCAAATCAATCAGTAGGCTGATTTTTTGTCAGGGAGAGGCTTACATATGGTAAGATATGGGTTGGAGCCTGGAGACATTCTTTCATCACCTGAATTCTTGTTAAGGATTTAGAGTCCCCAATTCTGGTCAAGGACTCTTCCTAAATTGAAGATGGGGCACGATGACAAGCTTCTTTGTACAAGATACTCAAAATGTGTGTTGAAGAGAGATCATTCAAATCATCCCTTGTCATGTGGGCTGAAAATTGCTTCATGGTGCTATGCTTAAGCTTGTATCTTATTGAAATGAACATCAAATGAAGAGATTATTAAACACTTTATATCATTCACATAAGAACAATTGTGTGTAAACACAAGTTTGAATACAGCATCAGGGACAGCTTTCTTTATCAAGAATAAAGAACCTCAGTGATAAATTCAAAAGAAAATGAAAAAAAAAAAATCGAGTAACAATAACACATGGTATTTGGCAACAGCAGAAGAAACCCATCAGCACAAAGTGTAGGGTTTTTCGACTAAGAAATTTTATTACTTCCCTGAAGCAAACTTCAGTTGCACATTTTCACCACCCACATCCCAATTCACAAAGTGTAGGGTTTTTCGACTAAGAAATTTTATTACTTCCCTGAAGCAAACTTCAGTTGCACATTTTCACCACCCTGGACATCCCAATTCACATAGCAGTTAGTCTTCACTCGTCAATAACTACAGCAGTCAAATGTGTGTATCTAAAAGAAACTGAGCCGGTTGGGATTTAGCTGCACAACCGAACTTGTACATGGAATACTTCCTATGTACACCGGTGAGTTTCCCGGTTGCTGCTTTATGATGGAAAGTAACCATCAACTTTGAACAATCCCTACAAAATTCAACAAAAATTCTACTTCAGTAAACCAGAGCATAGCATAGATCAGTGTTCATGAAAAGATAACTCTAAAAGTGTGTGTTAAGGAAGGAGGAGTTATCACTCATTATTCAACTTCAGTGTACGAGAGCATTGATCAGTATTCATGAAAAGATAATTCTATAAGTAAAAAGTTATCACTTACTGTAATTGATCTTCTGAGTAATTTGTATGCCACTCGGTGGTTTTACTCCAATGTCTAGTCCTGTTAAGAGTACACTGAGCAGTGTAGATGGCTGCAGCAGCTAGCAGAGATGGTGGGAACCTAAGCATGTCATACTCAACCAAGGAAAGCTCGATCAAGAAAAAGGAGAGAAGCTCAAGCTGGTTCAAAATGCAGAAAATATGTTAGTATCCAAGCTATAGAAGTTATAAAATACTATGGATCAACAGTTTAATCTGATGGAAGACTAACTATACGAACCTTCTTATCAGACTGAGCCGCTTTAAGGAATCTTTTCATAAATACATATGAAGTTGGAACTGACATATTGAATTGTAATGTATTTACGATCGATTTCTCCTGCAAACATGTTTATGCAGTGTTAGAATCACAATGTCGAAACTCGGAAAAATTAAGGATGCTAAACATGTTTCTGCAGTGTTAGAATCACAATGTCGAAACTGGGAAAAACTAAGCACACTTGATAAGAGATATATGACTTAGAAGTGAAACATTTACCATAGCAAGAACTTCCTTCCTTGTATAAGCCTTGTCAGAAATTAGAATAAGATCATCTACAACTGGTACTGAAACTTCCTCATACTTGCATGCTAAAAGCATGGCTGTAATTCCAACCAACTGAAGTTTCTTTCGTTCCACTGTTTGGCGGGCTAAGAATCTGTCTATAATGTTAACCATGAGGAATAATGTCTCATCCATGAGCTCGAATTTATAATGCACCTGTCAAGATTCAAACCAAGTAGGATTGCTTAGCAAATGTTTTGTTTACCCTTTCTAGGATATAGAAAATTATGTCAAAATTTCGTATACCTCGATTAACCAATCAACTAGGATGGCCCTCATCTTCTCATTGATGTCGGATTGCTGAACCATATAGTTGGGAGATACACAGCTAGAATTCTGCAAAACAAGGCAAGGTTCAGTCAAGTTACCTCAGGCTTACAAGTCTACCCTATCTAACATTACCCAAATTTTGCATTCTTCCTTTTGGAGTTTTCTGGGATTTCAGTAATAAAGCAAGTAAAAGTAAAATACATTCTCAACTGGAACACTTGGGCAAAGCATAGGAAGGTATTCAGGTTGAAGAGTGTCACTAAAGCAAGTAAGACTAGCAGTTGATTCTCAAATGTGCACTTTGAGTAAATGGAGTAGGAAAATCAGACAATGTCACACCAAAATTGAAACAAGTAAGAGTTGAAAACAGTGAGACTAACCTCAGTTTTCTTGTAGTGAGCATATATATCATCTATATAATCTACAACTGCAAGTGTGTTCTTTGAGTCGCAACTATCAATATCCAGAATGGGTTCTTCAACAATATCCTCCATCTCAACTTCCTCTTCCTACAACATTACATTACAGAACTGTTAACACTGCTGCCACTACAAGAAAATAAGGAACAAACCCTTAACACAAAACACAAAGTCATCATACCATCAGGTCAATATCCTCGAAGATTTCGACTTCATCTAGAATTGCTTCAGTGTGCTTCACAAACATTGGATCGGAGAAGGAACTATCTGCTCTATATTCATCTACATCTATAATGACCTTACTTGATACTTTTTCAATCAAAATCGATGAGTTCTGTATTGGCTTCTTAGTTTCCTGCAAAAATTTGAATAAACCTAAGGAAAACCAATCTAAAACAAAGAGATTGTTGGGCAACATTTTGGTTCTAAGAAAAACAAATTACCACTCGAGGTTGGTTTTGGTTAGAAATTTGAGTAGCAAACTTCCTTGTAATTGGTCTATGCACAGCAACGGAAGGATTTTTGTCACAGATCCCATGATTTCTATACAAAAAAACAAGAAATGTTATTTCAAAATCAATTCTATAGAAAGAAGAAATTGGGGAAAAGTTTAAAATTAGGGGTATTCAAGAACATACTCTGAGAGTCCTCTTTTCTTGATTGCACAAGGTAAAGGCACAGCACCAACTATATTTCTGTTAATAGTACTCAGAGCCCTTCGATTATGACCTACTTCTGCTACGAATTTCCCACTTCCCATTCGAAGATTTTCTGCAAAAACCCATACAAGAAATTTAGGGTTTTTCATAGCTAAAATCCATCAACTAAAACGAATCGACTCTTACCCATTCAAAAGACACAAGAACAAGACTGAAATTATTACCTTGAAACATTGTTGGTCTCATTAAAGATGGATTGTTCTCATCGGATCTGTTACCCATCTTGAAATTTTTTTTTTTTGTTTAAAGATTCAAAAAATTTAGTTGAATCAGATAAATCAACAAACCCCCAAAATTATAAAGATCCAATAATTACTCAATACAAATTAGGTCGAAATTCCTCTGTAATGTTAATCTATGAACTAGAATTTCGATCTGAAAGAATCAGAAAAATAACTCTACATTCAAAAGGATTGAACGAAACCAACCAATCTTTCGAACCCTAAATCTCTACCCTCACCTCTCTCTCTCCCTCTCTCTCTCTGGTTTGGTCTGGGGGGCTATGAACCTTATGGGGTTTATCAAGGAAGGAAATAGAAATATAGAAGAGGAGGATGATCCAAAAGAGGAGACCGAGAAAACGGGACTGTGTCCGCACATGCACATTCCAATTTAAAAATTAACGGCTATTTAATTATGGCCGTTAGATTTGTTAAGAAACGTTTGATCTGTGTCGTGTAACGGCTATATTTCATGCTGTGTTTTCAAATTTATCTCTTTCTCGCTTGCTTGAAAAAGGTTGGTGGTGTCGTGGAGTGTGCGCTCTCTACACCACGTTACACTCCTAGGAGCTTCACTGCCACGTTACACTCTTCATATTTTCACCTAATCAAAATTTAAAATTTATATTATTATTACAGTAAATTATCATTTTTACTGCTCGAAAACAAATTGCTAATACTTTTTTAATCTTCTTCGTGCGGGTATTTTCTATTGGCCTGTTCAGAAATTCCATGGTGCTAATTTTTGTACTAGAAAATGTACTTTTTATTTGATTGGCTTCATCATTTTTAGCATTACTACTTTGGTGTCAAGTGAATCAAATTGGGAAATAGAATTTCAAGTTTGCCTTTATTCTCAACAACAACAAAAATAAGTGCCTTTATGACATTTGTAGTGCCACAATTAGGTTTAAGAACAGTCCTGCTACAATTACCAGGGTTGTCTTCCGCGAGAAAAATCCCACGTGACCAGCGACGGATCCAGGAATTTGTGTTGAGTGGGCTATTTTTCATTCGTTTCAACTGCGATAAAAATAAATACAGTAAAATATCTAAAGAGTATAAGTTGGGCAACGTTATCTTTTAGAGCACAAAATTTTTTGAATCAAATTTATTTACCATAGAGTATATTTACAATTGGGCTATGCTATGTATGAGATACACAAACAAAATTATAAATTAACACAAAACTTTGATTTGATAATGCGGCCGTAGGCCGCCAATTTTTTGGGGTTCTCAGAATTATTTTTTGGTTTCCACAAATAAGATATTACTTATCGATTGTGTCAAATATTTTAAATTTATGCTTCTTCTATATTCTCTCTTTGGTTTGCAAAATAATTACTAAATCAAAAAAAATTAAATTTGTGCTTATAATCATGATAAGATATGGCATTTTTCTGTCTATCCCTGTAAGTAACATTTTAAGTGTTACATTTATAATTTATCATATTTGTCCCCGTAAGGATACACAAAGATTTTAAGATTTTGAATCACATACAAACAAGATATTTAATTCTTTAGATGCATGCATATAAATGTGTCCTCACTCTCCTTGCATATCATATTTTAGTCATACAACTACATATAGTTTGTTAGATTTTAGACATCAAGTTTGATTTTCAACTATCCATATATGTCCTTTTTTTAGTTTGTTAGATCTTTTAAAAGAGAGGAGAGACATAAGAGAAAGTTTGATTTTCTTTTGTATGGGCTATCCAAATTTAGATTGGATTGTTTGCTTTTCCTTTTTCCGGTGGAATTACCAAGGTGAAAGTACCAAAAGAGCTAATGGGAATGGATTCTGATTTTTGGACAGATTCCCCCTGTAGGGAAAAACATTTATTTTAAGAAAATATCCAACAATCTCCCCCTATTTTCAAAAACCAGTAAAACCCCACATCCAAAAATAAGCAATTTTATGGAGGATTAGATTGTTGGATATTTTCAATAACCCCGCACGTGACACAGTTCTGCATGAGTTCCCTATAAGTAGTGATGAAATCCTACATCGGCAAACTAGCAGAGACCGTTTAATCGGATTGGGTGGAACCCAAAAGATTTTGGTCTCATTGGCACTTCCCAGATATTGAAATAACGGATGGTAGGAACTAGTAGTGATTTCATCATTTGTTCATGACTGCATACTAGTGCCAGTATGAGTATGGTTGGGTACGTGGGAAAGCCAATTTTTCAGAGAAAAACAATATAATGCCCAAAGACTACCCGTTGTGCTATGGTTTTGTTTTAATGAGAAACAAATCGCATGACAGACGTTTTTGGTTTAAGAATGCAATGACTGAACTAAGGATGATTTTGAAATCGATTTTGTAAGCATTTATAAGATGTTAAAACACTAATTGTAATAACTATTTTACGCATTAGTAATAGGAGTATAAAACACCCAGTAATCTTCAAGAATTAAACTCTGCATTAGTAATAGGAGTATAAAACACCCAGTAATCTTCAAGAATTAAACTCTGCACCTCCGCTTTTTCTTGATAAACTTTACAACTAATCTTCCAAAATTTGAATTTAGGACTCAATTTGATTAAGAAGACCAGGATCAGATCTGGTCTGGTGTTTGAATGCAGTTTATTTATTTGTAATAGAAACGTTTGGATTCCTTAACTGACCCTTCATGGGCGGTGCGCGCTTGTGGCAGCCTTTTAGAAGAAAAAGTGAAACAAAAGAAAGACAGAATCATAAACAGATAGGATAGGAGGAGTAATTATTAATCAATTAGTATTTGAAAAATAGGTCAGAGGTTAAAGACTAGAATGGGGGGACTACTGAACTGACAGCAGTAGTAACTCATTAAGCACGCAGTTCCCTGAAGAAGCCGTTAGACATTTGTCCGTTTCAATATCTTGAAAATAAAATTATTATACAACTATCTACTTCACACTATAGGAGATTAGTAAATGCATCATATTAATTATTTTATTTGACTGTACTTGGTTCCGATCAAACTTAAGTACACATATAGCTAATCATTCTTCTCCATGTGTTGTTCTTTCTTTTATATGATCGAATAAGGCATGACAAAATTTATCTCGCATTTTAAGGGCGACTCCGAAAAATTATGGGCGAATTTTTTATTCCCAACCCATAGACAAGGTTAAGGGCTGTTCAAAAGGATAATAGAATACGTTAATGCCCTTCCGTAATCGGAAGTTATTTTTGAACCGATTGTTGAGAGTAAATCGGTAGTTAAGAAACGCACATAGACTACCGATTGATATGAATTTGTGTTAAATGTGTATTTGGGGCTACTATTAATCGGAAGTTGATAAATTCATTTACTACCGATTATAGGCTCAGCCAAAATTCAAAAAAAAAAAAAAATTGTAAAATCTCATTTTGGGGCTACTCTATATTCGGTAGTTATATGAACTATTTTGACTACCGAATATGGTTGAATATTTGCAAAGAGAGCCACTGTATACGGAAGTCAGGATTTTACCTCATTTATTATCGATTATAGGCTCAACCAAAATTCAAAAAATATATGATTTTGGCAAAATCTCATTTTGGGGCAACTGTATATTCGGTAGTTATATGAACTATCTTGACTACCGATTATGATAGGATATTTGCAAAGAGAGCCACTGCATAATCGGAAGTCAGGATAACTTCATTTACTACCGATTATAGGCTCAACCAAAATTCAAAAAATAGATGATTTTTGCAAAATCTCATTTTGGGGCAACTGTATATTCGGTAGGTATATGAACTATCTTGACTACCGATTATGCTAAAGAGGTCTACTGTATGATCGGAAGTCAGGATACCTTCATTTACTACCGATTATAGGCTCAATCAAAATTCAAAAAATAGAGAATTTTTGCAAAGTCTCATTTGGGGTTATTCTATATTCGGGAGTTAAATAACCTAAATTCACTACCGATTATGGTAGCATTTTAGCCAAAGGTCTACTTTAATCGGGAGTCAAGATAACTTTATTTACTACCGATTATAGGATAATCAAAATTCAAAAGATAGAGGATTTTATTTTGGGGATACTTTATATTCGGAAGTTATATAAACTAAATTGACTCCCGATTGTGGATTAACTTCCCGACTGTAAAGTTATCTACCGATTGTAAAGGGTAGTTTGGCCAGTAAAAAAAAAACGAGAGATAAGGGATGGCTACATTTTACGTTTGGATGACCTTTTTTATCTTTTTGTGTCGCCCCTAATTCTTTTGGAGTCGCCCCTAAAAATGCCAGGAAAATTTATGTACCTTTTTTTTTTGTAAGAAAAATGTAACTATGCTCGTTAATTTATTAGTAGAATAACATAGCGCCATGGCGTGTGTCCATTAGGTGATTACTCGCATGGACTATCCTGACAAAATCTAATCCGTTAGCTAATTTCATTTTAAAGTTTCATACTCCCTCCGTTACTTTTTAATAGGCTGGTTTGGTTTTTTGAGAAAATTAAGGAAATTTAGAAAACTAATCATTGAAAGTGGTCCTCATGACACTTGTCAATAAAAGAAGTGAATTGAAATGGTCCCCATGACACTTGTCAACAAAAGAAGTAAAGTGAAATGGTCCCCATGACACTTGTCATCAAAAGAAGTTAAGAGAAAAGTGGTCCCTAAAAACTAAACTAACATTTGACTTTCCCAATTAGGAAACCAGCCTATTTTTTTGTAACATTTATTTATAGAAACCAACCTATTAAAAAGTAACGGAGGGAGTACATTATTAGAGCCACTCTTCCATCATTTTTTCTGTAATTTTCTTTTTTTGTTGAGGTCTATTACTGACCGGATCAGTCATCTCCTTTTAGTTTTATCCACGGTGGGTTTTGGCTTCGATCATTGCCGATTACCGAGGGTCTCATATATGTGGTTGCTCTTATTTAGATTTAGACCAAGTCATATGGGCTAGATTTGGCTGGTAGATTGGCCAAAAAGTGTTTTTCAGTTAAAAAAAAAATGTTATCTATTTTTGTTAACACTAGTTCTCTCTCCTAGCAATTGCTCGCATGTGAACCAGTAGCGAGATAGTTGCGTTGAATGGTTCAGCGCAATCATAATCACCTTTTCGCAAAATAGTTCAGCGCATCTAGATTTATTTTTCGATCTGACGGCTGAGATGGTTGCGCTGAACCATTCGGCGCAACCTAAATCTAATTTTCGCTGAATGATTCAGCGCATCTAGTATGCTAGATTAGAACTACCATAGGACTTAGGAGGTTGTCCTAGCTGACGAGAACTTCCAATCTAGATGCTAGTTTAGAAGACCATATGACTAAGCCTTATGGATAACCTCTATATTAATAGCGCGTTTGGATACACATCAAAAAGTTTTTTTTGATTTTTTGTAAGTAAAAAAGTCAGAAATTAGTTTGGGTAAACAATTTCAGATTGACTTCCAGAAGCAGAAAAGTTAATTTTTTCTGAAGCAAAATATTTTTGCTTCTGAATTCTACTTCTGGGGAAGCAGAAGTCAGAAGCAGATTTGTATCCAAACACGCTCTAAAGGAGTGTTTTCTTTGACAGGGTAATACAGTGGTCCCTAGAGTACAGTGTAGTCAAAATCGCTCTCCAAGGCCAACTACACGATGAGTAATCGCTACAGGCTATATGACCGAGGCAATTTCCGATTCCAAGCCATTTCCAATTTTTAACGATTAAGGTGGCCGATTTGGACCAATTTTTTAGCAAAACAAGTTAACGATTTTTCCGAGTTGGCGTTGCATGCACTAAAATCAGAAAAGAAAATTTCATAACTCCTCATATGGGAGATATCAAATAGAAAAACCTCTAATTACATGATAAATACGTTAAATATAACAATATTACACACTTAATTACATGCTAGTGTTAGAATTTTAATTTTAATGAGGTACAAATCATGAATTATGAGCAACAATATATAAGTTCTAATAAATAGATTTCGAGTATTCGACCGAGTTTTGGCGATTTCCAAGTCCGAACTTATTGCTCCTCGCTCCAAACTCCCCAACCGAGTAGAACCGAGGAATGATTTCGACTACTTTGGACTCCAAATTCCTTCAAATTGGAGTATACCATAGGAGTTTCCCTTACAAGCACCGATTCAGATTTTTAAATGCTTCGATACTAGCATGGATCATCTTGATAATTAAATTGATACAAGACGCCGATTTCGATGGAGATACCGTTCGATTCTAACCGATTCAGGCATTAGAAGTTTAATCCCGTCGACTCCTGTTACACGTGTTACTATGGTGTTGAAGAAGCAAATCATGAGAAATATTTGGTCCCTTTGTGGATCCTAACATCTGTGCATTTTGCAAATTTGTTAATCGGTTTGGATAAATTAGCTATCTGAAACAGTCCCTTTAACCCTTATTACATTGCTGCTATAAAGTTCAAGAAACAAATCTTGAGAAATGTTTGGGTCCTTTATGGATTCTAACATCTCTTCTTTTTGCTGATTTGTCAATCGGTTTGGATAGATTATTTATCCAAACCAAGTTATTTAACCTAGTTATGCTGCACTTGAATCGATCTTTTGGAATGGACAGACTTTACTTTGAAATGTGGCTTGTATTTACAAATTTGGTGTCAGATAGGTTGTTCATTGTATTTACATATTTGATAGTAGATGTGTTGTCCATGATGGTTTAAAGATGCCTGAAATTGTCTATCATATATAGTGATTCATGTAATTGATTCCGATCTCGAAATGGGTTATAACCAACATAAGTTCTAGCTATTGTTGTAATAGGGTACATGCACATTCAAAGCACACCCGTACAAATTATGTGTGAACACTTTATTCACCTTAGGGCAACTCCTATGGCATGGATGTTAAAACATCCACTGTTCAAAGAGTCTGTATAAATAGGAATGACTTTATGAAGATTTATACCACTATATGGAAACCTAAAAAAACATCCACAAATAGGGACCAATAAGTAGATGTGACTTGATAGAATAATTAAGCAGTTGATAATAAGTGGAGATGGTATATGCTCATTTCGGTGCGCACCCACATAAGCAATATGTGAACACTTTAATCACTTTAGGACAACTCATATGGTATGGATGTTAAAACATCCACAACTCAAGGAGAATCCCTATAAATAGGGACGATCAAAGCTTTATGGAAACTTATCCCCACTACGGAACCCTACATAACCATCCACAAATAGGGACAAATAAGTGGATACAACTTGATAGAATGACTAAGTAGTTAATAAAAGAGCGACTTTTACCGTCTCATTATTATTTTGTTAATTGCAGTTGTCAAAGTGTTTGTGCCTAAAGTTACACTTTGTATACATGCAATTAATCTACTTAACCTTGCTAGAGGTGGACCAATATGCCCCTCCACCACCGAATTAATAAGGATGTTATTTTTAAGGCATGAGAGGGACCTCTAAAAGAACAATCAATAGCTGGATTTTGATTGACCAAATCGGTTCATCAAAATCGGTTTACACTTAAATTTTTCGTAATGTAGGAATCCACGCTGATGTATAGTTGCTTCCAGATAAGATCCTAGACACAATTTAGATTTTTAATTGTTTGGAGAATAATGTGCGTCAAAATAAGCTTTGTGCGGACTTTAGCAGGATTGTGGAGCGGGAAAGAATGAATGATGAACAATACAATCATATTAAAAAGCGGTTAGCATATTTAGAGAATGAACTAAAACTCGATGGATGGAGTTGTAAGGGAGGGTGTTAAAGGACAATAGAATAATGGTTGAAATTTTCTTATAATTATTAAAAAAAAAATGATACTTTTAAGATCTAGTAAACAGTTAATTTTTGATGATTCTATGACATTAGGAAGCTTAGGTTGGATGTAAGGGTAACTCTGATAACAATCGTACTTACGGGGTGGTTTAGGCTTTTATGCATATTCTGAAACGTGGAATAACATGATTGCATTTGATATGAAATTTTGTATTCTTAATTGATTTGAATATGATTGTAAGGTAATGTGATTCAAATTAATAATTGCCTGGTGGTTTGGGGATGGTTATTGTGAATTGCATAAGTTACTGGCCACATTTATGGTGGTAGATGATGGCCAAATGGTAACATTTGATAGCTAACGACTAGTTTTTGGTGGTGGTGGAAAATCGGATCCTAGAAAAATAAAAGCCTAATTAAAGGACATGTATATTGGGGTTGACTTTCCTAATAAAAACAAGTATCTAATAGATTTTTACTTCGCTAAATTCCAACTTAGTCCGCTAACTATTATATTTTAATCACAATTTCTTTTTTTAATTAAAAAGGAACAAACACGATGCATACATCTATTGACCATTGGTATTTTATGAGTGGGAATAACTGGCCTAAAACCTAAAATTCTGGTTAATTTAATTACCATACAGATGATATCATTTTGTAATAAATTCTCAAATAAGGAAAGAAATCAGCAAATAATCTTATTTACCTTTTTCTATTAAGTCTGTTTTAAACTCGTTGGACCAATGAAGCAACGAAAGAATAAAAGAAAAATAAAATCTGAAAAAATAGGCAATTCCTCAAAGCAGCAACAGATGTCCAATATCACTTTTATTTGTATGGTTGTACCTCTCGTCTTCTGCTTGTTACTTATGGATGGTGTTTCTGACTCAATTGAAGTTGTTGCAAGAAGCATTAGTGGTTAGTATATTTAGTTTCAAGAACTTAACATCTTGATATTACCCGAATGGATCCTTGTTTTTCTCTTATTAAAATAAAAGAGTTATTAGTGCAGTTTTATGATTTTTTTTTTGTTTCCTCTGCAATTTCTTGTAATCTGATATTGATATCTTACTAGTCTCGGGCAATATAAAGTTTGATTCATAATGATTAACTAAAATGACAAGGGTACCGAGTACACCACAATCTTTTCGATATCAATATATATGACAGATACCTTACGTGATCTAATATAGATTGTCAAGAAGATAGTAACCATAAGATATACACTTGGTATATATATAGTATTAGTCCGAAACGAACCTAACTATATGGATCAAACCCAAGTGTTTGGATTAGCGTAACAGTGTAATTATTTTATAAATAAAACAATAATTATGATGCGGAAAGTACAGTTAAATCACACATCAAGATTTTGTTAACAAGGAAACCGCAAATGAAGAAAAACCCTGAGACCTAGTCCAGTTTTGAATACTCTGAAAATTAACCGATATACAAAAATTACTACCAACTTCGTGTAGTTGAGACCAAATAAACTAAGCATAGTTACCCTCAGTATCTATGCACCTTCAACCAATCTGGTCGACGTCCATGATTCCTGAGATAAAATCCATTATCTTAAGTTGTTTCACCAGTCGTGAAGAGATCTTGCACTCAACTCCGTTGGATCATATTCCAAAACAGTAATGGACTAATCTGTTTTCGGTAACAGCTCTATCAATCTTAACAAGTAAATCAGAGATTTTTATTGAGTCAAACAAAGGCTCTTCCGTTTAATCTAATAAACTCCTTTGTTCGGTTAGATCAACCAAGATCTAGATTATCAAGATAATCAAATCTAGGTTTATAATCTATCATATTCGGATCCTGAAGAAGACCATCAAATGATAGATTTTCGATCTATATGACTAGCAATAAAATGCCTATCAAAATATAAACAAAGCTAAGTCAGATACCAGCCAATCAAGTGTGTGCATGAAGTAATCACAATGATCATAAACCAATAAGAAATCTTCTTGTATTCAAATCTTCAATATCTTCAAAGTACCTGCACAAATAAACTTGATTTCATTTATGATCGATCATACACAGAACAAAGTCTATTAACAATGGATAATCACAAGTCTATCGTCAGATCTAACGACAGATATGAACTACCGTTAATCCTAGATCTACTTTGAGTGACCTTATGTCAGAAGAAATGGTTCTCAAGAATAATCAAACTAGGTGAAATCAAGGTTTAACCACCATTAGTCAATCAAATCAATAACCGAAAACTAAAAACAATGCAAATTCTAGTTTCCCACAATGGTACTATCTAGACGCTTCTTGATCCTACAAAATTCTTTAAACTAGCGGACGAAAGAGATTTCGCCTAATTAAGTTACTTTCTTCTCCAAGATAGTATTACAAATAAATACTATTAGTTGGCAACCACAGTGACTACAAAATGAAATGCATGTGTCGGGATAAGTTTGTAAAAAGAACAAACTTCAATATTTATAGACCAAGGTAGAATGGACACCGGGGAATTTCCATAACCGAAAATATCAAAAGATATGCACTAAACACCAATTTTCGATTTTTTCTAATTCCAACTAATATACTGAAATCCCTCGTGGAGGACAACTCAATATTAGCTAGTATACAAGTATACTTTACTAATATATCTTCTGAAGATATGTTTTACTTGATGCAAAATAAAACATATAAATTCGAAAATCTCAATAAAAATATTCTCAAACATTTTGGTTTGGGATCTCAACTTGAGTATCAAGGAATATCTTTGAACAATAAAAGGTAATATTTTTAACTCATTTTCAAATTACTCACTATGTCGACATCTCCAACTTTCCTTAATACCAACTCATACTCCGATAATCACAAAACTCTAAAGTATATGCAAAACTTGAAATATAAGTTTTGCTATTGGGACCGGTCCTGCAAGAAATCCCCAATATGGATCAGTCCTGTTATAGATCCCCAAGGCAGGGATCGGTTCTGCTATAGATCCCCAAATAGGAATTGGACCACCAATCTCATTGATTCATTTCTACTACGAAACAAGTTTCGCAAGTCTACTGATGTGCGTCGTTTATACAAAAAATTAATTATCTTCTTTCCACAAAATTAACTAGTAATATAATGACAAGGAGTTCGTTCCCAAGAAGAGCGGGGAGATTTTAGTTATTATAAAGTAACCAAAAGGGGGTTTTATATTTTAAATCGAAATAACTAATAAAGCGAAAATAATAAATACTGATTTGAAACAATAAGAAGAAAGATGATTAAGGAATCATTCGCCATCACTAGGATCGGTTACACCAGTTACAAGGATAGATCATCATCCTATTGTTCAACACTTTGATACACCAAAGTACACAAAAAAATCGAAAAACCTAGAACCCAAAACTACAAAAGAACATATCATTTGATTTTTCTTTAGTATATTCTTTCTTTCTTGATTGCTATTCCAATCTCTCTTTTTGATCTTTCTCTTAGGTTTCTTAGCATCAAGAGATGGTGCAGACTTATTCTTAAAGAGAGCTTTCAGATCAAGCATCTTTGCAAGAGAAGACATCGGATCCTGACTCATAGTTCAGACAAGGAATGACCAGAGAATTAGAGAGATCTTTTTATATTTTTCATACTACCGAAAATATAATACTCCTATAAATACGAATATCTTAAAATATATTTTCAATTACTAGATTTTATTCCCATAATCTACACATAAGTGCCTTGATTTTTGCTTCCTCACACACATAATCGGCGCACAAGGTGAGGATGCAATCTAATTCCACGATAAAATAATCGCTTTTAATCATTACTTATTAAAATAAATAACACCTCATCAGAAACGTCACCCACGGTAATCTCCAAGACTCCCTCCTCGGGTCCTTTTCCATTTGGGTCGTACCCCCGCTGAAAAATCATAAAGGCGTCATAATTAGCAAAAAAAAAAAAAAAGGTTCAAGCATGGGGATTTAAGTAAAAACCATAGAGCAACCTAAACATTCATTAAAAAGTGTTTTAGGACATGGCATGTAGTTTATAAAGGTTACGGGTCGTTTTGCAAAAACTCCGTCAGAAACGTTTTTACACTGCCCTCTGGAAGAACTGAAACTGGCGCTAATTGGTGAAGAATCTGGGGGTGATCTATATACCAAACGATTCGTATGGAAGTATGCTACAACATACTAAAAGGGCACATTAATCCGATGAATGAGCTATAAATGGAATCCGAAACTCTCGACTATGTGACAGCTGAAAACCTACAGAATTCTTCCTGGAAAGTTCTGAATTCTCAGTTTCAGATCCTTTTCACCCACCAAACGGACTCCGAATCAAGAAATTATTTTCGAAGAAGTTATATTTTCCTGTTAGCTAAAGAATGAGATGTCAACCACCTCATTCCAACATCATATGGAGATTTTGAGGCCGTTTTGGCAAGAAGACACGAATCTGAAATTTTCATCAAGTCAATACACCAAGGTCGCACTTACGATCAGGCAAGCAACAATAGGAGAGCTTCCGCACGCAGGGAATCATGGAGGAGCTGCTTCACCGAAAATAAAAGAGGGGAAAGAATAGAAGGAAAAATAAACTCACGTATGTGAGTTATGTGAAAGGAAGAAACTCATCCTTTGGGCCATAACGGCCGAGCAAAGCCTTTTAATGTTCGTGGTCGTGGCTAACATCACCACCTACGCTTTCTTAAAGCTTGTGGACGTGGCTACCACCACTTATACCTTTCCCGCTCATCCAAGATTCATGGTCGTGGCTACCTATGCTCGCCTAAAGTTCGTGGACGTGGCTACCACCACTTATGCCGATTCTTCCGATGTATAAAATAAAAATTCCAATGGCTTTTGATACTATGACCTTCCCAACCACGATTTTTTTGAGCCTCCCCCGCTCATCCAAGATTCGTGGTCATGGTTACCAAAGCCCACGGCCACCATCACCACTTATGCTCATCCAAGGTTCGTGCCCGTAGTTACCACGCCTCTCCCTGTCAGGTCTGTGGCCGTAGCCAGCCAAGGTTCGTAGCTGTGGCCACTTCTCGTCCTTTCCCACCGAATCTCGTAGTCGTGGAAACTTATTACTCGCATACGTGGTCGTCCAACCCTTTTGCTTCCACGGACGTCCATGCAGAGCCAACCTGTTATGTTCTTACGAAAATGCAGTCTCTTATGATCACAAATGCTGCCAAGATCCCAGTTGTTACCGTTGATGGTGGATTTTTATTTAAGGGATAAAATTGTAAAAGCCAAAATTATGCGCTAACATCTTGCAAAAGATAAAGCCATTAATAAGTGATGAATACTTCTTCACCTTACTAATTCACATAGAATAGAGCATGTGGAAACAATCCCAGTATTCTGTGAATTAAATACACAAAATTCATCCAGGTTGGAGCATGTAGCAACAATCCCATATACCCTGTGAATTTACAACATTATTAATTAATGCATGACCAGCCTCGTATTTCCTGTACTCATTACCGGTGCGGCATGACGACTGAGTGTTGTTCTCAGAAGAGCAACACGAATCTCCAAGCATTAATAATAAAACATGTACGAAATACCCATACATGCTACAACTCTCGGTGTGTTATACTATCCCGATTGAGCATGTTTGAACCTGAACTGACCACATCAACCTCAGAAACGATCACGACCATCCAACCTCACCAAAGATGATTGGATGGCTTAGATTAAATCCATGACCCCAAGCAGGTATTGGAATATTCACCACCTTAATGACCACCAGCGGGCCCGTTTATGCCCTGGTCGGTTGAATACATACCATGCCTCCCAAATAACCACCGAACACCATCCTAAAGTAGGATGGTTGGACTGGTGTGGAGCATCTTGGAAAAGCTTGTGCGCACAAGACCGCCAACGACAGTCTCAAAACGGCTACGGCCGTCCAACTTCACCGGCATAATTGGACGGCGTAGATTACCCCATGACCGGTCGGACAAGCTTGTCATGCACACCTACGGGCCCCCTTTCTACTCGCATATCCGACCATCTCATGACCTAACCAGGGAGGAGTGAACGTTCACCCATAACTGGCCGGCGTGATGCTTTAAGGGTCGCTAAGGGTCTTAAATCGATCACGACCATCCAACTTCGCCGGCGTATCCGGATGGCCTAGATCAAGCCCATGACCGTCAGTCAGGTATCACCATGATCACCACGGTCCCAATATGGGTCCCACATGGCGGGCTCCCAAAAGGGGGAGCTTAGCCTACCAAATCGTTAGGTTGAAGTTGTGTATGCACGACCAATCCAAAACCCTAATTAGGGTTTGCAGCATATTACATGTGTCACTAATCGATCACGAGCGTCCGTTTCCACCGGCCTGGATGAAGGGTCCAGGAATATATTAAGCGTGTCGGAGAGTATCAACATGATCAATGTGGGCCCATCTATCTCCATGTCCGACCGACCAAGACAAACCCGGCTAGATGTTTTGGTTCGTGCGCCTTGAAGGTGGCATGCCACGCCCCTTTAGGAATCCTTTGCAGCATGGGATTTCTGTTGCAAATCGATCTCAACCACTCTTCTTTACCGGTAAACTTGAGTGGCCTAGATCGCATCTTCGTGGGATAGTGAAGTATAAACATGGACACCAGCATGTCGTCTACACACATGCATGATCGGTCCTCTATAAAACACTTCCCATGCTTGGATTCGACCAAGCTGAAAGAAGGAACTTGCATACCTCTTAAACCCCAATCCGACGGTCGTAGATGAGGGTTGCAAGTCAGCTCGTCCGTCCAACTTTACCAGCTTGGACGGACAGCCTAAGACATGAGTTAGGCTATCAATGAGGCGTCACCACAATCACCGTTCACCACTCTTCCACATGGAGTGATCGTTCAAGTCAGGCTTACCTGTATAGCCTCCAAACGATCACTCGAAGATGGCTGGACATGATGCTATTTTAAGACGCTTAAATTCGTGACTTACTCCTAAGCCTTAAAAATAGCGATGCTTCATACATGTTGAATATACTCGATGCAAAGACTGCAGTAGAATACACACGATACTTCACAAGTATCGACTTCCTAAATAATTTAGTTATTTAGTCTAGCATTACATGCTACTTTCTGTGGGTCCCACGATCCACACACTCGAGACATCAATCATGTCACAAACGGGGGATACATACTGGGGTATTGGTCTGGCGGTTTACAGCGTGCAGCGTGCAACGCGCCATCACAAGAACGTGTTAGGAAGTCATGGACGGTTAGAGATGACAGGAGAAGTGGGCAAGACTGGTCGTGTAACATCAACACACAACTCCATTACTCAATCACTCCACTTCCTCCACTTCCCACGAGAGACGTGAATAAGGCTCAAATGACTTGTATAAATAGGTTCTCCTCCCTATTTTTCCAACAAGAGGAACAAGTCCAGACAACAGAAGCAAGTGTTGATACCATCGTATTCAAACACCGGAACTGATAGTTTACATCCTGCAAGCCAGTTCAGCTTTCTGATACAAGTCATACATAGCCAACACCTTCACAATCTCAACACCTTCTTCGCTTCCCTCCCTAAGATCAACCCCATCTCCTTCACTTTGTGACCGAAACAAGTCTGGAACGGCCATTTCTTGGTTTAGGCCGGATTTGCACAGATTGATTTCTCGATCTACAAGCACTCCCGTGTAGTGCATTTGTTTAAGGTTTAGACTCATTTCTCATCCACACACCCCAAATTACCAAAACCGGCAGAAATAGTTTTCACCCATAAACAATTGGCAACCACAACGGGAGGTTAATCTCTCGGTTGTAAAGTCAATTTCTTCAATACCATTCAATCAATTTCGAGATGGTTGGTCTTAGGACCGCCTCGACAGTCTTAAATCGATGGTTCCTCCAACGGAGATACCCCTCCTCTAACGGCGTATCTCGACGGCATGATCGGGAGATTTCCAACATTGCGAACTAGCACTGCACAGAGATTCACACGAAGAACATGGAGCTAATCAAAGAAGAGGTAAACGACATACTTGATCTCCTCATCAAGATGACATCAGAGATGAGCGTTCCGGAGACCTTTACACCGGGGACTAGTTCCCCTCAGATCAACAATTTTACTACGAACCCGAGACCAGTGGATCAGAAAGCGGCATCTCTAGTGGAAAGCTTGTGTGAACTCTTGCACCTCTCGAAGAATCAACGGGCAGAGACGTTTGCTGCAGCTTAATAAAATAGCTCGGACGTACACCGACTCCTTCTCGTCCATAAGTCTTAACTGCATCGGAACATCTGTAAATAATGTTACATTTATAGAAGACGACATGATGGCAGAGGAAGGTCACAACCGGGCCCTACATGTTACCGCATGCATCAAGGGTTCAGAGTTCAGGAGGGCCCTCGTCGACACAAGAGCATCTTCGAATGTGATTACTCTCAAGACTCTCAGGACAGCCAAGGTTAGCCCATGTAAGATTGTACGGCAGCCCACCACGATGACGGACTTCGAAGGAAACTGCACCAAAGACATACGGGTATGTCAATCAATTTATTAGTAGGACCCGTTCACCAAAAGCAAAATTTAAAGTCATAGAAAAGGAGCCGGACTACCATATGATACTAGGGAGACCATGGCTTCATGACAATAAGGTCATCCCTTCAACGTATCACCAGTGCCTGAAGACCATGCTAAATGAGGAAGTCATCCGTATTCATGCATCATTGTCTCTGTACGCACCAATATGCGGAGTGGAACTGTTCGAGCCAAAAGATACTCCGCGGGGAAGGTTAGACAAAGTCCTATCCACCCCACTACCCACGTGGGCTTCAATCCAGGAATAAGAAGACCGACTTGCATCACTGGAGGCCGAGCACCACGACACGCCTTTTCTGACGAGGCGTCCATCTTTATCCGGTGAAGCTTCAACCCACGCTCACACCAAAAGGGAACGCACTTTCGAGACAAAACGTGATCAGAAGGGGAAGACAATATACCGGCGGCGCTGTTAGCAATTAGCAGGAGAGTCTGGAACCCAGTCTCTCCGCCCAATTGAATGCTGCAAGAAAGACGAAATACAAGATGAGGTATTGGATGCCCCGCAACAGCTACAAGATGGAACCAATTCCACCACTGACGAGCTCGAGACTGTTAACATCGGGAATGAAGAATCTCCCAGGCCTGTCTCTATCAGTTCGACTCTGTCCACGGACGAACGGGCGAGTCTTGTTCAACTACTCAAGGAGTACCAAGATGTGTTTGCCTGGACATACGAGGAAATGCCTGGTCTAGATGAAAAATTGGTCACCCATCACCTACATGTCATACCTGGATCCAAGCCAATCAAGCAATCTCCGAGGCAATTCAGACATGAAGTAGAAGAACAAATCAAGAATGAAATTCAGAAGTTACTAGCTGCTGGCTTAATCATACCTATTCATCATCCGACCTGGTTAGCTAATGTGGTCCCAGTAAAGAAGAAAAACGGACAGATTCGGTGTTGCGTGGATTTCAAAGACTTGAACAAGTGCTTCCCCAAGGACGACTTTCCTCTGCCTAACATCGACATGTTAGTAGACGCCACTAGCGGACACGGCATGTTTTCCTTCACGGATGGTTACAGTGGCTACAATCAGATAAGGATGTATGAGCACGATGCAAGTAAGACAGACCTTCCGAACCCTCTTGGCAATTTTTACTATACTTGTTATGCCATTCGGTTTAAAGAACGCGGCGCAACGTATCAACGTGTTATGATGGCAATCTTCCACGACATGATGCATAAACAAGTAGAAGACTATGTAGATGATATCGTAGTCAAGTCAAGGGCTCGAGCAGATCACACCAGCGTCTTACGGCAAGTGTTTGAGAGGTGTCGAGAATACAAATTAAAGATGAATCCTTTGAAATGCGCTTTCGGCGTCTCTTCAGGTAAATTTTTGGGATTCCAAGTAACTGCAGAAGGGATCAAGGTAGACCTGTCCAAGACTCAGTCTATCCTCACAATGCCGCCCCACAAACTATGAAGGAGCTCCAGAGTTTCATGGGCAAGGTGAACTATATTCGACGTTTTATACCCGGTCTAGCCAACTTACCGCCTCATTCACCCCCTTGTTGAAGAAAGGAGCCAGCTTCGTTTGGACCGCAACCCAAACAGAAGCTTTTCGAAAGATTCAACGAATACTTGTCATCTCCAGCCATCATGAAGTCTCCTACACAAGGAAAGCCGCTATATCTCTCGCACTACCTTCGGTGACACCGCGTAGTAGGGGCTCTACTCGCTCGGGAAGACGACGAGGAATCGAACGTCCCATATACTATTTCGGCCCGAATATTAAGAGATGCCGAACTCGATATCCCAAAGCAGATAAAGCATGTTTAGCTTTGATCCATTCCATTCAGAAGTTTAGATATTACCTACTATCCAACAAGGTAATACTCGTGTCTAAATCTGACCCTGCAAAGTTTTTACTTTCAAAGCCGGTCTTGACGGGAAGGACAGGCAAGTGGCTTCTCCAAATGTCAAAGCTGGACATAACATGTACGTCACCTAGAGCTATCAAGGGTCAAGCAGTCGCAGACTTAATACAACATTCCCGGAGAAGGCACTACAGGGCTACACAAGGATCTTCCTGGAGAATTTCCAGATGTCTCTGTTTTGGAAGAAGAAGTATGGTTCTTGTATTTTGATGGCTCTGCTACCCCTAGCAATAGTACTAGAGGAGCGGGCGTGGTATTAGTATCTCCAACTGGGGAAGTATTCTCACACTCCTTCAAGCTGGACTTCGAATGCACCAACAACTCAGCAGAGTATGAAGCCTTCCTCATAGGGATGTCAATAGCTAAGCAAGCAGGAGTCACGCGTTTGGAGATAAGAGGTGACTCCAAGTTACTGGTAAATCAGATGAATGGAGTATACGCACTGAAGGAAATAACGCTAGCTCCATACCGATCAATAGCACAGAGGTTACTAAACTATTTTGCCGATGCAACCATAACCTATGTTGGCCGCAGCAACAACAAACACGCCGATTGTCTAGCAACGCTAGCTTGCAAGTTAAAATTCGAGGGTTTGGAAGAAACCCTGACAGTAAAGAGGAGAACCATAGAATCAACATGGCTATCGCAATACAAAGACACCAAGACCGGCGATTGGCGAACTACGATCATTCAAGAGCTCAACAGCTCACTCTCCCAAGGAAAGGTCGGTCTCAAAGCCCCGAGTAACTTCTTCATGCTTCATGGTATGTCAGACATCTAACCCAGAGATGGTTCCCTGTCAAGATGTCTTGGGGATGACGAAGCACAACTATACCTGAGTCGTGTTCACAATGAAATTTGTGGACAATCACCGGTGGTAACGCTTACCGACGACTTCAACGCCTGGCCTATTACGCCAGAGATGGAGACTCAATCCAGACTACTTCATAAGTCCTGCTCAAATTGCCAAGCACCGCCACATCAATTGGAAATTTTTAATGTGAACCACACTGGGGACTGGAGAGAGCCATACATTAGCTATCTCCGTGACGGAAGAACTCCTGCCGATCAAAAGGATGCTATCAAGATAAAGCAAAAGGCCAAGCGGTTCGTATTCCACGAAGGGATCCTGTATCGCAAGAGCTTCGGAGGTGATCTACTACGATGCCCGGCCGGGAAGAAATCCCCATCATGTCAAGGAGACACACGAAGGAGAACATCAAGGGAAGAGGAAACTATTTCTCCAAATACACGAGAAATACTATTGGCCGACCATGGAGGATGACGCGGCCGCTTTTGTTCAAAGCGGTCACAAATGCCAAATTCATGGGAACCTTGTTCATGCGCCTTCCACCCCTTTGCACTCGATAAGCAGTCCATGGCCATTTTACAGCTGGGGACTGGACATTATCGGGAAAATCAATCCGCCATCATCGAAGCAGCACGAGTACATCATAACCGCGACAGAATACTTCACCAAATGGGTAGAAGCCATTCCCCTACGAGGAACTACATGAGCAACAATTGCGGCTTTCATTAAAGAACACATCATTTGTCGTTTTGGCGTGCCCAAGCATATCATCACTGATAACGGCACTCCCTTCTCCAATAAGCAGGTACGAGAGTTACTTGAAGAGTATGGCATTAAACAGGTCTTCTCCACCATCTACTATCCTCAAGGGAACGGACAAGCTGAGAGTACCAATAAGACATTGATCCGGATCATCAGTCGAACAGTACACGACAATCCTAGGGAATGGCATGATCAGTTACCAGTGGCTCTATGGGCATACCGGACATCACCCAGAAGCTCCATTGGATTTTCCCCATACTCACTTGTTTACAGAGCGGATGCAATTCTCCCAGCAGAGATCAAAATCCCATCAGCCAGGATTGCAACGGCAACCGGGATCCACTGGAATGAGGCTGAAGCCTCTAACTCTAGAGTAGCGGAGTTAGACACTCTGGATTTCAGAAGAAACAAAGCAGAAGAACGCACTCAGGTGTACATGAATCGAATTTCCAGGGCATACAACAAAACTGTGAAATCACGTATTTTCAAAGTGGGAGATTTGGTCTTGAAAACGGCCAAGCACATCCAACAAGACATGTCTGCACCAAAATTCTCACCAAAATGGGAAGGTCCTTACACAGTCACCAAGGTCTACAATACTGGTTACTACAAGATCATTAAGGTGGACGGAGGCAGGCTGAAAGCAGTCATCAATGGAAAGTGGCTCAAGGCATATCATGCCTGACCACTATCTGCTCTGTCAACAATACATGCATTTATTTTCATTACATGTTTGAATCATCAATTATATTCAGAGATGCATCAATGAAAAAACCCGTTTCACCAATCAAAAAACCAATGCAATTTATTCCTCAAAGACGTTCAAAAAACTTTGACATAAACGTCATTAACAATAAGGGAACACAATTGAATACGACTTAGAAGAGGCCATCTAGAAGATTATAGTTCCTTGAGAGCATCATCTCCAGTCTAGCTTGATATCTTTCTGTTCTTTTCTTCAAGTCTTGTACAGCCCGCTCTACCTCCTTTGATTCTGCAGCCAGAGCCTTCTCCTCTTCCAAGATAGCTTTCGCAGCAGGAACAATATTTACGAGGATACCCGCTCGATCGACCTTGATGATATCAAGACGCTTCCGCAACCAGCCCACGTTGAACTCCATGGATTCGCAGGTAGATACCATATTCTCCCACTTTTCGAGGCTTGATTCGGCAACGTTGCGGATAGAAATATTCTCCATCTTAGTAATCATGGGAAGAAGGCAGTTTATCGCGGTGACCAAAGCAGATGAACAGTGTCGGACCACATTCCTGGTTGTGATATGGCCGTACTTTGTCCATAACTTTATGTACAAAGACACAAACTCCTTCCGCACTAAGAATCCACCGACATCTCGGTAGCTGGGGGATAAACATTTCATGCGAACATCGAATGAAAGACCCGCATTGGGGTATTCATAAGATGAGATACCCAGATCATCATCTTCGAGGTCCACAGGGGTAGGCGTGTTTGAGTTTGAAGGAAGAGGACTGGTTAAGTCGTCATCATCGATAACCGTCACACATGTTCCGGTAGGGTATCTCTGCAAGAATGAGGGGATTATTCACCTGATCATTATGAAGAACAAGCAATTGTTCAGAAAAGGAAAAAGAGACGAACCGGTATGATCTTCTTGACTCGGAGAACACGAGCAGGGGATTCATCATGAAGCTCAGACGCAGGTCGTGCACATTTAACGGAAGACCCTGGATGGTATGAAGAAGACGATCCACTGTTGTTCGACATGATGAGGAAACGGAGTTTCTGCGAGAAAGCCCTATTGTAAAATCGTAAAAGTGGTTCAAAATCTCTACACCTGCATATATGCTGAGGAAACCCTAAAACAATTACGGCGCCCGATATATGGGGATTCGACACCGACCAAGTCAGGCTTTCTTTTGAACCCTAATCAAGAATCAGAAGAGCATCTGGATACGAGCGATTCAACCAGTAATGTGTAAGCACCCACGCCCGGAACCCCAGTAAAAGAAGAATCTTATCCCTAACTCAAACACCTAAGGGAGGAAGCCGGTCCATCAAGGCCTGTGGTCCCGCACGTATGAAGGATTGCCCACAATTGGTCAGAATCCCTCCAGGTAGACTTCCTTTATCTTGTCTTCTTATGTTTGTATATGTCACCATCTCATGCCTACCCCACAATAGTGTAACCATTATGTGCTATGCAGGGGACTTAATGTTGATGGTGGATTTTCATTTAAGGGATGAAATTGTAAAAGCCAAAATTATGCGCTAACATCTTGCAAAAGATAAAGCCATTAATAAATGATGAATACTTCTTAACCTTACTAATTCACCTAGAATAGAGCATGTGGCAACAATCCTAGTATTCTGTGAACTAAATACACAAAATTCATCCAGGTTGGAGCATGTAGCAACAATCCCATATACCCTGTGAATTTACAGCATTATTAATTAATGCATGACCAGCCTCGTATTTACTGTACTCATTACCGGTGCAAGACGACGATCGAGTGTTGTTCTCAAAGCAGAGCAACACGAATCTCCAAGCATTAATAATAAAACATGTACGAAATACCCATACAGGCTACAACTCTCGGTGTGTTATACTATCCCGATTGAGCATGTTTGAACCTGAACTGACCACATCAACCTTAGAAACGATCACGACCATCCAACCTCACCAGCATGATTGGATGGCTTAGATTAAATCCATGACCCCAAGCAGGTATTGGAATATTCACCACCTTAATGACCACCGGCGGCCCGTTTATGCCCCGGTCGGTTGAATACATACCATGCCTCCCAAATAACCACCGAACACCAGCCTAAAGTAGGATGGTTGGACCGGTCTGGAGCAGACTTGGAAAAGCTTGTGCACACAAGACCGCCAACGGCAGTCTCAAAACGGCCACGGCCGTCCAACTTCACCAAAGATAATTGGATGGCGTAGATTACCCCATGACCGGTCGGACAAGCTTGTCCTGCACACCGGCGGGCCCCCTTTATACCTGCATAGCCGACCATCTCATGACCTAACCAGGGAGGAGTGAACGTTCACCCATAACCTGGCTGGCGTGATGCTTTAAGGGTCGCTAAGGATCTTACACTGATCACGACCATCCAACTTCGCTGGCGTATCTGGATGGCCTAGATCAAGCCCATGACCGTCAGTCAGGTATCACCATGATCAACACGGTCCCAATATGGGTCACACATGGTCGGGCTCCCAAAAGGGGGAGCGTAGCCTACCAAATCGTTAGGTTGAAGTTGTGTACGCACGACCAATCCAAAACCCTAATTAGGGTTTGCAACATATTACATGTGTCGCTAATCGATCACGAGCGTCCGTTTCCACCAGCCTGGATGAAGGGTCCAGGAATAGATTAAGCAGGTCCGGAGAGTATCAACATGATCAATGTGGGCCCATCTATCTCCATGTCCGACCGACCAAGACAAACCCTGGCTAGATGTTTTGGTTCGTGCGCCCTGAAGGTGGCATGCCACGCCCCTTTAGGAATCCTTTGCAGCATGGGATTTCTGTTGCAAATCGATCTCAACCGCTCTTCTTTACCGGTAAACTTGAGTGGCCTAGATCGCATCTTCGTGGGATAGTGAAGTATAAACATGGACACCAGCATGTCGTCTACACACATGCATGATCGGTCCTCTATAAAACACTTCCCATGCTTGGATTCGACCAAGCTGAAAGAAGGAACTTGCGTACCTCTTAAACCCCAATCCGACGGTCGCAGATGAGGGTTGCAAGTCATCTCGTCCGTCCAACTTTACCAGCTTGGACGGACAGCCTAAGACATGAGTTAGGCTATCAATGAGGCGTCACCACAATCACCGTCCACCACTCTTCCACATGGAGTGATCGGTCAAGTCAGGGCTTACCTGTATAGCCTCCAAACGATCACTCGAAGATGGCTGGACATGATGCTATTTTAAGACGCTTAAATTCGTGACTTACTCCGGTAAGCCTTAAAAACAACGATGCTTCATACATGCTGAATATACTCGATGCAGTACCTGCGTAGAATACACACGATACTTCACAAGTATCGACTTACTAAATAATTTAGTTATTTAGTCTAGCATTACATGCTACTTTCTATGGGTCCCACGATCCACACACTCGAGACATCAATCATGTCACAAACTGGGGTATTGGTCCAGCGTGCAGCGTGCAACGCGCCATCACAAGAACGTGTTAGGAAGTCATGGACGGTTAGAGATGACAGGAGAAGTGGGCAAGACTGGTCGTGTAACATCAACACACAACTCCACTACTCCATCACTCCACTTCCTCCACTTCCTACGAGAGACGTGAATAAGGCTCAAATGACTTGTATAAATAGGTTCTCCTCCCTATTTTTCCAACAAGAGGAACAAGTCCAGACAACAGAAGCAAGTGTTGATACCATCGTATTCAAATACCGGAACTGATAGTTTACATCCTGCAAGCCAGTTCAGCTTTCTGATACAAGTCATACATAGCCAACACCTTCACAATCTCAACACCTTCTTCGCTTCCCTCCCTAAGATCAACCCCATCTCCTTCACTTTGTGACCGAAACAAGTCCGGAACGGCCATTTCTTGGTTTAGGCCGGATTTGCACAGATTGATTTCTCGAATCTACAAGCACTCCCATGTAGTGAATTTGTTTAAGGTTTAGACTCATTTCTCATCCACACACCCCAAATTACCAAAACCGGCAGAAATAGTTTTCACCCATAAACAGTTACTCACTTGTTGATACCATCCAGAGCTTCACCATGGCAACAACCACTACATACAAAGGTAATCCGTACTTTTCCATATTCTAGTTTCTCATGGAAGAAGTAATAGAGACACCGGAAGTACGGATGCAAGATGGTGAAATCTTTATCATGGTCAACGTCCACCGACCATACAAGATGGAACCATGTAAACCACACTTGGGGACTGAGGCTCTACACGGAATCCATTCACTGTCAAGAACCTCTTCAGCTTAGAAGAGACGGTCAACCAAAAAGTCATCACCTTGACAAGGTCATCCAATCTTCAAAGATATAGCATAAGGATATCATCATCTCTGTATGGAAAGCGCCTGCAATACTTTACAAGGCCGAGACGCATCCCAAGCCTACTTAGAGAACACAACTTCAGAACTAAAGAAAAGTGCGACTGGGGACTGCTCACTGCAGCTCATCCCCGATAGCCATCATATGTTCATGAGATAACTCTGGAGCCGTTGCTGAAGCATTTTTCTTGAAGACATTTGGGGAGCCACGCTAGCAACATGACCATCTCAACTGTACCTCTTCGTTCTCCAGAAGACTTCATCCATATGATGTTCCAAGCATCCAAGCATCACGTCCAGAATAGTACAATAAGCTCGTGCATCTAAGAATCAGAAAAAGATACGGCTTCATTCACTCAATGCTGAGTTCGGAAAGCATCCAAGTTGCGTCTCGACATCCCAGACGCTAACATGGGATTCTACATTATTTAAGTTCTTGTCCAAGCTTTAAAGCGACAAAAAAAAAAAACAGCAACAACAAAGGTAGACTTAAACCTTCCTGAATTCTCTTTCTAGATCAAATCTTCGAGGCCGGGATTCATGGTGATACAATCAAAGTAAGCTACATTTGGGGACTGAAGGCTCCCTCAGTTTTAGAAGTTTACATGCCATTATCTCCTTCAACCAGAAGATCTGAGCAACACCGGTATTAGCAACAAGACCTTCCGCTCACACCATCCTAATGAGTGAAACCCGATGTCAGTACTGATGAAAGCGAAGCGTCATCAACAAAACCTTTTTACATCAGAACCTCATATATCATGTGACATCATAGAGTCCTCTCTCATTCTTGAAGCAAGCTCTGAAAAACGATACCCGTGGCCATGATAATCATTTCAGATATCACAGTTAACGAGGCATCCACAAACATCTCCAGCATACAATGAACATTCAACATGCTTGACCACAGATTCATGCTTACCTTCTCAACATCTGGAATATGGGCTTATAAGATGCGGTCGGGAGTTCACAGTCTTCACCAGAAACATGGTTATGATAAGTCAACATCATGCCCGAGTCAGGAGTTTTCTAAGATTCATAAGAAATCTCCAAGACATGAGGCCTTCACTGTTTGTTATGAGGTGATCATCAACTCCTCATGATGGCTTCCGCTATTTTCAGTCTTCCTACAACGTGCCATGACTTCAGGATTCATCTATAGAAGTTCATCACAGGTCTATTGCTGCCTCGCCGACGTTATCACTAGTGACTGCCACTATATAATCAAATCATGAGCATCAGAGTCTATTACTTGCTCATAAAAGAGTTCAATCCTAAATCCCAAGTGTGCACCAAGGACATTGCCTGGAGGAGATAATGATAAGTATCTACTCTTAAACGGAGTCTTAAATTCTTTAGCGTCATTGTCACCATCTAGTGCTTACCACAAATTGTTCCGTGCAAAGCAGGGGACTTAATGTTGATGGTGGTTTTTTGACAAGGTAAAAACTTGTAAAAATCGCCTCTGAACCTACATCAGAGACATATCTATAATTATATATGTACTATAGCTTCACCCGGCTGAACTCTCGGTATTCTATATGTGTTTATAAATATGTATAAATTCCTGACCCGATATCAGAATTATAGATTTGTACTTCTACATTATATTCTGCAAGAGAATTGATAATGTGTATCCATCTAATGGCGATACTGGCCTTGAATATGCTTGTAAGATTTTAGAGCTTCACTCGGCTAAACTCTCATTATTTTATGCACGGCCATACAAATTGTCATGTATTAATCAGTATATACTGATGGTCCAATTTATAAATATTCAGAATAAGCTACTACGCTATTCTGAATTACCAGAAGCATATTGCTTCGAGTCGCAGAACTTCCACGGCTGAATTCCTCGAATATGTTTTGTATGCTACAAACGAAGTGCCAGCGCCAACATGGCCGCTCTCCATAGCCAGGCTAATCTGGTTGGGTCTCATAACCTAGCCACGATCACTAATTTCCTATCTAGCTAACTAGATAGCCATGTCGTGTCCACCAATTCCCTAGCTAGCCAACTATCTAGCCAGGCCACGGCCTCCTTATCTGTTATCCTGGCCATGCCTTTGGCCACGACTATCTTTTCTCTCGGCTTAACCTAGCCATCAGGCCACGACCTCCTTGTCTTCAGGCCTAGCCTTTCCTTGGCCATGACCACCTTTCCTTCCGGCCTAGCCATGTCTCGGTATGGACTAGCCATCAGGCCACAACCTCCTTGTCTTCATGCCTAGCCTGTTCGTGGCCACAAACACATTTCCTTCCGGCCTAGCCATGTCTCGGCCTAGACTAGCCATCAGGACATGACCTCCTAATCTCTTGGCCTAGCCAAGCTAGTGGCCACGGCTTCCCTATCTCCTGGCTTGGCTTATCTAGTGGCCACGACCACCTTGTCCCTAGCCTAACTAGCTATGGCCTCATAGTCTCTTGGCCTGGACAAGCTAGTCATCATGGCCTCCCTATCTCTCGGCCTGGCCTAGCCACTGCCTAGACATATGTCCACGGCTACGTTGCTCCAAGCCTAGCACCCATGTCCACGATGACTCGGCTGGCTATCGACTAGGTAGCACCCCGCATCACGACTTAGCTATCTATTAACTTGGTGCACTATGCTATCTACGTGTATTATTATGGCTATCTGATTGCAATGCCATCTTATGGCAAACTCATTATTAATCACACATAACCTTAGAGCTGAGTTGTCTCTTCAAGCTATGCCACTTCGAAAAAGTCTGGCTAGCTTAGGCTATTACTCAGTCAAGTATATCGTGGCAACCTGGATAAGACTAGAGACAGTCCATAACTCTACTAATTCCTACGAGAAGTCAAAACATGTTACATGGGGGAATTATTCATGGGTATTGGTCTGGTGGTTTACAGCAACGTGCGGCATGGCAATATCCCATGATAAGGAAGTTACAAGTAGTAGCAACGGTTGATAGAAGTTAAAAAAAGTGGATAAGTAATGGAATGATGGATTACGGGTTTCCAGAAACTTCCCTAACATCATGGGCGTAAGCACACCATTATCCCACTATCTCCATCTCTCCACAACCTCCACTACTTACGAGGAAACAATGAGTGTTCCCTACAATTATAAATAAACTACCTTGTCTATTCAGAAGACATAACAAGCTTATCATTCTCAAGCTCTTCTTCTTCCATAATTCAATAACCTCACACCCAATTCAATCACCACTGATTTCTTCAACTTTCTTTGCTTTCCCTCCCCTAAGATCAACCCATTTCCTCTCTTTGTAATCGAAGCAAAACGTAAACGACCAACTTCTTGGTTTAGGATCGTTTTGTATGATTTTGATTTTCGAACCTAAATAAAGTACTTCGACAGTACATTGTTTTACCTAGGAGCGATTTTTGGGTATTAACAGTGAGTTAAACTCAACTCGAAATATCAAATGCGTATAATGTGAAAGTTTATATAGCTATACGACTTAGTGTCAATAGGATATAGAATAGAATAAACTTTTGAGTGATAGATGATTTCAAGTCTCCATATACCTTTTTTTGATGAAGTTCCTCCAAGCTCCCCTTAGTAGATATTCGTCTTCAATCAATGAACGTCGTGAAGTCTAAAGCTCAACTACACATTCTATCCTAATCCGAGACATAGCTATAAGTAGACTAGAAATCCAAACTTATAGTTTTGTCACCTAAACTTGATAAACAAGCTTGAGATAGCAACGCTTGCGAGTCCGACCGAGCAGTGCTCTAACAAGAATAACAATTATAATGCGAAAAACAAAGTAAATGACACATCAAGATTTTGTTAACGAGGAAACCGCAAATGCAGAAAAACCTCAGGACCTAGTCCAGTTTTGAATACTCTCAGAATTAAGTCGTTATACAAAGTCTAATACCAACTTCGTATAGTTGAGACCAAGCAGACTACCCCTAGCAACTTAGTTCCCTCAAAAAAATAGTTAGCATACAAGTACGCATACTGTGCTATATCCAATCAATGGTTAGTTGTTCTAAACTCCATTTTAATCATTGAAACATTCTTAGAAGACGGGAATAGCTGTCTTACACAAACTATTAGCTTCAAAGCAATTTTCAATTGATCGATACGAAACATTCCGAGTCTACATCAGATGTCTATCTCACACAAATCATGTAAGATGTTATCAGGCGATTTTCACATGATCATCTTTTAACTTTTGTCAAGAATAAAAGATGAACTTGGTTAAAGCGAAAGCTTACCAACACATATTTCGAGAAATATATAAGCGATTTAAACTCAACTCAAAATATCAAATGTGTATAAAGTAAAGTTTATATATGTAACACCCCGTGTTTTTAGCATGGCGCATGCTAAAAGATGCGCCATGGCCTGAGATGAAGCTTCATCCAAAGCTTATTTTGCTTGGTAAGATGTAGATTGGCTTAAGGTCAATACTGTGCCAAAATGGCGCATTATGTTTGGTATTTTTCTAAGGGACAAATATCGCATCAAATGATGCATTAGGCCAGTTGGGTAGGTGGCCTTGAGCTTGCAGCGTAATCTGAAAAAGTGGGGGTACAACAACCTCACCCAATATTTCGCTTAGCAATATGTATGGACTAACTCCAATATACTTTTAAGAGAATCAACTAGACAATCAGACTCAATCTTAATAAAAAGTATATCAAAGAGTTATATCTCAATTTCTCGATTCAATCCTTACTCAAACAAATTGAAATCTGCGAGCCTGATTGAATACAAGAGAAATAACTTGAACGTTACCAAAGACCAATGTTCAAGTGTCAATCAATTTAAATCAACTACCAAAGGTTGGATTATCTAATTGATTGATCTTAACGCACAACCTGTGATATTTTAATCATATAACAAAGTATAATGCGGAAAAGAAATAACACATACACCAGAAGTTTTGTTAATGAGGATACCGCAAATGCAGAAAAACCCTGGGACCTAGTCCAGATTGAACACACACTGTATTAAGCCGCTACAGACACTAGCCTACTACAAACTAACTTTGGTCTGGACTGTAGTTGAACACCAATCAATCTCACACTGATCCAAGGTACAGTTGCGCTCCTTACATCTCTGATCCCAGCAGGATACTACGCACTTGATTCCCTTAGCTGATCTCAACCACAACTAAGAGTTGCTACGACCCAAAGTCGAAGACTTTAATAAACAAATCGGTATCACACATAAAAGTCTACAGGAATAGATAAATCTGTCTCCCACAGAAATGCCTATGAGTCTTGTTCCATCTTTTGATGAATCAAGGTGAACAGGAACCAATTGATATACCAGACTTATATTCCCGAAGAACAACCTAGAAATATCAATCACCTCTCAATAATCTTAATTGACTAGCGAAACAAGATATTGTGGAACCACAAACGATGATACGAAGATGTTTGTGACTACTTTTTATCTTGCTTATCGGAGAAATTAATCTCAAGCCAATCTTACGATTGTACTCAATCACGATAGAAACGGAAAGATCAGATCACGCAACTACGAGAAAATAGTTGGGTCTGGCTTCACAATCCCAATGAAGTCTTTAAGTCGTTAACCTACAGGGTCTCGATAGAAACCTAAGGTTAAAGGAGAATCGACTCTAGCTTACACAACTAGTATCACACAGGAGGTGTGGGGATTAGGTTTCCCAGTTGCTAAAGTTCTCCTTTATATAGTCTCAAATTCAGGGTTTGCAATCTAAGTTACCTTGGTAACAAAACATTCAATATTCACCGTTAGATGAAAACCTGATTAGATTCAAGCTAATATCTTTCAACCGTTAGATCGAACTTAGCTTGTTATATACACATGAAATGTAACTTCATTTAGGTTTGAGTAACCGTACCTAAACATGTACAAGTCGTTGGTTCAACAGTAGTTAACCAATGGTTAGCCATATGAGTACTTTCATATCAACCTTATTCATCTTCACAATAACTAGTTCAAATGACTCAAAAGAACTAATTAGAGATTTTTTCAATTGCTTAGATCTCATAGAAGTATACAAGACACAATCGAAGCAAAAACAATTTTGATTCACTCGAATCGATTCATGGACATTATAGCCACGGTTTGCAAAGATTGCATTCCTTAATTTATAAATGTCTTAGTTCACGAATTAAACTGTTTTTGAATATAACCCACTTAAGTACGCATACCTGTACGCATACTTAAGTACCCGGACTGAGCTTGTTTTCAGTTTACAAACTCCAAAACAAATTCACGGGATGTGAACTTCCGACAGTACGCGGACTTAGCTCCGGTTATCCTGAGCAGCAAAGTACGCATACTTTGGTTCAAGGATTTTGGACTTACACAAGTATGAATTCACATACAATGCTTATATCCAAACATGGTTATATATTCTAAACTCTCATTTCAATCATTGAAACATTCTTAGAGGATGTTATATAGTTGTTATTCACAAACTATTTTTCATCAAAGCGATTTTCAAGTAATTGAAATAATCATCATGACTTTCGTCACTAGTAAAGATGAACTTGGACAAAGCGAAAGCTTACCAACACATATTTCGAGAAATGGATAAGCGAGATAAACTCGGCTCGAAATAGCAAATGTGTATAATCGAAGTCTATATAGCAATACGACTTTTGTCTCAAGATAGTAGATATAATAGATAGACTTTTGAGTGATAGATAAGTTCAAGTCTCCACATACCTTTTTGTCGATGAAGTTCCACCAGTTCCTTGAGTAGTTCTTCGTCTTTGCATGTTGAACGCCGTGGATTTTAGAGCTCAAATATACTTTCTATCCTAGTCCGAGACTTAGCTATAAATAATCCAGAAATCAAGACTTATAGTTTTGGCAACTAAACTTGACAAACAAGCTTGAGATAGCAATGCTTGCGAGTTCTACCGAGCAGTGCTGTAATAATCTCCCCCTTTGTCAATTTTAGAGACAAAACTATCAATACATATGGAATACAAAATAAATAAACTTTGCAGCTTCTCATCCATATGTTTGATCTCCTTGGTTCTTTAACATTACTCGAAATCTTCGTCACTTCCAAGTACTCCAATGATTCCAAAGATATTCAATGCAGCATCATCGTTGTTGAAGATCTGTAGCCATAACAATGAGAAAACAATAGCTCTCAATCATTGCTACACAGTGTCATAGTATTATTACACAACATCAAATTTCAATTGTATCACAACTTCGACAACAATACTATGGTGATATGTATCACTCCCCCTTAGTCAATACTTCATCTTACATGAAAACCACTCCCCCTTATATAATGATCCGGAAACCATATGTATTTGTAGTGTGAACTACACATTAATTCTCCCCCTTTTTGTCAATAAAATTGGAAAAGGTACGAAAACTAATGGGATCCTAATGAAATTTCCATAGAGACACTTCATGACCAGAAGAAAGTACATATCAACTTTTTAGATGCACTCATATAGTCGAAACTAAATGCATTCATCAAGGATTTTGTAAATATACAAGATAACCCCTATAATATTCCACAGCCGCACTCCCCACAAAGATTTGGCAATTAATCACAAGTTCGAACTCTCCCCCATAAAATGTCATTCCCGAAAGAACAACAAGAGCGACCTTACTTTCACAAGAAAAGAAGGATTTCTTTGGACATCAACAAATCACATAAGAATATGAATTTGTATCCAAAAATCTCAATTAAATTAACCACAAGAGAACCCATGATTAATTCAATCGGAAATGCTCACATAAGAGAACTTATGGAGCCGCACAGTATTTACATAAAAATTATGGATCAGGGAAGATCAATACCGCGGAATAAACAAAGATTCATTATATTCTTTATCACCATTTGCACAATGACATAATAGACTTAATCTTTGTACACAAAAGCTCATCCTACCTTCCATCAATATTTGCATAATGACATAATAGGCTTATCTTTTGTTTGTCAAAAGTTCATTCAATCTTTTATCAATACATGCATATCGACATATGAAAGACTTAACTTTTGAACACGTATGGGACACTCATAGTTCACGGACGCAAACACACATCTCCCATAACAAGTTGCAATATATGAAATCATAAAGATTAATACTGCAAAATCATCTTCCAAATAAACTTTATAATTTAAACAAATAAATCTAAAAACATTGAAGATGAAAATCGTTGGACATAGCTATGTGTACTCACAATAATGGCTATTCCAAACCCTAGTTATCCTTCTTAAAAACACAAGAATAAAATTCTCATAAGAAGTTTTCCTAGACATTGAGACCTCTGAAAAATTCTTTATCGTCCCCGAACTCCTTGTTGTCAACATCCATGGGAACATATGGTTCGTGAAGAAAGGAGTCAATTCCAACAAACCTTCTAGGATGATGATGTAGAACCAGGGCCTTCTGAATTTCAAGAGTTCTCATAACAAAAGCCTTTATTTGTTGAATCTCCTTCTTGTTTCCTTCAACTCTTCAAGAACATCAGAAAACTTCTGAGAATTTTAAGGAACAGCTCTTGGCTTCCTCATATTCCTTCATTTTCTTTCAAAGTTGGAGGTAATGGAGATTTTTATTTTTCCTTCATGATTGATGGCTTAACAATCATATTAACATCTTTTCCATCAGAAGACATGATGCTTGGAGTATCCATATGCGTACGGGTTTGTGAGAGGAAATCACACAAAGCTCAACAAGCAGTCTTGGGTTAAAAAGAGTTTCAAAGAAGGAAAAAGGTATGTAGGATTACGAAACCTTTAAACACATAGGTTCGTGTACACACAACTCTCAACCCTATAAAAGGCAGAATTGTCTATTTTAACCCTCTTTTTTATTAAGAACCAGAGAATACTTTTCCACTATCAATTAGATATGAAAAGCGACACGAATTCCATACTTTACAATGCTCTCAGAGCAAAACATAAAGAAAAAAAAACAAAATAATCTAAAAAAAATATTCTTGAGCCTGAGGTGTGCAAAATCTTATCTCTTTTGATCAGGCACATGAGACAAGATGCACTAACCAACACAATTAATTTGTGCTGGGGTGAACAATAATCTGTCCACCATATCCTTTTTGATCGGAATTCATAGAACCCTGTTTCTCATAGTGTTTAGACCATAAACTTATTTCTAATGGTATTGTCTTATCCTTGGAAACTAACTTCTTTGATGAAGATAAAATCTTACATACCTCAGCGGTCTTTTGAAAAAGTTTAAGCTTGTTTGCTAATCGATTTGCTCTTCATTGAAGTTTGTTGACATGTCTCAATTTGTGTTTGTACTTGAAAAACTTCGATAATTCATGACCTTTGAGTGAACAATACGAGCATGTCAACCTAGAATATGATTCAGACACCTGAGATGGGCAAGCTGCTAGACACATAGTGGAACCTGAAACATTAGACAGAGAGTTTCCAACGGAAATGTCAATTTTTTCTTCCAGATTGGTTGAATTCTCTTCTAAAAGAATATCAAGATTGATGTCTGTATTGCTACAGTTATCAAAATCAATATTTTCACAGAGAAGCGCAATACTTGATTTTTCGTCTTCATTAGAATCATAGTTGTCAGACATTTCATCAAGAGTTGCAGCTAGACCTTTGTTCCCAGTGTATTTCTTTCGATTTGGACACTCATTTGCAAAATGACCAAAACCCTTACACTTAAAGCACCGAGGCATATCCTCGTCATCAGTTTCATCATTATCCCTATTTTTAGGAGGAACACGATTATGAGGTTTATCTAATGACCTGGATTTATCTCTGGAGAACCGTTTACTTCTTTTCAAAAGAAGGTCCCTATACTGTCTTGTAATCAACGAGACCGACTTGTCAAGATCTTCATCTGATGAATCAGCCTCGGAAAGATCATCTTCAGAGATGCAAACACTTTTACTTTTATCAAGTAGTTTAGTGTTCTTTTGTGCTTTGAACGCAACATCCTTTCTAGATTTGGATGTATCCTCATGATCAAAGATCTTTAATTTCCCAAACAGAGTATTTATGGAAAGCGTTGCGAGATTATTTCCTTTAACGATGGCATGCTTCTTAGAATCGTATCTGGATGGCAGAGATCTGAGAATCTTCATCACAATGTCCTTTTTAGGAATAGTCTTACCCAATGCAAAGGATGCATTAACAATTTCAGACACTTTGTGGTTAAACTCATCAAATGATTCTTCATCTGCCATACAAAGGTTTTCCCAATCAAAATTTAGGTTTTGAAACCTAGCTTCTTTTTCACAGGTATTCCCTTCAAATACAGTTTCTAAGATATCCCAGGCATCTTTAGACTTCGTACACGTAGTCACATGATGCTGAAGATCTGGGGTAATGGCATGTATGATAGCATTTAAGCCGTCAGAATTTTGCTTTGCAGCAAGGATTTCTTTTGGACTATATCTACCAATATCCTTATGTATAGACACATCGCCTTCTGTATCAACCAGAGGAGTATAGCCATTAACAACACGTACCCATGTTTGAAAATCACGAGCTTGAAGAAAAGCACGCATAGCGATTTTCCACCATAAGTAGTTTGAGCCATCGAAGACTGGTGGTATGTTTATGGAGATAAAATTTCTGTCCATAGAGTCAGATCGCTACAAACACAGACTTATAAGGTCTTTAAACGTGTTTTACTGCTCTGATACCAATTAAAAAAGTGGGGGTACAACAACCTCACCCAATATTTCACTTAGAAATCTGTATGGACTAACTCCAATATACTTTTAATAGAATCAACTAGACAATCAAACTCAATCTTAATAAAAAGTATATCAAAGAGTTATATTTCAATTTCTCGATTCAATCCTTACTCAAACAAATAGAAATCTGCGAGCCTGATTGAATACAAGAGAAATAACTTGAACGGTACCAAAGACCAATGTTCAAGTGTCAATCAATTTAATCAAAAACCAAAGGTTGGATTATCTAATTGATTGATCTTAACGCACAACTTGTGATATTTCAATTATATAACAAAATATAATGCGGAAAAGAAATAACACAAACACCAGAAGTTTTGTTAACGAGGAAACCGCAAATGCATAAAAACCCCGGGACCTAGTCCAGATTGAACACACATTGTATTAAGCCGCTACAGACACTAGCCAACTACAAACTAACTTCGGCCTGGACTGTAGTTGAACCCCAATCAATCTCACACTGATCCAAGGTACAGTTGCGCTCCTTACGTCTCTGATCCCAGTAGGATACTACGCACTTGATTCCCTTAGATGATCTCACCCACAACTAAGAGTTGCTACGACCCAAAGTCGAAGACTTTAATAAACAAATATGTATCTGTTGATGGTGGTTTTTAGCTTAGGGGTATAATCGTAAAACCCTAGTCAGACAGTGACGTCACAGAACTTGAGTAATAATGTCCAAACCAAGCACATTTATTGAACCCTTTAATTTGTCTGCGAGAAAATTACCAGGGTACCTTTTTTTTAATGCTGATTAGGGTTTCGACAGGCCAAAACCTTAATTCTCACACCGCATATGCCAATGACTAACCATGCCAGCCACACCTACCGCGCCAAAGCATGCCAACCATGCTAGCCGCACCCCTGTGCCAATGGCAAACCATGCCAGCCACACCTACCGCGCCAAGACATGCCAACCATGCTAGACGCACCCCAGTACCAATGGCAAACCATGTCAGCCATACCTACCGCACCTTGCCAAACGACCTTTGGCCCAAAACCCTAGCTTGGTCACAAACCTAGCTAAGCAAGCCACGCCATGCGCCCATGGCAAACCCTTGGCCCCACATGCCAAGCCAAACCACACCTAGCCAAGCTAGCCACGCCATGCGCCCATGGCAAACCCTTGGCCCCACATGCCAAGCCAAAACACTCCTTGCCTTGGCCCTAGCCAAGCTAGCCACGCCATGCGCCCATGGAAAACCCTTGGCCCCACATGCCAAGCCAAACACGCCTTGCCTTGGCCCTAGCCAAGCTAGCCGCACCATGTGCCCATGGCAAACCCTTGGCCCCGTCATGCCAAGCCAAACCACACCCCTGTGCCAATGGAAAACCATGCCAGCCACACCTACCGCCCCAAGGCATGCCAACCATGCTAGCCGAACCCCAGTGCCAATGGCAAACCATGCCAGCCACACCTACCGCGCCTTGCCAAACACACCTTGCCATGGCCCCATGCCAACCTAGCCGCGCCACCTTGCTGGCCTTCCCTACGTGGCTACTAAAAACGAAGGCGTGCGACAATCAACGGTCGCCCTTCAATCCCAGGAGAAAATCCTAGCCGTCCGAGGTTACCAAACGACCTTTGGCCCAAAACCCTAGCTTGGTCACGAACCTAGCCAAGCTAGCCACGCCATGCGCCCATGGCAAACCCTTGGCCCCACATGCCAAGCCAAACACGCCTTGCCTTGGTCCTAGCCAAGCTAGCCACGTCATGCGCCCATGGCAAACCCTTGTCTCCATATGCCAAACCAAACCGCACCTAGCCAATCTAGCCACGCCATGCGCCCATGACAAACCCCTGGCCCCACATGCCAAGCCAAACACGCCTTGCCTTGGCCCTAGCCAAGCTAGCCACGCCATGCGCCATGGAAAACCCTTGGCCCCACATGCCAAGCCAAACACTCCTTGCCTTGGCCCTAGCCAAGCTAGCCACGCCATGCGCCCATGGAAAACCCTTGGCCCCGCATGCCAAGCCAAACACGCCTTGCCTTGGCCCTAGCCAAGCTAGCCACGCCATGCGCCCATGGAAAGCCCTTGGCCCCACATGCCAAGCCAAACACGCCTTGCCTTGGCCCTAGCCAAGCTAGCCACGCCATGCGCCCATGGCAAGCCCTTGGCCCCACATGCCAAGCCAAACACGCCTTGCCTTGGCCCTAGCCAAGCTAGCCGCACCATGTGCCCATGGCAAACCCTTGGCCCCGCCATGCCAAGCCAAACTACACCCTGCCTTGGCCCTAACCAACATAGTTGCGCCACCATGCTGGCCTTCCCTACGCGACTACCAAAAACAAAGGCGTGCGACAATCGACGGTCCCCCTTCAATCCCCGGAGCAAATCCTAGCCATCCAAGGTTACCAGACAACGCATGGTAACCTTTGGCCCGAAAACCTAAGTTTGGCCACGCCAAACCATGCCATGCCAACCTAGCCGCGCCACCATGCTGGACTTCCCTACGCGGATACCAAAACGAAAGCGTGCAATGATCAACGACTATCTTTCCTCTTGAGATGCAAAATCTCGACCGTCGAAGGTCACCAAGCTAGCAAGTCTCCCAAGTACGACTTGCCAGGCAAGAACAACATGCTACATATTTTCCACAAAAACATTCGAGACATCAACACATATCACAAACTGGGGGATCCTCTTTGGGTATTGGTTTGGCGGTTTACAGCGTGCGGCGTACACTACGCTCGTCATAAGGAAGTGTCATAAGGGTGAGGCGGTTAGTAAATACAGGGAGTTAAAGGTGAAACGTTCATGGGACATCAATTCCATACGTTAACGATTTTATGGAACATCAATACCATGCATACGGTTACCACCTCCTCCCATTTACTTACCCATTTTTCCATTCCTTAATGAGACCAGGGTACGTTTCACTTCGACTTGTATAAATAGGTCTTACCTATTTCCACAGAACAACAAGTTCATTCGGGAATACACAACACTCGTAAAATACTTGCTAGCTTACCATTTGTTAGCCTTCCCACTTTTCTGATACAAGTCGTAGTAACACAACTACTCTTCCGTAATCAACTATTCTCGGTCTCATCACTTTCCTTGCTTCCCTCCCCAAAACCAACCCATTCTCCTTCACTTTGTGACCGAAGCAAGTCTGAAACGGCCATTTCTTGGTTTAGGCCGGACTTGTACAGATTGATCTCTCGAATCTAAAGTACTCCCTTGCAGTATATTGATTAGGGTTTAAATTATTTCTCACCCGTACACCCAAAATTAATGAAATCAGCAGAAACCATTTTCACCTACAAACAATTGGCGACCACAGTGGGAGGTTCGATCTTTCGGTTACAATGTAAATTTTCGACCGTCGATCTCGTCCTTCGACCCAGACGTCAAGATGGTAGAGGAAGACGATCCACTCCGACTCGGTTACCCGACGACTCGATTATCAGTCATGACACGACAAGGGATGACTGGGGACTTCCCAGAGGATAGAAGCAGACGATCCGCCCAAAGATCAACGGCTCGGTTATCAGACAGCTCAGTAACGACTGGGGACTTTCCACGGCGGTGTTTCCCATAAAACTCGGTCTTACACCGGAAGGTTCACTTTTCATCAGGAGACCTAAAACCGAGTAAGTCTTACCTAGGCAAGATACATGGTTTACTATTTCAAGTTTTCACGGGAATGATAAAATCGCTAGCCATGTTATGCTTTACCCCATGTCATCTACCAACACACGGTTCTAAGGTTTTCCTCTAATGTTTGCATCACTTGCAATCATAATCAAAACAATACATTCCTAAACATTTCGTTCCAAAAAGAATAATCCAAAACCGTCAAGGTAACATTTATCTATCAACCCAAGAAAACCAGAAAATCAAAAACCATAAACTAGGCGTCTCATTTGCCTTTCAAAAAAAAAAAAAAAAACCTAAGATAAGAGGTTCAAACGACAGAAATGTATTCAAGGAAAGTTTTTCAGCAGCGGCTTGCTCCTCTTAGCAAAGGCCTCCTTTGTACTCTGGAGAGCCGCCCTCTTCAACTTCAGCTGCCTGTAAAACTTCTTGAATTCCGCTTCCTGCTTCTTCACTATGTCTGCGGAAGGACCTTCGATTTCTTCAACCAGCGACTTTTCAACCTCAGAGAAGCCTTTAACGAACCAAGGAACATTGAATTCGAAGCCCACGCACATGTCACGATGGAACCTCCAGCTTGAGATTACATCCTCAGAAACCGTATGAACACTCACGTTGCACATATCGTCAATCGAAGACAAAGCTTCCTCCACCCGCTTAACCAGCGCAAATCGACTAGTAATTTGTTTGGTTGTGGCAATATGTCCATAAATCTCCCATATTTTGATGTACAACGCCGCATGTTTAACTGGCACGCTAAAACCCCCAACCAACACGTGACCCGGATAAGGAACCAGATAGGGAGGAACAAAAGTGGCGCCTGCGACTGCATCAGTAACCGACAAAGGATTCCTAACTACAATCGCGCCAGCAGTCCCTAGAGTATTCTCTACCACTCGAGTCATAACAAGGCCTACAGGATGATGAACTTCAATGCCCAAATCATCGGCCAACACGGTTTCCGCGATTGAAGGAATGGCTACGCCTTCACCCTGACGGGTTTCTACTTCAAGGCCGTTCCTAGGAACGGTTTCCTCCTAGAATATCAAGATTTGGTTTTGCTTCAAAAAAAAAAAAAAAAGAGGAGAGAAGAAAAAAAGAAGGAAGAAGAAGAACATGGAAAAGACTTACTGATTCGCTTTCAGACCGACTCGAGGAGGATCCAACACTGTTGTCGGAAGAACTACTCCCGCCATCGCCAGACTCTGAACCTTCATCCTTTTTGGATTCCCCATCACCATGGATAGTTTCGGCACCGCCACCCTCTGTCTCGAAAAACGATGTTTTCTGACTACTTGCAAGTTTGGCAAAGGCGTTCATGCTGCTGAAACCCTGGGCAAGATACAAAGACGCATTCTTAGAAAATAAACGAGGACATAAAAAGATCTAGCTAAAGTCAAGAGGAAAATCATGCGTACCCGCATGTTGGATGAACTAAAAGTTGGTAGAGCTGCGGAATCTGACTGGAAACCGCCTGCACGATTTTTGGACCTTCGCTCCTTCGCTTGGGGATTGTCCGCGTCTGGACCCACAAATTTTCTTTTAGTTAAAGAAGTATCCCTCAACAACGGATGCTTTGCTAAAATCGCGGTAGAAGGCCTACCACGGGTGTTCTCCACTACGACCTTCACAAATTCCTGGATGACAAGGAATTCACTCTGCCAGAATGCGTTATACTTGGAGGTGGTCGAAGGATCTCGTTCCGAAAGCAAGAAAGGGAGACTTTTGCCCGGCGCGAGAACACTAGCATCAAGAACGGTCGGTGATAAGTCCTCTGGAGCTGCCAGCTGACGGACTAGAGGGACCCCTTGGTCGAAACCCATATGCCGAGCTGCCCGATCAATATTATAAGAGACTGCCTGACAAGATCCTCGAAAGAAGGACGGTATATAACCAAACGTGCAACTTCGCATGAATACAATCTCGCCAACGCCCAGATTCCCTTCGTCAGAAAGCAAAGCCGTGTTTGGAGCAGAAGCAAAAGTATTAACCTGGACTATGGATGTACACACTGGGGCCCATGGACGAAAAGTAGCGGTGCTCGAATTATCAAGGAAGTCAACCAGGTTGGAGCAGGCTCTTGGGCGCCTATTTGACCAACAAAGTATTCTCGAACCACCCCAGGATGCGGGAAGTGAAATCAACGGTTTAGGAGCATATCTTTCAAAATGCTCCCATAGCCACGCCTGGAGAAAAGCAACATGAACATACGAATCCACTTTCATGTAACCGTTTGAAGCACGCATGTCCATAACCAAATGATCCAAGTGTGTGTACAGAGAACCGAGAAACATGCCGCCAATGGGGAGAACGACTCCTTTCACCAATCTTATAGCAAAATTGATGAGTTCCAGCCTTATCTCCTTCTTACCAGAGCCGTCATCGAAAATATCCCGGGATAACCAAAGAGCCAAGAATGTCGCGACATGGAGTTTACTATTCTTCTGATCTGGTACTAGCTCATCAGGAAACCATTGAGACATCCACCAGGCATAGAAACACTTTGTCTCATTCTTCTTTCGGACAAACCCTTTCGACTTCGCAACCAGGGCAGTACGCATTTTTTCCTCATCACCAGACAGCTTGATGTTAAGGTTTCCTGTCATGGGAAGATTCAGCAGGATAGCCACACTTTCTAAGGATATGGTCAGTTCTCCCCACCTTCATATGGTCGTGTGAGTGTCTGGACACCACCTGGAGATGAAAGCAACCAAACCCGGGATGTCTTTCCTAATTTTAAGTGATGCGGAAGTCGCGACGGCATCAATGATTTGCGCCTTGGTCAAACTAGCTCTTACACACTCCTGACTTATCATGAATTGCACCAATTTATCAAACGAACGCAATGGACTCACTGGGGTTTTGAAATCAATAAGAGAGGCGGAATATTCTTTCCTCTGAAGACAAAACCGTATTACATTTCCGGGCGGAACCGACCGATCCCCTCCCTCACTCTCCAGATCGGTCAGAAGAAGCGACACATGCTTAAGAGGAATCCTCCTGGCAGAGACTATCGTGAAGAACTCATCATCTACGTTTGGCTTGGAATTGCCAACATCTTTCGGTACGGCAGAACTTTTCTCAAGTGATATCATAATGAATACTCTCCCACGCTACTTTCACCTTCCAAACAACTACAATGGAACAATACGAAGAGAAATTATTACGGAAAGTGCACGGAAATTATTTTTCACCCAAGACGCAAGCCAGTTTGTTTCAAGGCCGTACCCTGCAGCATAAAATTCTTGTCCGACCGAAGAGGTGCGCCCCACCATGGGAACCATGCACACGGCCACACCAAAACAAGGAGTAAACCCTAAAAACTTGGTTTTCGTGGGAAAGGGATGGCAATTACTATCGCGAGCTTACTTCGCATGTGAGTTGAGGCGGTCAACATTACTATGGTATTCATGCCTAAGTACTACTACAAGCTCGTGCAAAACATACCTACGGATAGGATTCACACCAACATTTTCTACAAGGTCATGAAAAGGTACGCCTACAACTAAGGTTTACACCAACACAAAAGAAAAGAGAAAACAAGTTAAAGAAGAAGTATTGGAAGGCATACCTGGGATTTGCTTGTCCGATTTGCTTTACTGCTACCACACTACTGGGATAAAAAAAATAAGCGTGAAACGAAAGAGAAGCCAGCCCTCCTTTTATATATACATGGTACGTGGGAGTTTGAACAAGGAAAGGATTTCCTATTTTGAGCCAAGAAAGGAAAAGAGGAAACCGGTCCCGCAAAGACCAATTTCCACGCCCAAGACCGCTCACGCCATGCCTTAGCCCCACACGCTAAGCCATCCGATCCATTTGTCGCGGCCCCACCATGTCTAGCCGTCCGTGTACACCTAGCCTTGCCATGGCCGCACCATGCCAGGCCGCTCGCTCCATTATCACGGCCCTATCATGCCAAGTCATCCACACGCGCTTTGCCTCTCCAAGCTGTCCGAGCCGTGAACCTGCCAATACCAACAAATTTTCCTAAGACCACGCCACCTCTTGGCCCCACGTACCAAGCCGTCCACTATGCTTTGCCTTCCAAGACCGCGCCCGTTTTGCCTCGGTGATGTACGGCCAGACCAAGCCAGCAACTTTCGTCTCACCACTCCACGGTCTGCATCCCCAGTACAACTTACGCAGGGCCGCCAACACCGGAAGCAAGAACTCTCTTCACCCCTCAAAAAGGTTAGTAAGATTTTCCTAACCATCTTTACAATGATTTACATCTTGATTCCGTCCTTGTCTGTCACCATCATATGCTTACCTCGCAACAAGGCACCTGTTCCGAGCTAAGCAGGGGACTTAATGTTGATGGTGGTTTTTAGCTTAGGGGTAAAATCGTAAAACCCTAGTCGACAAAGTGACGTCACGTAACTTGAGTAATAATATCTAAACCAAGCACATTTATTGAACCCTTTAATTTGTCTCGCGAAAATTACCAGGGTACCTTTTTTAATGCTGATTAGGGTTTCGACAGGCCAAAACCCTAATTCTCACACCTCATGTGCCAATGGCTAACCATGCCAGCCACACCTACCGCGCCAAAGCATGCCAACCATGCTAGCCGCACCCCTGTGCCAATGGCAAACCATGCCAGCCACACCTACCGCGCCAAGACATGCCAACCATGCTAGCCGCACCCCAGTGCCAATGGCAAACCATGCCATCCACACATACCGCACCTTGCCAAACGACCTTTGGCCCAAAACCCTAGCTTGGTCACGAAACTAGCTAAGCTAGCCACGCCATGAGCCCATGGAAAACCCTTGGCCCCACATGCCAATCCAAACCGCGCCTAGCCAAGTTAGCCACGCCATGCGCCAATGGCAAACCCTTGGCCCCACATGCCAAGCCAAACACGCCTTGCCTTGGCCCTAGCCAAGCTAGACGCACCATGTGCCCATGGCAAACCCTTGGCCCCGCCATGCCAAGCCAAACCACACCCATGTGCCAATGGCAAACCATGGCAGCCACACCTACCATGCCAAGGCATGCCAACCATGCTAGCCGCACCCCAGTGCCAATGGCAAACCATGCCAGCCACACCTACCGCTCCTTGCCAAACGCACCTTGCCATGGCCCCATGCAAACCTAGCCGCGCCACTACCTTCCCTACGCGGCTACCAAAAACAAAGGCATGCGATAATCAACGGTCGCCCTTCAATCCCAAGAGCAAATCCTAGCCGTCCGAGGTTACCAAACGACCTTTGGCCCAAAACCCTAGCTTGGTCACGAACCTAGCCAAGCTAGCCACGCCATGCGCCCATGGCAAACCCTTGGCCCCACATGCCAAGCCAAACACGCCTTGCCTTGGTCCTAGCCAAGCTAGCCACGTCATGCGCCCATGGCAAACCCTTGGCTCCACATGCCAAACCAAACCGCACCTAGCCAATCTAGCCATGCCATGCGCCCATGTCAAACCCCTGGCCCCACATGTCAAGCCAAACACGCCTTGCCTTGGCCCTAGCCAAGCTAGCCACGCCATGCGCCCATGACAAACCCTTGGCCCCACATGCCAAGCCAAACACGCCTTGACTTGGCCCTAGCCAAGCTAGCCACGCCATGTGCCCATGACAAACCCTTGGCCCCGCATGCCAAGCCAAACATGCCTTGCCTTGGCCCTAGCCAAGCTAGCCACGCCATGCGCCCATGGCAAGCCCTTGGCCCCACATGCCAATCCAAACACGCCTTGCCTTGGCCCTAGCCAAGCTAGCCGCACCATGTGCCCATGGAAAACCCTTGGCCTCTCCATGCCAATCCAAACTACACCCTGCCTTGGCCCTAACCAACATAGCCGCGCCACCATGCTGGCCTTCCCTAAGCGGCTACCAAAAACAAAGGCGTGCGACAATCGATGCCCCCCCCTTCAATCCCCGGAGCAAATCCTAGCCATCCAAGGTTACCATACAACGCATGGTAACCTTTGGCCCAAAAACCTAAGTTTGGCCACGCCAAACCATGCCATGCCAACGACATGCCAACCTAGCCGCGCCACCATGCCGGCCTTCCCTACGCGACTACCAAAACGAAAGCGTGCAACGATCAACGGCTATCTTTCCTCTTGAGATGCAAAATCTCGACCGTCGAAGGTCACCAAGCTAGCAAGTCTCCCAAGTACGACTTGCCAGGCAAGAACAACATGCTACATGTTTTACACAAAAATATTCGAGACATCAACACATATCACAAACTGGGGGATCCTTTTTGGGTATTGGTTTGGCGGTTTACAGCATGCGGCGTACACTACGCCCGTCATAAGAAAGTGTCATAAGGGTGAGGCGGTTAGTAAATACAGGGAGTTAAAGGTGAAACGTTCATGGGACATCAATTCCATACGTTAACGATTTTATGGAACATCAATACCATGCATACGGTTACCACCTCCTCCCATTTATTTACCCATTTTCCATTCCTTAATGAGACCAGGGTACATTTCACTTCGACTTGTATAAATAGGTCTTACCTATTTCCACAGAACAACAAGTTCATTCGGGAATACACAACACTCAGAAAATACTTACTAGCTTACCATTTGTTAGCCTTCCCACTTTTCGGATACAAGTCGTAGTAATAAAACTACTCTTCCAGAATCAACTATTCTGGTCTCATCACTTTCCTTGCTTTCCTCCCCAAAACCAACCCATTCTCCTTCACTTTGTGACCGAAGCAAGTCTGAAACAGCCATTTCTTGGTTTAGGCCGGACTTGTACAGATTGATCTCTCGAATCTAAAGTACTCCCTTGCAGTATATTGTTTAGGGTTTAAATTGTTTCTCACCCGTACACCCAAAATTATTGAAATCAGCAGAAACCATTTTCACCTACAAACAAGATCATCACGTAAAAGTCTACAGAATAGATAAACTGTCTCCCACATAAATACCTACGAGTTTTGTTCCGTCTTTTGATAAATCAAGGTGAACAAGAACCAATTGATATACCGGATTTATATTCCCGAAAAACAGCCTAGAAATATCAATCACCTCACAATAATCTTAATCGACTACCGAAACAAGATATTGTGGAATCAAAAATGATGAGACGAAGATGTTTGTGACTACTTTTTATCTTGCCTATCGGAGTAATTAATCTCAAGCCAATCTTACGATTGCACTCAATCACGATAGAAACAGCAAGATCAGATCATGCAACTACAGAGAAAATAGTTGGGTCTGGCTTCATAAACCCAATGAAGTCTTTAAGTCGTTAACGTACAAGGTCTCGATAGAAACCTAAGGTTAAAGCAGAATCGACTCTAGCTTACACAACTAGTATCACACAGGAGGTGTGGGGATTAGGTTTCCAAGTTGCTAGAGTTCTCCTTTATATAGTCTCAAAATTAGGGTTTGCAATCTAAGTTACCTTGGTAACAAAGCATTCAATATTCATTGTTAGATGAAAACCTGATTAGATTCAAGCAAATATCTTTCAACCGTTAGATCGAACTTAGCTTGTTATACACACATGAAATGTAACTTTATTTAGGTTTGAGTAACCGTACCTAAACGTGTACAAGTCGTTGGTTCAACAGTAGTTAACCAATGGTTAGCCATATGAATACTGTCATATAAACCTTATTCATCTTCACAATAACTAGTTCAAATGACTCAAAAGAACTAGTTAGAGAGTTTTTCAATTGCTTAGATCTCATAGAAGTATACAAGACACAATCGAAGAAAAAACAGTTTTGATTCACTCGAATCGATTCATGAACATTACAGCCACGGTTTGCAAAGATTGCATTCCTTAATTTATAAATGTCTTAGTTCACGAATTAAAATGTTTTTAGAAAATAACCCACTTAAGTACGCATACCGGTATGCATAATTAAGTACCCAAACTAAGCTTGTTTTCAGTTCACAAACTCCAACAGAAATTCACGGGATGTGAACTTACAGTACGCGTACAGGTACGCGGACTTAGCTTCGGTTATCCTGAGCAGCAAAGTACGCATACTTTGGTTCAAGGATTTTGGACTAACACAAGTATGAATTCACATACAATGTTTATATCCAAACATGGTTATATATATTCTAAACTCTCATTTCAATCATCGAAACATTCTTAGAGGATGTTATATAGTTGTTATTCACAAACTATTTTTCATCAAAGCGATTTTCAAGTAATTGAAATAATCATCATGACTTTCGTCACTAGTAAAGATAAACTTAGCCAGAACGAAAGCTTACCAACACATATTTCGAGAAATATATAAGCGAGATAAACTCGACTCGAAATAGCAAATGTGTATAATCGAAGTCTATATAGCAATACGACTTTGTCTCAAGATAGGAGATAGAGTAGATAAACTTTTGAGTGATAGATAAGTTCAAGTCTTCACATACCTTTTTGTTGATGAAGTTCCACTAGTTCCTTGAGTAGTTCTTTGTCTTTGCATGATGAACGCCGTGGAGTCTAGAGCTCAACTACACTTTCTATCCTAGTCCGAGACTTAGCTATAAGTAGACTAGAAATCAAGACTTATAGTTTTGGCAACTAAACTTGACAAACAAGCTTGAGATAGCAACGCTTGCGAGTTCGACCGAGCAGTGCTCTAACATAATCATTGCGCATTATAAAAGCTATTGGCCTAGAGCCAATATCGCACAATCATTGTGCATCGGGCCCGAGCGGGCTGGCCAAGAGAATATTGTACAATCATTGTGCAATACGGTAGAGTGTGCCGTAACGAGTGTTACGCAATCATTGTGCAAGTATGCCGAGTGATCGTTGCACAATCATTGTGCAATACGCCGTAGAGAGATTCGCGCAATCATTGCTCATGAATAGTGAAGTAAGCATGTCAATTTGCTCCCCTTTCCATACTTGTAGAAATTCCATTAAGACATATATAATGAGGGGTAGTTGGTTGAAGGTGCATATTTGGACCATGCACCAAGTAAGCTTCATAGATTAGCCGGAAGAGTATAAATGATGCTTAAGGCTCATTTATAGTTGCGTAGCCTTGCAAAAAGGGCATTTGATGCTTAGAAATCACTATGCCTTATCGCAAACCCGATAATACATAATTATTGTGCATTATGACGGAACGGCCTATACGGACCAGGCCATTACCATTATTGCTTGCCCACGGCCTCGCAAACGAGTTGGTTTAAGTTTTCCGTCTCTTCGAGTATGAACTATGGTCTTTGCTTGATCCCTTTGGAGTAGGGAAGGGTACGTAGGCAGCCACAATGAGTTGCAACATTGTCGGTCCAGCACATTGGCCCCTCATATCATCTAAGCTCGGTAGATCGATGCAAGAGATGATTGTGGCCAAGCTTGATAAGGCTTAGTTGCATGCCAACATGTGGATGCTCATACTTCATGTCAAGTTATAAAGAGTTGGTAAGTCTGGGTAAGGTACGGAATCGGCAAAGGCTTAGAACGACCTATGCCTAAGTCCAAGGCATATGCCCTATGCCCGGATAAGACTCGGTAGTTTGACGGTTACTCATCTAGATAGGAAATTCAGTGATGAACTTCCTACATTGAGCCAATGCATGTAAGGTGCATCGGCCATAGCCTCTAAGGCTTTATACCCTTGTAACTTAACGGTATGGAAGCTAAGTTAGCCGCATCATGCTCCACGAGCATGCTTTCAAGGGCAAAAAGGATGTGCATTTGCCTAGTGTTAAGGCCCGGATCGTAGCATAATAATGGGACATCAGGATAGTTATGGCATGCGCGCCCAGGCGCGCCAGGCGTAATTTTCCGGTCCGTCACAATATAGCTATACGACTTTTGTCTCAATAGGAGATAGAATAGAAATAGACTTCTGAGCAAGGTAGTTAATATCGTGTATCGGTATCGTATCGGTAGAGTCCTATACACCTATACAAATGATAATATCTGTTTTTATAGGCGATACATCATTAGGATTTTTTAAATATTTATTATTTATCAAACAAAAATATATATTGATATAACCATAATAAAAAAAAAAATTGTAGTAAACATACTTCAACCTTAAAAAATAAGAGGTGGTTGATTAGAGCCTTATACTATCAACAATGAAACCAAAAATTGAATGTCTGTTAGCCCATCAACATCACATTTACAGTAATTACATCTACCATAATCATATATGAAGTTACCAAAATTAGTGGATTTACTTTCTTGAACTAAAAGTTCAATAAATCATAATCAAAAGACAAAATACATTAGTGATATATCAGTTTAAAAGTGAAACCTATATTATCAGTGTACAAGTGAAACCGATATATCGGTCCGTACAGGACGATACATGCGTTTTTATCGTTTCTCCTTCGTATCGCCGATATTTTCAATATCGTAAAGATTTTTTTCGATATCCTATAAAAACCTTTAATATCGGCCTATACAACCGATATTGACTACCTAGCTTCTGAGTGATAGATGAGTTCAAGTCTCCACATACCTTTTGTTGAAGAAGTTCCACAAGCTCCCTTTAGTAGTTCTTCGTCTTCAATCGATGAATGTCGTGAAGTCTAAAGCTCAACTACACATTTTATCCTAATCCGAGACATAGCTATAAGTAGACTAGAAATCAAGACTTATAGTTTTGGAAACTAAACTTGACAAACAAGCTTGAGATAGCAACACTTGCGAGTTCGACCGAGAGTGCTCCAACACTTACCTTTTTCAAGACTTTCCTTATTTCGAGAATCTTTCTCGAGTTACTAATGTAGCATAAATAATTACTTATAAATTATATTTTTGTAATTGTCACTTAATAAGTAAGATAAATCACAATTTAACTTTGGGGGAATATAAATCATCACACACACTTTAATATGGCTACTAATTGTGTACGGAAGAATAACCATCTTACCTAGAAGAGGAAACATCAAAAACTTCACTAAAAAGGCATTTAGTCACTGTAACACCCTGTGTTTTTAGCATGGCGCATGCTAAGAGATGCGCCATGGCATGAGATGAAGCTTCATCCAAAGCTTTCGTTACGTGTAAAAATGAGCATTGGCCTAGGCCAATACGCCGCAAAATAGCATATTGCGTGGGCATATTGGTCAAGGCCAATATGGCACCAAGAGAGTGTAAGTTGTAAACTATATTGGCCAAAGGCCAATCTCGCATCAAAGGATGCCTTAGGCCATTGGGTATATGGCCTTGAGAAAAGTAGAGCCACAATGACACATTACACAGGTCATTGGCCTCAGGCCAGAGCCGACTGGCCTTGGTAATGTACAACCATCACGGCTGGACATTGGAGTGACCTACGGGCCAAAGACGGAAATACATCCATCACGGCCCTTCACTGGTCTTGGCTCAGGAAATGTTCAGCCATCATGGCCAGACACTGGAACTGGCATGTGAGCCAGAGTTGAATATACGGTCATCACGGCCGTACATCGCATTTGTCCAAGGGTAGTCATGTGCAGCCATCACGGCCTTGTGAGTTGATGAATGATTTTTTCTCCCATAATTTAAGTTGTAAAAATGTAAAGTTAACATATATAGGGAGGGGTAGTTGGTTGAAGGTGGATGTGCGGACCATGAACCAAGTAAGCTTCATAGCTTCGCCGGAACGGTGTAAATGATGCCTAATTAAGCCTCATTAATATCTGCATAGCCTTTCCAATGGAGCATATTAAGCATGGGCATCACTATGCCATGCCGTGGACCAAATATTCACCATTTGGATGTATTTTGATGGAACGACCTATACGGACTAGGACATTACCTAAATTGCTAGGCCACGACCTTGCAAACGAGTTGGATTAAGTTACTTGTCCCTTCGAGGATGAACTACTGTGAATATCAATATTTTGTGAAGCACGTGTCACGGATCTAGTGGCCGCATGTAAGATAATTGTGTAGCCCCCGCTATACAGAGGAGTCTGAGGAAGGACGCAAATCCCTTCTCAAATTTACTTTACCCTATCTCGAGGAAGGATACCTCGATGGCTAAGATGGTAAAGTAAAGCCTAGTCTACAAAGAGGCAGCTGACGAAGGGACATAGGTAGATGACATATCAAATCAGCATTTAATGCGCTAATCTCTTATCTACACGCTTGACCAAACCACGTGGAGAAAGATGAGATGGAAGAATCTGACTGGCAAAAGCTAGCGGTGAACGAAGGTACAATCTGTACTGAGGCTGGGTAGTTCCCGAAAGAACGTGGGTCAGCTGAGGTGGCAGAGTCTGACTGGAAAAAGCGTTCGGTGAACGAAGGTACCAATTGTACGAAGGTATATCAGGGGACGATGAACCCAAAGACAGCAAATATATATCTGGAGCAGAAGGGGCTATAAATACCAAGCTTCGCCAACAAACACGGGGCATTCAAGACCCATGAGATGAAGATCTAGTCTTAAGCTTATACCTCTTTAATGTTTAGAACTTAAGTATTTACTTCAACTTGAGTTCTCTGTATTACTTTGGGAAGCATTTAAGATCTTTGTAACCACCGAAACTTAATACAAACAATCACTCATTTCCCCGTGGATATAGACAAAAGTCGAACCACGTAATCTCTTGTGTCTCATGATAACTTGGCAGCATTTACTTTACATTTGTGTTCTTCGTTATTATTGCGATCTTGAGTACCTTTTATTACTTAGCATTACAGTTCAACGGAGATATCAATACTACTTAGTATCCGATTCTCTGAGCTGTATACATTACGTAGACTATGGGAAAATTAGTAGTCACAGTTTGGCGCTAAAAATATTTGCTCACCAGCTTGAGTTTTTATGTTCCTTTATTTTTAACTTACACATCTTCTTTAACGAAGAGATCTGAGAGTAACAACGGTGGATCTCACTTTCTAGTGATCCATTTATCCATTATTTACGTAAGTTCTTTGAGTTCATAGCCTCTAAAGACTTGCAACCTTACAGATCTACAAAGTTTTCTGCAAAAACGCAGTCAAAAAACGTTAAAACTTTTGTTTTGTACTAAAACAACCTTTTCCGACAGAGTATCCTTTAGATCTGAGTACCTCTGAGCAATGAGGAATCTCAGTGATAAGTTAAGGAGAAAAGATCTTACAAAGCATTTAATAACCCATTTTCTTGGAAGATCTGACACCTTTTTTACATTGTTTTCAACATTTAAGGTTGTTTTTTCCAAGGGTGTCATAAGAAATTAAATACCCATCTTTTCAGACGTCATTCTAGTACTTTTTCTGAAAAAAGCTGCTTAGCCATCTTCTGTGTCAGAGCATTAATTGCCATTTTTAACGAAGGCACCCAAGTAGCAAAAACTTTCATTTTTTTCTGTAACCTCAGGATAACAAAAGACCGAAGGCATGCAGAAAACAAGTGATGTACCAACAAGCTCATGACCAGCGGTTACAAGAGGAGGATCTCAAAAACCGTCTCAAGTGAATCAAAGAAATGCAGAGCACGGTCAAAGTGAAATAGCAAGAAGAACGGTTGCTAACAAACCACCTACCCCTGCTGAATGGATGGGGCAAATGTCGGGAGCACAACCACTTTATGGAATGCCGTTACGGAGCGTCCCAATGTTACGAAGCCACCCGCAGGCTAACAAAGGGTTGCCCATAACCTTAGCTCCTACGGGACGAGGGCTGGGAAACCTAACTCCAATCCAGCTAGATCCTGATGCTCCGTTAATCGTAGAAGGAGTGGATGACTCTGAGGACCCGACCGACAGCACTCCTCAGGGTGGTGGAATACACAATGAAGAACAAATGGCAGCACAGGTAGCAGCTCTGCTACTACGTAACAAGGAGCACGAGGATGCAATGCACGTGATGGCTCAGGAAAACCAGAACCTAAAATATATGTAGGATGTGCAGATCGAAGGTTCCCAAACTCACCCTCCTTTAAAGAGGCGTGAGCAGGGAGCTATCTCAGGAAGATGAAGGAGGAATCTTAACCCACCAAAGGCTAACCCACCGGGGGGAGCCAGGAGAACACGCCACGATCCAAATGAGGTAGATCCAACTTACAAGCCCTCTCAGTCTTATTATGATGAAGTAATTTACAGAGATGCTCACAATGTGTACATGGACATGGAGAAAATGGAGAAGATGCGGAAAGAAATACAAGGATTGAAAACTGGCCACGCAAGGCTTGAGGAGGTACTCCACGAAGCAACAACATCTCCGCTATCCTTTTGCATTTTGAGGGAGCCTATCCCTGCGAAATGCCCAGTACTTACGTTTCAGGCATACAATGGTACCTTGGATCCCGTAGCCCACCTACGGTACTACACTCGTGTCCTTTCCCATTAAGAAAGAGATGAGGTAGTACTTTGTAGGTACTTCCCTGCAAGCTTGACGGGATCAGCATTGGCATGGTATGATAATTTACCAGCAAACTCGATTGACTCTTTTGAGCAATTGTCTACCGTGTTCTTGGAGACATAAATGTATAAAAAATCTACGAAGGCAGGGTTAGATAGGCTATTTGCTTTAGCTATCGGACCCCGGGAAATATTGATGCAATACACAGATAGGTGGCAAAAGACGTGCCAAGCAATCGGGAAAGTCAATCCAAAAATTAGCATTAATTGCTATAAGTACGGACTTGATAGAACCTCAACCATCTTCGTGGAGCTTCATAACCGAGCCCTTGATTCCGAAGGAGAGCTTCAGGTTGTCCAAGATCGCTACATCAGACTTGAATAAATCCAGAAGGGCAACCCCAGAGCACAAACAAAGGCAACAACAGCTCCGCAGCGAACGAACTCTCTGGAACCAATTCCGGAGATACCCAAGAGGCAAAACGAAGTCGGGGGCAGAACCAGCTCTCAGGATAAAAGATCAAAATATGGAGATGGCAAAGACAGAGGAAAAACACAACCTTCTCCCACATTTGAAGCAAGAAAGGAGCGAAGCCGGGCTTTCCCTACCCTAACACTAGGGGAAAGCATCCGGATAAACCAAAGGATGCTAAGGAGTACTGTGAATACCACCAGTACTGTGGGCATACAACTGACACATGCTACCACATGAGGAACACAATTCAGAGATTCATAGAAGAAGGAAAATTCATGGAGTATGTGCAAATACAACCTGCGGATACTGAGGCAGTCCCCAAGAAAAGGGTGGAGTTACCACAAGATGGAAAATACATTAACATGATCACCTTTTCAAACGTAGGCCAGGAGGGGCTACTAGAAGATATCCTCGAGCTAGCTCAAAATAGAAGAAAGCTAGAATCCCAAGAGGTATTCAAGCTAAGTGGACCACCAACTAGCACTTGGGAAGAATGGATGTCTATGCCATTAACATTCTCAACAAGAGACGTCAACCAAGAAGTTGAAATACACAACGATCTACTTGTGATCACCCTTCCAATCCACGGATGGAATGTCACAAAGGTCCTCATTGATGGGGGAAGTTCGTTAAATGTGTTGTTTTACGAACCTTACTTACGTATGGGTTTAACAACCGAGAAAATGGATTCACTTGCACAATTTACGGTTTCAATGGAGCAGTCTCTAGAACAAAAAGAGAAATTGTATTGCAGGTGCGCGCATGACCCTTAGTAACCAATACAAGGTTCTGTGTTGTGGAGGCACCTTCGCCCTACAACGTCATTATGGGACGACTATGGGTCCATCGCTTAAGAGGAACGACTTCGACCTATCATCAATACCTTTGATTCCCAACACCCATCGGTGAAATGGAAATCAAAGGAGATAAACAAGACGCACGACTATGCAATCTAGCGGAGGTCAAGCTCAACGAAGAAAGAGCTGCTGAACAACAACATGAAAGGAAAAGACGAAGGGAGAATGCCAACGAAGTAAAAACAGAGACTTCAAAGCCCCCGAAGCCTCCTCGAATCAGAAAGCAAGCACCTCCACCACTCCTAGAGTGGGCACTCCCGCTAAATTACAATTACAGTAAATGCATACCTCTACAACCTCGAAACCAACCTTCTCACTGGTAGAGCCAACAAAGAAAATCAACATCGGAACGGAGAAGGAGACAAAGATGATCACCATCGAAACTTTACTAGAAGAGGACGAGGAGATGCAATTGCAAAGGCTACTAAGGGACTACGCAGATATCTTCGCATGGTCAATGGAAGACATGTCAGGAATTGACCCGAAATTGGTCTCCCACCACCTTCGGATCAAACCAGAAATCGCATCATTCAAGCAGCGTATCCGCAAAGTGGCGGATGTCTACCAGGAAGCAGTAGAGAATGAGTTACAAAAACTCCTAACAACGGGATTTATACGAGAAGTCAAGTATCCCACGTGGATATCTATGACCGGTCCTGCAAGTGAGCATAATGATTGTGCGTTACAGAGTTGCAGGACAAGTCGTATTCAGCCATAGCGGCCTAATGCAAATCCATAATAGCGGTATATTGTATAGACCGTCAAGCACTAAGATAGTGGCACCCTGCAGGGCCAGTGAAGCACAAAGGTAGCGTTACACTATAAATATATTTGGCTAAGGAATAAACCTTATTGGCCGACACAATGAGGCTTCATTGAGGGAAAGGCAAGACGAGGCCAAAGTGACAGATGTAACATGCGATGTTGGCATTGAGGCATATCCAGGGAATTGAGTTGGCCCAAACTCAAGGATGATGCAAGAAGGTAAAATAGACCAAGAGTTGGTCTATGGCATTGGTTCAAGGCTGGCCAAAGCTTGAATAGTACAAACAAGTTAGTAATGCAAGAGTGGCATTGCTATTGTCAAGCTAATTGGCGAAGTGAAGCATATATGACGCATGAGTAACTAGAGTGAGTTTAAGGAGTCGACCTCGATGATTGAAGCATAAGGATTGTCCGTGCATTAGCTTAGAGTGATAAGCATGTAGGGACATGTTAGCTGAGCATTGGAGCGAGGAAGAATTCAGTAAACCACAACAGTGGTGCAATACGGCTCAAGTGACGGTTACGAGTTGGTTACGAGCTTCATAAGCATGCCAATGACACGTGATGAATTAGAACGGTTATAAAGGAGTTTATAAGCGTGGGAGACGGTTCCTAACTGCACGAGAACAGGTGTTGGATGATTGGCGCGAGTTGAAAGAGAACTGGCCAGTTAACACAGTTAGTGGCGGTTACAGAACTGCTCCATGGGACAGATGGCTGTCCCATGCATGTACAATGGTTGTGCACGGTTTGGCCAAGTAAAGTTGTTGTATAAATAGTCCTAAGGAATGGAAAATTCGGCAGGCTTGCTTATGTGAGTAAGAGACTCAAAATGGGAGAGTTTTTGTAAGGCTAAGGCTTGGTTCAAGAGGAACAAATCTGTGTAAGTCCCTAAGTGGGCAAGTTTTGTATTTCTTCCCTTTGATGTAATAAAATAAAGTGATTGTGTCATGTTCTAAGTGTTCTTGGTTGGCTGATTGTTTTTGATAAAGTATGGCAATGTTTGAATGTATTATGGGATGCATTTGAGAAGTTTAGAGAAGTGAAAGAAGGCTGTAAAGACTTCCGTTGTTGACCTGAAGAGTTGGTTGTTTGCATAGGTGCAAACTTATAAGGCTGGAGTGAAGGTGGGTGAAGCTTTATTCACGTAACCACTACGTCGCGGTTACACTTTCACGTAAATTTGCAAGAGGCATTTGAAGGTGTGACAATTCGGGTATCGTAGATGTGTTTGGTACACAGGTTCGAGTGTATTTGTTGGATAATACGCCGTTGCTTCTTTCTTGCTTAAGCTATTTTCCTATGAGCAAGTAAGTGGCGCATTATTTTCAGAGTTTTGCATTAGAAATGAGTTCTAATGGCATGATGATCGACGAAGAACTATCGGGTACGTTTGATCAGCTTGAGGAGTATGGTGATCTTGGTGATCTGACCATAAACATGGGATGTGATGGCCTTGAAAATCCTCTTGTTTCTGAAGAAAATGGCAGGCTAGATTTACTTGAAGGAAGAACGATAGATTGGTTTAACGAATTTGACGAAAGGGTAGGTGCAGTTGAGGACAAGGTGTCTGATGCTACCTTGTTAAATTGTGAAACCAATGCTGAAGTGACTGAATTGAAGGTGCAATTCAATGATATAAAACCATACTAACAAGCCAAGCGAAGCAAATGTCGAGGAAGGAAAGGTGAATTGCGGGTTAATCAAGAATGGCAAATTTGCAAGGGTGATGCGTGTCGTAACCACAACAAATTAGTGAATATTGTTCCACTCAATTAACAAGTAATATGGTGGTAGTTAAGTTCGTTCCCACGAGGAGCAAGAGTTTTTAGTTATTTAATTGTCACAAAAAGGGGGTTTTGTTTTATAAAGCAAAAGAAAATAAACAAAGCAATTCAAAGATAAAGTTGAAATCAATAAGACAGACAAGATCAAGGAATCTTTCTTCGTTGAAAAACAATGATTCAAGTTATGTTATTTTCCACTTTTTATTAGTCACAGATTATCACCAACCGTAGGTAAAGCAGCTAGATCAGTGCTGAATCCCTAAATCCCTTGTATCACCGGATACGGAAGTTCTCAACTACCGGATTCTATTTACCAAACCACCTAGTAGTAGATCACTCAAGATGTAATTTAAATAAACGCATTAAGATTTATGAACTTATTAGGTTGATATTAGTAGTTAGAATCTTAGATCAAGGTCTACTAGCTAACGTTGTTTTCACACACAATTGCTCCACGGAATCCCTCCGCAAGGTCTCGTGTTTGCTACTTGTGTAAAGAGTCAAGAAACGATTACTTATCCCCTAACTTTCACTAGCTTTAGATCAAATTAACAAATCAATTTAGCGTGCACTCTAAACAATCTATCAATCAACCATGAATGTATAAACATTCCTATTAGTAAAAACAAACGATAATCATGTGAAAAACTTCAAGATAGAATTGAAAACAAAACTCAAATCATATGTTAAGAACTAGGAATTCATCCTCAATCAATAATAAAATTAGCTACTCATGTTAAGGAGTTCACAAAGAATAAAGAAAAGAGAAGTGTTGTGTGTATAAAAGGTGTGTAGAAGTGTTTATAGAAAAGTAGAGAACTTCTCTATTTATAGGCTTCAATGCTCTCCAAATCTTCCAAGGAATAGAATCCTCATTCCATAATAACACCACTTTCCCAATTTGAGCCTAATTTCAATTTCAAGTTCAATTCTCCAAAGCCTCCAAATTTTCATCCAATTCCCAAATCTAAGTCTTCACATCCATGAGAGAAACTCACACATAATTCTGCAATTTTGGTCCACCGGAAAATTACTGGGATCACCGGCATCCGGCCAGAGAAATCACCGCCGGTCGCTGCTATATTCTTCTCGGCAACAGAATATTCCGTCACTGTATAGTTAGAATTAAATGTCAAACTAACAGTCTTCGTCAGTCAATGGGTCAGGGGAGGAGTGAGTTAGCTTCTAGTCAGCTTCTGAGTCAGGCTGATTCGGCTTACTCACTGAGTCATTCAGAAGGATCGGCCATCGGACTCGTCTGGATCGATCATCGCCGACACCGAGTCGATTCGTCGGAATAGAAAATCGGCCGAGTTCTGTTTGTTTATACGACTTTCTCAGGCCAAATTCAGGCCTCTTTTTGGTATTCTCCTGTTAAGAATCCTAACATACATCTAGGTGTTCTTGTGTAGCTTCAATCCATACTTCCCATGTTCACAGCATCACAGACCAAAACCCATCATGAATCTAATGACAGCTCCATCGGTTCCTTCTTCCGCTTCTCGATTATTTTAAACCCATCTCTACATTTTCTCATTCGAACTCGTAGAGCAACAGCAACTCACTTCTTCTCAAGACTAACATCATCGGCAGCAACAGATCCCCAATAGCAACAACCGTTCTCTCCAATCAATACAAACTCGAATTGAGTTTACCCATTCAATCACAAACCCATCTTGAATTCATCACCAGAACCCCATTAATTCTTCTTATTCCCTGAGTTTCTTCATAACACCAACATCGACTCAAACTCCACTAATAATCATCAGCTTTTCTCAAGCTCAATCTCAGATCCGTGATTTAGCAGAAACAACATATCTTACCACCAGCAACGAAAGCTTCTAATCCCTGTCTCCTCTGTTCGAACCCTAACCCAGATACCAATATTTCTTCTCTCGGCCTCCGTTGTTTCTCTTCTCCATTCGATGGCAGCAACATTTATACCAAAACCCTAGCTCCTGAGATCCCAAATTCTCTCAAATTACTCGACGATTTTTTCCAATCTCGAACTCATCTTTGTTTCATCAATTACAGCGACCAACAATTCCATTTACAACACCATCATCTCTCTCTGCCAGATTCAATCTTGAATCAAACCCTAATTCCCTGTGTCTGCAATTTCGACCATTAACATCCACAAAACAGTTTCACCGATTTCTTCATGGTTGCGCCTCTCTCTGTCTGTATCTCTCTTTATTTCAGGGGAATGGTAATGATAGAGAAGCGAAATAAAAACCCTTCTCTGAATGCTAGGGTTATAGGTTGGGACGGTTATTGTCAGCCGGTCGCTTCTCATAAGGGTTAACCAAATTGGAAGCCCCTTAACCTCGACCAGTCTATGTTTAATACTCCTCCGAATGGAGTTGCCTTTTAACCTTTGCTCCGCTCCCAATAGTGTTCGCCTGTGAAACGACTATTTTGATTTTTCGGCTCAAAATGAATGATTTCTTCTTCTTTTCTTCCTTGCGACTCCAAAGTAGCTATAAAACTCAAAACACACGTAAAATACATAATTTACTAGAAAAATAACAAAGAAAGCATAAACAATAGATAATAAATAGGATGTATTCTACACCTATCAAGGGGCGAACGTGCATGGAGAAAGCTCTAATCGAGTCTCCGAGCCAAGAGTTTACGCAGGTTCCAGAAATGCTAGGGAAATTGAGAATTTCTTGTATGACGTTGAGGCATACTTTGAGGCGAATGGAACTGGGGAAGGACAAAAGGTAACTCTCGCAGGCAATTACCTTGGTGGTGATGCAAAGGTTTGGTGGAGAACTATGCTGCAAGAAGATGAAGCTGCTGGTTATGCCAATCCTATGTCATGGAATGTCATGAAAGATGGACTGAGATGTCAGTTCAGTCCAAGCAATGGTGCTTGGTACGCAAGAGAGAGTTTGCGTAGGCTAAAAATGACGGTACACCACAAAGCTTATGCTGAAAACTTCCTTGCATTGGTGCAAGAAGTACGTGGCATGAGTAAAGAAGATCAGATGTTACGATTTCTGAATGGCGCGAGTTCGTTAGTCATTACTGAACTCAAGAGGCGCGAAATTCAGAGTATCCAGATGGTTATTCAAGCGGTAAGAGAGCTTATTAATTGCACAATGACTGAAGATGTGCAAAGCTGTAAAGGTGAGGCCAAGAGGAAGGAAAAATCTATAGGCAGTAAGCGTAAGCATGAGCCAAAGAAAGATGAACTATTCCCTTCAGCCCGGAAGTATAGGGGATGTTTCATTTGCAAAGGTTTGCATTTCGCTAGAAGCTGTCCACTCAAGGCGCAACTCAATGCATCAGTTGGGGATGATTATGGGAATCATTCTAGCAAGACTCGTGAAGGCCGAAGTGAAAGTTCGAGGAAGAGGCCTCGCAGCGAGGTGGTCGCTCACTTCGACAAAAGAAACTAAGCTAAAAAAAAGAGTAAGTGTTGCTGTCTCCATTGGCGATACTTTGACGCCAAAAACAAGAGTGTTTTCTGGCCTTGTTTTATGTAGCTTTAGTTGTTGGTTGTTGCAAACTCTGTGTGTAGAGTTTGGTTGTACAGACTTTTATTTGAGTCTTCAAGTTTGTATATACTTTGCTTTGGTGTAAGCAAGTTGCTTTGTTTATGAAGTTTTAGCTTTCCAAAAGTGATCAGTTGATCAATCATGTAATGGTACATGGTCTTGTTATGTAAGATCAGTAATGAATGAAGGTGTTTTCGTTTATCAAGTCTTGCCTCTTTATTTACGATGTAAAGCTAGTTCATGGGGAGATGTTGCAGTAGCATACTTAGCCTAACGTATGCAGTAGTAAGACAAGTCGAAAGCTAATAAGCAAAGCATAGGACAAGGTTCCTAGTTGATGCCTAAGTGATGTTGCTGTATGGGGATTGCAAAATGGCACGACAGCAGATGGACGACGACAGTGCAAGCAATACATGAAATTAAAAATCATTTCATCAGCAAGTATGAGTTGCCTAGAACTCATGGCCTTGGCGAAAGACACCCACTTTCCAGGAAACAAGCAATGCAGTTCAAATAAGTATTTGGAGACATATTGGATTTGAAGGCATGGCGCATGGATAGCTAACGGGTTAGCTATGTTATGTCCAAAAAGATAGTTAGTCATAATTGTGGAGATGGGTTATGCAACTCAATAGTTTTGCTTTAGCGAAGTTAAACAAAGAAAACTTGCAATTCTCGGGGTTCGGGTATGAAAGATGGCATAAGTATAAAGAGTTTATACTTGGTGGCAACATTTAGAGAAATGATTTCTTGGATGATGCTTGCAAAATCATAGTGTAGCGAGGTATGAAGTATTGAATTCGGGTGTCTTATGCAAAGAGAACCCATGTTTACTTTGTGATATGCTTAACGAAGGACACGGAGAACTACAGTTCAAGGAATGTGCCAGCAAAATTGATTGAAAACGAATCCAAGTCGTTTATAAGTCCTTGTCATGTTGAGTTAGTATGCAAAAGGCAAAGCTCGGGAGGCGAAAGGCTATGGCGGTGATCGTGTGATCGATTGAAGAAGAATCATTCTGTGTGTACACTTAGGCGTAAATGATTCAGGCGAAATTCAGGCCTAAAGGGAGTTGGCTAAGAAGAATTTTAGGTTGCATTTGGGTATTGATGCATGATTTGAGTAGTCGTATAAGCGTAGTGCACGACACCGAGAAGTGGCTCAAGTATATGAGACCAATGGAAAAGCAGTAAAGATAAGTGATGTGGATGCAATCGGATGTGGAAAGTTGGCTTAGAGTTTAGATAACGAATACTGCTGAATTTTAGAAAAGGTTCTGAAAGTGCAAGAAGCGAAGTTAAGACAAGTATGATGTTCATACTAAGTCGCGTTCAACGAGGGCGTTGAACGGATTAGGTGGGGGAGGTCTATGACCGGTCCTGCAAGTGAGCATAATGATTGTGCATTATAGAGTTGCAGGCCAAGTCAGTATTCAGCCATAGCGGCATAATGCAAATCCATAATAACGTATTACAAAGCCATAATAGCGGTATACTGTATAGACCGTCAAGCACTAAGATAGTGGCACCTTGCAGGGCTAGTGAAACGCAAAGGTAGCGCTACACTGTAAATATATTTGGCTAAGGAATGAATCTTATTAGCCGACACAATGAGGCTTCATTGAGGGAAAGGCAAGACGAGGCCAAAGTGACAGATGCAACATGCGATGTTGGCATTGAGGCATATCCGGGGGATTGAGTTGGCCCAAACTCAAGGATGATGCAAGAAGGTAAAATAAACCAAGAGTTGGTCTATGGCATTAGTTCAAGGCTGGCCAAAGCTTGAATAGTGCAAACAAGTTAGTAATGCAAGAGTGGCATTGCTATTGTCAAGCTAATTGGCGAAGTGAAGCATATATGACGCATGAGTAACTAGAGTGAGCTTAAGGATTCGGCCTTGATAATTGAAGCATAAATATTGTCCTTGCATTAGCTTAGAGTGATAAGCATGTAGGGCCAAGTCAGCTGAGCATTGGAGCGAGGCAGAATTCAGTAAAGCACAATAGAGGTACAATACGGCTCAAGTGACGGTTACGAGTTGGTTACGAGCTTCACAAGCATGCCAATGATGCGTGATGAAGTAGAATGGTTATAAAGGATTTTATAAACGTGGGAGACGGTTCCTAACTGCACGAGAACAGGTGTTGGATGATTGGAGAGTTGGAAGAGAACTGGCCAGTTAGCACAATTAGTGGCAGTTACAGAACTGCTCCATGGGACAGATGGTTGTCCCATGCGTGTACAACGGTTGTGCACGGTTTGGCCAAGTAAATCTGCTGTATAAATAGTCCTAAGGCATGGAAAATTCGGCAGGCTTTCTTATGTGAGTAAGAGACTCAAAATATGAGAGTTTTTGTAAGTCTAAGGCTTGGTTCAAGAGGAACAAATCTGTGTAAGTCCCTAAGTGGGCAAGTTTTGTATTTCTTCCCTTTGATGCAATAAAATGAAGTTATTGTGTCATGTTCTAAGTGTTCTTGGTTGGCTAATTGTTGTTGATAAAGTATGGCAATGTTTGAATGTATTATGGGATGCATTTGAGAAGTTTAGAGAAGTGAAAGAAGGTTGTAAAGACTTCCGCTGTTGACCTGAAGAGTTGGTTGTTTGCATAGGTGAAAACTTATAAGGCTGAAGTGCAGGTGGGTAAAGATTTATTCACAGAATCATTGTGCTGCCGGGTTACACTTTCACAGAAATTTGCAAGAGGCATTTGAAGGTGTGACAATATCCAACATGGTGACCGTGCCTAAGAAGAACGGAGGCGTGCGTATCTGCATCGACTTTAGGAATCTCAGCAAAGCATGCCCAAAGGATAGCTACCCGCTACCCAATATTCACCAACTGGTCAATGCAACCGAAGGTCGCCAGAGGTTATCCTTCATGGATGGTTACTCCGGTTACAACCAAATCACACTTGTAGAAGAAGATCGGGAGCATACTGCGTTCTTTACCCCACGAGGATTGTATTGCTATACAAGGATGCCTTTTGGACTAAAGAACGCGGGGGAAACATTCCAGCGACTGATAGATAAAATCTTTAATCCATGGATAGGCAAGATACTAGAAGTCTATGTGGACGACATGCTTGTCAAAAGCAAAGAGGCGGAAAATCACCTATCATACCTAAAGGAGATATTCGAAGCCATGAGAAACTTTCACATGAAAGTAAATCCGGAGAAATGTACGTTCGGAGTAACCTCAGGAAAATTCCTAGGGTACTTGGTAACTAAGCGAGGAATAAAAGTAGACCCCGAAAGGGTCAGAGCAATAATGGAGATGCCATCTTTGAAAACGCTGAAAGGAGTACAAAAACTAAATGGAATCTTAGCCTCCATGGGAAGATTCATGGCAAGATCATCGGATATAAAAAGACGAGGGTACCCAAATACACCACAATATTTTTATTTGATCACAACCTATTCAATCTCTACCGTGTATAAACCTCTTGGAGCAACAATCACTCAAGGAATATTTCAACACGGTGTCCACTTGAAATAGGGTTAGTCCGGACTGGCCTAACAATGTCAGAATATCAAAGTCAAGTGGAAAAATCCAATATACTTTGTGTGATCGTCTATGGATATGAAATCGAGACAATACTACAACAAAGTGCTCACTTGATAATAGGTAATGTATAACCGAAACCTTATAGGATAAATATCAAGTGCCTAGTTAACGTACAAGTGTATTTACTTTAATTATAATATAAACACAATTATAATGCAGAAATAAAGTAAAGCACACACCAGAATTTTGTTAACGAGGATAATTACAATCTTGTAGAAAAACACCAGGACCTAGTCCAGTTTTGAATACTCAATGAATTAAGACGCTACAAAAATTAAACCTACAACTTCGTGTAGACAATACTAAGTAAACTAAAATCCTAGTTACTCAACTTCAGCAGTATTCTTGTTTTGATAATATCTAGCAGAACCGGAGTTCTCAATAGATATTTGATACTAGATATACTAGCAGAACATGCATTCTCTTTAGGACTAAATCTAGTATATCTTCTTAATGGTTCAAAATAACTTCTTCTACCAATCTTTCAACTGGAAAGACAAGATTCCTTTGGATCGTATTCCAAACAGTAAAGGTGTTTATGGGTGAAAACTATTTCTGCCGGTTTTGGTAATTTGGGGTGTGTGGATGAGAAATGAGTCTAAACCTTAAACAAATGCACTGCGTGGTGAGTGCTTGTAGATTCGAGAGATCAACTGTGCAAGTCCGGCCTAAACCAAGAAATGGTCGTTCCAGACTTGTTTCGGTCACAAAGTGAAGGAGATGGGGTTGGTCTTAGGGAGGGAAGCGAAGAAGGTGTTGAGAATGTGAAGGTGTTGGCTATGAATGACTTGTATCGAAAAGCCGAACCGGCTTGCGGTGGTGTAAGCTATCGGCCCGGTGTTTTAATACGATTGTATCAACACTTGCCTCTCGTTGTTCTGGACTTGTTCTTGTTTCTCCTGTTTGGAAAATAGGGAGGAGAACCTATTTATACAAGTCTTTTAGCCTAACCTTCGTATCTCGTGGGAAGTGGAGAAAGTGAAGTGATGGAGTAGTGGAGTAATGTGTTAGTGTCACACGACCAGGCTTGCCCACTTCTCCTGTCATGTCTAACCGTCCATGACTTCCTGACACGTTATTGTGATGGCACGTTGCACGCCGCACGCCTGTAAACCGCCGGACCAATACCCCAGTATGTATCCCCCGCCTTTGTGACATGATTGATGTCTCGAGTGTGTGGATCGTGGGACCCACAGAAAGTTGCATGTAATGCTAGATTAAATAATTACGTTATTCAGGAGGTCGATACTTGTAAATTATCGTGTGTATTTTATGCAGGTACTGCATCATGGTGTGGTAAAGTGACGGTGGTGATCACCAAGACGCCTTTTCGACCAATTAACTCTCGACTGTGGTTGTATAACCAAGCCGGTGGAGTTGGATAGACGATATGATCTTTGAGACACTCATCTCGCGACCGTTGACGGAATTAGGATTTTAGAAGAGGTACGCAAGTATCCCCTTCAGCCGGGTCGAATCCAAGCTTGGGATACGATTTTTGGCCAGGCCGATCGTACATGCGTGTAGACGGCATGACGTTGTAGGCGCACATACCCCATTATCTCACGAAAGTGTGATCTGGACCACTCAATTCGTCCGCAAAGTCGAGTGGTCGTGATCGATTTCATGCGTAAAACGAGTTCAAACAAAAGCCGCGCATCGTGCCAACTTCGGGCGCGCGTTCCAAGACAACCAATCTTGGTCGGTCTTGGCTGATCGGTCCGGCGTGTAGGTGATAGGCTGGTGTTCACGCCTATACCTGAATGTCCCATGAAAACGTGATCTAAGCCACTCAAATCGTCCGGCGAAGTTGAGCGGTCGAGATTAGTTTGCAATTGGGAAGTGTATCCACGCTAGTTTGGGCGGACGATTTGGGATAACCAGCATGGTATGCCTTGGCCAACCAGGTGAGGAGATTGATGGGTCCACGGTGGTCATGTTGGTATGACCGGACCTGCTAATCCAATCTTGGGCCCTCCATTCGAATGCTGAGAAGATGGACGCTCGTGATGCTCAAAACCCTAATTTTGGCTTTCACGGTCGTGTAACCATGCTTTATTCGGGCGTACGAATTGGGATGACCAACCATGGTTGGTCCTGACCGATTGGTCAGGTATGTAGGCGGGCCCACGGTGATTGTGTTGACATGCTCTGGGCCTTTTGAATCTACATCTACACCCTCCATCTATACCTGCGAAGATGGATGGTTGAGACTTTTTTGTGACACATGTATTGTGCCGCAAACCCTAATTTAGGGTTTTCCGCCCATACCGCTCTGGTTTGGACGTTTTGGCAAGCTATGCCAATTTGGAGGCCGACCATGCGGGGTCCGCGTTGGTTGGCAAAATGAATATTCCATACCCGCTGGGGGTTATGGAATTGATCCGGGCCATCCAATCATGCTGGTGAAGTTGGATGATCGAGATCATATCCAGACTGATACGGACAGTCCGGATGCTCAATCGGGCTAGTATAACACACCGAGAGTTGCTCAATCGGGCTAGTATAACACACCGAGAGTTGCAGCCTGTACGGGTATTTCGTACATGCTTTCATTATAATGCTTGGAGGTTCGTGTTGCTTTGCTGAGAGCAACACTCAGTCGTCATGCCGCACTGATAATGAGTACAGGAAATACAAGGCTGCTCACGCATTAATTAATAATGCTATAAATTCACAGGGTATATGGGATTGTTGCTACATGCTCCAACCTAGATGAATTTCGTGTATTTAATTCACAGAATGGGATTGTTGCCACATGCTCCATTCTAGGTGAATTAGTAAAGTGATGAAGTATTCAACACTTATTAATGGCTTTTATCTTTTACAAGATGTTAGCGCATACTTTTTCTGTTTGTTTTTACAATTTTAACCTTAAATGAAAATCCACCATCAACATTAAGTCCCCTGCCTAGCACATAATGGTTACACTATTGTGGGGTAGGCATGAGATGGTGACAAATTTGTGTACTGAAATGACCAAGCTAAAGTGAATACATATTTACCGGATAGGTCGACATCGTCAGGCGTTGCCCTGGAACTGGTTAGTCCTGATTAAGGCTGTGAAGGAAGCAGGACTTGATCTGGTGAGTCGCTTTGGTTCCCTTTGTACATATACGACAGAGCTTGGCCCCTTCCTTGGGTCAGGTGTACTCCCTTCGTCTAGCATCTTTCCTCAGATGTATCTGATAAGCATCGTTGATTGCTATCCCGAATTAGTAGCCTTTATAGGTGGCAAGTGAAGACTTCTTTTCTCCCGGGATTCTGTCGACTTGCGAGATTATAAAGAATCATCTCACGTAGTCGTTTATTCTATATCTCAGGTACTGTTCCACACTTATCTGATCTTCTGATTGACTGATCGATTGATGATTTTTTTTTTGTGTGTGCTCGTAACTTCTTCTCCTTTGCAGTTTATCATGGAAGCGGTGGACGATCATTCTGTCACTTCTCCAGAAAGAAGCTTCGAAGTTGAAAAGCTCGAAACCCATGCGCACGAAGAAGTAATGGCTAAGATCGATCTTCCACTTCGCGAAGTCGGTCACGCTATACATGGGATGTCTATTTTGCACCTGCGCATTGCCAGGGGATGCATCTGTGCACTTTCAGCTGCGATTGACATGGAGGAGCGGTGGAGGCGCGAGGAAACGTTGCAAGCACTAGTAAGCGCAATGGCAGAGAGATATGCAGCGCGGTTGAAGAGGCGGAGGGTTGAGCATAAACGACCTCTGAATGAAGATAAGTGCGATTACCCAATCCAGGACGGCGTGATAATTCTTGGATTCGACACGAGACGAACCTGAACATTTTGAAAGCAATCGACACGACTCCTAATGTTGTTGTGTCCTTTGATGCTCCCGCCGATGATGTTGGGATGGAGTGCGTTCTTTGTGGAGATGTCTCGATGCGAAGTTGAGGTAGATCCGAAGGGAGGAGCATCAACGAGTGATGGCGCCGACGAGAACCCAACGGTGGTGTAGGCGATGTCGACCCTCTTGGCGACTAAAACCTCTTTTCTTCTTTTTTCCGCTTTCCAAGTATATTAGTATATTTGAACATCTTCCTTGTACTCAAGTGCAGCCGAGTTCAAGGATTTCTTCTATTTGATTGTTTGAATAATTTTTTTTTTTTTTTTTTTATAACCCTTTGTCAAGACTGCAATTGAATTTCTCAGCGCAAGGGTGCGCCTTCACATGTAATTCTTTGTGATAAAATAAATAATGCCATAATGGAATACCTACGGACTGTGTTCCCGATGCGAGATCTTCCCGGCCTTTCAGGGTGAGTGGCTCAAAGCTTCTTCCCTTCCCGCGCATATCTTTTCCCTCAACTCTTTTCGGGATGTTTTTGTTTAGGTTTCTTTCCGACTGCTCTAGTGGGTTGATTTAGGATGGGCTTTGTGTCTTTAGGAGTAAAGAGGTTCTCAGTGGAAATAACACTTCAATTAATTTGAAAATCGAAAATTGAAACCCTAATTATGAATGTAAGTATTGCAATCATTCTCTAGAGGAATTACAAATATGATGTGAAATTGTAAAGGGAAATACGCCGGAGGAAGTAGCACAGCGTCTTAAAGCGTGTAGGATGCTGGAAAGTGATAGCACATCGTTTTAAGTACGGTAGGGTTTGAGCCATCGTGAGTGAATTATTACGCCTTCTAGCTTGTCGGTGTTGATGAGTTTGCAGAGCCGCCTAGGATGACATCTCTGCTACTGTGTATGGTTCATCCTCCTTCTCGGTGGCTGAATCGGGTGAGGTAGCCATTCTCACCATAATGCTTCCGACCTTGAATGCGGTTGTCTTCGTTACTAGGTCCCCAATTCCAAACGGGTTTGGGCGTGTAGACATCGGGGTCTTGGTTTTGTCGTCTTTGATCGAGACAGCTTCTAGACTCCTGATGAACTGTTTGAAGGGGTCGGCCTCCCATTCGCATCTCTTAGCCAAGGTTGGTTTTTTGGATAGAGCCAGTCCCCAGGACTTGTCGGAATGGAGGGCGGTAAGTTGTAAAGAGGGTTGCGTGATGAGACTTACTTGAGATCGGAAACTTTCAATGTATGCTGGCAGGCTCTCTCCGGGAAGTTGCGTCACATTGGAAAGTTGTCGGTGTGGCAACAGACAGTCATCAGGTACAGAAGGCGTGTTGGAGATTCATTCAGGTATCGAAACCGGTAGAGGACAAACTTCTAGTATTGCTTTGTTGTCATGCATCCAAGAGCGTCCTAAGATCATGTCGTAGTTGGGATGATCTTTGACTATGTAGAACTTTGCTTGTGTCGAGGCATCACCCAATTTGACTTCAAGATCGATATATCCATATGCATCTCTGAGTTCTCCTTCTGAATCTTTAACCACAGTTGGGTGACGAGTAGCTTCCTGCTTTAAAATCTTTGCTGCTCTCAAGGTCTTGACGGTAATGATGTTAAATTCGGAAATCGTATCAATCAACGCGCTATCGAACTCAACGTCTCTCAAACGGGTGACAGTTAGGAGTCCCCAGTTTCCCTTGCTCGCGTCCTTTAGGAAATACTGGGATTCTGGATCGTACGGATACAAACACATGCCTGACACAATGCGGTTGAGGGCCGTAAATATGTATTGACGTTGTCCTTTGGAGAAATACAAGATTTCACACAAGTGATCCATTGTAGATTGCACAGTCTTGCGAACAGAATCCCCAGAAATCATGCAGCTCCTGATAGGAAGAGGGTCTCTATGAACACCTTCGTTTCCAAACTGGAGTTCTCCTGTCTCTATCTTTTCCCTGAATATTTATTTCAACCTGTTACAATCTTTGGTCGGATGATGGACGAATTTGTGGTAGTAATGATATTTGGGATCCGCCATGTCTTTCTCGGTTGGAGGACGTCTGATAGGAGGCAGCTTGATGGCATCGTCTTGGATCCACGCTTCCAAGAGTTCTATCACTTCATTCATGGGGAAAGGAAAACTTGTATCTTCGGTGTCTTGTGCAGGAGTTTTATCCGCTCTTTTCCGAGACGAAGTCTTGTGTGCCGGGGATGCCCGCTTAGTTTGTTGTTCCGTCGCTAGAGCTTTCCTTTTTCTCTCCGCCAACTACACTCACGTAAGTACCAGTGTTGTATTGCTTGTTCGTGAGACGCCTGCTTCCTCGACTTTCACATGAATCTTCACTTCGATTAACTCTGGTTCTTTCTAGCAATGCTGGTGTAGTTGTTGTTGAACGCTTGGCGGCTTCATGGAGTTCAGATAATGTTTGAAAGCCCAGATTCTCTAACAGAGCGCGGTATATGGGTATCATCCCATTGATGCACAACTCCACCAATTGTCGTTCGGTGACGTTCGGGTCGTGACAATCTAGCGCTTGGGTTCTGAACCTTTTAACGAAGTCGTTGGGATGTTCGTTGTTCCGCTGAAGGATTCTTCCCAGATCTGAAAAGGTTATCTGTTCAGACACGAAGAAATACTTTCTGTAGAAAGCACTGACCATCTCGCTCCAATTGCATATGCTGTTAGGCGCGATGTGATGCGTGTCGTAGATGCAATCAAATTAATCAATATTTCCACTCAATTAAAAATAATATAATGGAAGTCAAGTTCGTTCCCACGAGGAGCAAGAGATTCTAGTTGTAAAAATTGTCACAAAAGGGGGGTGTAAAAAACAAAAAGAAAATAAACAAAGCAATTAAAATCGAAAGTTGAAAGCAATAAGAGAGACAAGATCAAGGAATCCTTCTTCGTTGCAAAACAATGAATCAAGTTATGTTCTTTTCTACTTGTTATTAGTCACAGATTATCACCAACCGTAGGATAGCAGGTCCGCTTAGCTAGCCCCAAAATCCCTTATTTCACTGAGTAACAGGTCCGCTTAGTTATCAGATTCTATCCAAAAGAATGGTAGGCCTCTAAAGATGTTTATAAATTACGGCCTACGGGTTATACCGCAAGTGCACGGCGTCTATCGGAGACGCGGCAAGTACGGGTCGATCCCACAAGGACTTGTGTGTGCTTTAAAGTGATCAAAGGCTTCTTCAACTGAATTCAAGTAAGTAACAAGGTGACAGCATATATTTTTGTTGCCGATACGGCTGATTTTGAAATTATGTGAATCTAAACTAAGGTATAGACAAGTGACAGTGGTAAAAGTATGCTAAGTCTTCAAATCCACCACTAAATTCCTAGTATGTGCTCAACTGAGTTGAGGTTTCTTGTTCCTATGGTAGTCAAGTGAGGTGTGTCAATTCCATCACCTAGCTAAGGAGTTTCTCCTTGTGATACTTCAATGTCAGCTGAAATTACTAACCCGGAGCACTGGTTGTCTAATTAAGCACAACCAGTCAAGGGAATTAGCATTAGGGCCTAAGGGTTGAGCTGCAATACAACAACACAGTTGTAGTCTAACTACAATGGATCTATTTAAAGTATCCATTGTGAGAGTAAAGTGTTGGGTATTAAGATTGAAGTTATCTCTAAATTTAAGCACTCAAGACAACACAAACTGAGTTGAATTCATACATGGAATTAGGGTTTCATGAAACCCTAGCAAACTAAATTAAAACTGAAAGATAACAGAAATTAAATCTAAATGACAGCACTGGCTAATCCAGGCGTGTTTTCTATCAACCCAATTCATCCCTATTTATACATGCATCAGCCCCAAAATTCCCAAACCCTAATTCAATTTTAAAACACAAAATAATTCTCACCCACTGCTCTGAATCGCCTCTCCTCTTGTCGTGCGGCTCTGAGAACTCCATCCCTTGATTGACTGATCGAAACCCTAGTTTTAGTCTTTCTAAATTAGCTTCTAGGGTTGGAGAAGCTAAGTGAGAGAAGGCTAAACCTAAAGAGGTGTGCTACTGTGTGGCAGGTAAGGTTGGTGGTGGTGGGAAGCATGGTAGGGAGATGATGGAAGGTGTGGAGTTGCAGAGTTGGTCGGGGAATGGGTGTGGAGTTGCTCTGCAACTGATGGAGATGGTAGAGAAGAGAAGAAAGAGAAGATGAAGATAGGAATGGTCTGCTCTCGATTAGGGGTATAGGGTAGGGTCATTTCGCTGTTGAGCGGGCACACGGGGTTTGATGAGAAGGGCCTAGCGAGCGTAGGATGGAGCCGACTACGATCCGAACGGTTGAGGATGGTAAGCGGTTTTGAGCGATCTCGGTGTTGCACGGAGCATCAAGAGATGATGTATAGTGATGGAGCGACCGTTGGATGTAGCCGAGGGAGATCTTAATGGCTCGAGTGAGCGGGCTCGGATCCGGGTCATGGGTAGCTCTAGCCCAAGTCTTCCTTGTTGGGTTGCAACCGATTTGCGCGCGGGCTTTGGCTATCCGCTCCATAGATGCTTGACTCCAATTCTTACGCTCTTTTGCTCCTTAGTTTCTCCGAGCTTTATTTATTACCTAAAAACACAAAATTAATTAATACAAATATTTATTCTTGAAAACAAGGAAAATACGAGAATATGGGATAATATCTCGATTTATGAGCACAAAAGATGAGTAAAATGCCAATAAAAAGGTGTATAAATATGCACTATTTGGCACTCATCAAATACCCCCAAACCCGAATTTTACTTGTCCTCAAGTGAAACAGAAAATAAGAAATCCTAACTATACCCCCTGTCGCAGTCTCTCGAATGCATTTAGCGTATGCACTAAGCCTTTAAACCGCTAGGTGTCCCTAGTGGACGAGTTGTAGTCTCGTGAGGGTTTACCGAGAGGTGTACCCACAAAACCTTCTCCAACTTCAGAGTGTAAAAGAGTCTCAAGCCTCCAAGAAGCTATGAGGACATAGAGTTTTGCATGCTAGTAATGAGAAGTTAGAACTATCGAAGAACGCATTCTCATCCTTAAGTCCGAGCGAGAAGTAACCATACCATATGAAAGAATTCGGATTCGATTGTGATCATAAGCCTCGACTTCGCCTCACCATTAGGGTTTTATGATAATTGCACTCAAAAAGATCGCTTTTTTAGTCTCTCATGTGTGCAGGCAGGAATAAAGAGAGAAATCCTGCACACGTTGTAGGTAAGAAGGATAACCTTCCGAAGTAAAATCTGGAGACTCCACAAAGGTGTGGACAAAAGACTCTTTTTCTAATGATCTCTAAGAAAGGAAAATCAACCATTAGTAAGGGGTGGGAGTACTCACTCACTTCTCACCCGATCGGCAATTAATATCACTCTCTCATAAGAAACCATAGAAACGTCTTCAATCTTCGGTCTTCAAATGTTGATGACGAATTTCTAAACTTCACAAACTTGACAATTTTTAACTTTTCTACTCAAATTCCTTGTTGTTTGGATTTTTCTTTTTAAATTCTTCTTTACCATGGTGGTAGCAAAAATAAACTACAATATTTTTTTTTTATTTTTTTTTTATTTTTTATTTTTTTTTTACAATAAGTGAAAATAAAAATACAAATAATGAAACAACTAACTCCATGGACAAAGGACTTTGTCACTCAATTTTTCACAACTTGTATTGTCTTGATTTTATAAATTTTATTAATTCTCATCCTATTTTCTTTTCTTTGTTGCACAAAAACCTTGGACTATCTCAACTTTTCTTTCAATATTCGATTGCTCCGGTTGCTGACGATGATGTGTTTCTATGGGTCTTGCTGATTGAGAGAGAGAATGATGCTAACTACAAATCGGTATTTAGAAGGAGTTTTCATCTTTAGACGTCACCCTCATGATTGACAAAAACTAGCACTCAAGAGATCAAAAGTAGTCTTGAAAATGGTGCGAAGTTGGGTAGCTCACCATTCCTACCCGGAATTTACGTAAGGTGACACACACTCTAATGACTTTTCTAGAAAGTTGCAAAAAATGAAGGTTGGTGCCTCACTTGATGTAAAATGGGTAGTCTCCACTATGGGTGATCACAATTCTACTACCGAATATCTAAACAAGACCTAATTCGCCCTCCGGTATGGTTAAATCCAACTTTAACGCTCTAATCAACTAAGGAACCCGATTGTGTTCTCCTAAGTACTTCCAATTTCTGTTATTTCGGAATTGATTCTCTATGTAAACATAGCTAGAAGCATGCTAGTGACTCTAAAATCTCTAAAGTTGGAGGTTTTTATTTGCAAAAAGTTTTTGAATTTTTGAATTTTTGAAATTTTGAATTTTTTTTTTTTTTTTTTTTTTTTTGTAAATAAAAGGTAAAATAAAAGACTAAAAACTCTAAATGCAAATGCACCCCCAAACCTAAATCAAACATTGTCCTCAATGTGTCTAAATATAGAAAAAATTTAAACAATGACATACCAAGAGAACTATGCTGGTAAGAGAAAAGGGAAGAGATTACCGGATGTCGGCGGGAGCAAGGTTGAGCTTCATTCGTCAAGGCAAAATCCAACATTCTCGGTGGTGATTATATCGGATTAGCACAAAAAAATGCACAAGAAGACTCAACCGATTCAAGAAAGAAAAAATTAACAAGTCCTACAAAAATTTACTAAGGTCTAAAGAGTTGTAGGTCAACCCAATAGAAAATATGTACAAACATTAACAAATATAACATGAAAATGGGCTTTGGTTTGTTTGGTATTTGGTTTAAATGGGTTGATTTCGTTTATTGGGTTTTTGGTTGGTTGGGAAAGTCCGGTTTTGACTTGGTTGCACGTACCAGTGTGTCTATGGGCTCAGTTTGGTGTAAAGCCCAGTTCGGGGTCACTAGTGCAAGTTATGTGGGCTGTTGTTTGCAGCCCAGGTTTGGGTTAGGCCTAGTGGTTGTGTAAACCCAATTGTAGCTGTTGCCGCAGTTTGAGTGAAATTGCACGGATGTGGGCCGGTTCTACGGAACCGACTTATGTTGGCGGAATGCATGGCCAGGAGGTTGGGCTTCATTTGTGTGGGTATAGTCCATCGCACGAACCTTGTACTCGGTGGTTGTTTTTGGTGCGGTGGATTGGTACAGTTGTGAAGACTTATGCCCGGCTCGGGCGTTGGCACAGAGGTTGGTTTCACGAGTTTTCATGTGCATCCTACTACTTATGTGCACAGAGCAATGCAAATCTACAGAAAAGAAATGACACCTAGAGCTAGGCACTCCGCAGTATGGCAGTTGCTGATAATGCACAGCACAGTAGATGGATTTCAAGTGTTGATCAATGCCTAGCGAGAGGTGTTATCATGCATTGAAGGCGGGGAGATGGCAGCTCAGGTTTGCACAAAGTAGTGCGGGGGCTATACAGTGTGGTAGACCAAGGGTTGAGCGACGCAGGTCTCACAGTTTCATATACACCGATGCTCGTGTCACTCAACACAAGACAAGACAGAAATGCCAGCCAGTCTTGCGAGGTGGTGGCTCACTAGGCATGGATTGATGCGAGGCTAAGGGTTGAGCTCAGACAAGGTTTGGGTTACACACTAACCCTCTTCTCAACAGAATAGAGCTCAAAGAATCATGCAATAAAATGACCCGGCCACGGGGTTGTGGTAAGCTCGGTGGTGTGCACAGTCGACTATCCAAGCCCTAACTCAAAGCTGGGGGGCTAGTTACTCCAAGCCCGACTATAGCACAACTACAAAGCTCAACTCACAGCTGCAGGGGCAGGAATTGAGCACAACAGGGTCTCTCACAAGGCACAGGGTAGATGGAGTTTAAGCATGCATTCAGGGTCTACAAAGCACAGGGCACTAACCTGAAGTCTGCGCCTTTCCTTGTCTCTCTGTGCCTGTTGGTTTGTCTCACTGCTCCTCAAGCAACACGAGGGTACTGCTCTAACTCAATGAAGATTTTCAGTTCTCAAAAGTGTGGGAGGTTCTGACAAAAGGAATGAGTATTTGCAAATGCAATGAAATTTACTTGGACCGAAAGGGATCAAGAGCTACCAATATGCTAAGTTACAATATGCAGTCTGAGGCTACACTAAGTTATACTTTAAACTATAAAAAACGAGTGCAGAAATTTAAACTACAAGATGATGCAAGGGTTAAAAACAAGTTATAGGTTATAAGTTATACTAAAACAAGTTGCAAGTTACAAGCTACACTAAAACAGATGACTATAAGTTACACTAAAACAAAAATAATACAATATGAATATGTACAGGAAAAAAAATCAGTAAAGCTTAGCCGAAAATCACTGGGCACACACCAAGTCCCCGGCAACGGCGCCAAAAACTTGGTAGGCCTCTAAAGATGTTTATAAATTACGGCCTACGGGTTATACCGCAAGTGCACGGCGTCTATCGGAGACGCGGCAAGTACGGGTCGATCCCACAAGGACTTGTGTGTGCTTTAAAGTGATCAAAGGCTTCTTCAACTGAATTCAAGTAAGTAACAAGGTGACAGCATATATTTTTGTTGCCGATACGGCTGATTTTGAAATTATGTGAATCTAAACTAAGGTATAGACAAGTGACAGTGGTAAAAGTATGCTAAGTCTTCAAATCCACCACTAAATTCCTAGTATGTGCTCAACTGAGTTGAGGTTTCTTGTTCCTATGGTAGTCAAGTGAGGTGTGTCAATTCCATCACCTAGCTAAGGAGTTTCTCCTTGTGATACTTCAATGTCAGGTGAAATTACTAACCCTGAGTTAATTGGTTGTCTAATTAAGCACAACCAGTCAAGGGAATTAGCATTAGGGCCTAAGGGTTGAGTAGCAATACAACAACACGGTTGTAGTCTAACTACAATGGATCTATTTAAAGTATCCATTGTGAGAGTAAAGTGTTGGGTATTAAGATTGAAGTTATCTCTAAATTTAAGCACTCAAGACAACACAAGGCGAGTTGAATTCATACATGGAATTAGGGTTTCATGAAACCCTAGCAAACTAAATTAAAACTGAAAAATAACAGAAATTAAATCTAATTGACAGCACTGGCTAATCCAGGCGTGTTTTCTATCAACCCAATTCATCCCTATTTATACATGCATCAGCCCCAAAATTCCCAAACCCTAATTCAATTTTAAAACACAAAATAATTCTCACCCATCGCTCTCCGAATCGCCTCTCCTCTTGTCGTGCGGCTCGAGAACTCCATCCCTTGATTGGTCGATCGAAACCCTAGTTTTAGTCTTCTCTAAATTAGCTTCTAAGGTTGGAGAAGCTAAGTGAGAGAAGGCTAAACCTAGAGAGGTGTGCGGCTGTGGCGAGGTAAGGTTGGTGGTGGTGGGAAGCATGGTAGGGAGATGATGGAAGGTGTGGAGTTGCAGAGTTGGTCGGGGAATGGGTGTGGAGTTGCTCGCAACCGATGGAGATGGTAGAGAAGAGAAGAAAGAGAAGATGAAGATAGGAATGGTAAGAGCATTTCGATTAGGGGTATAGGGTAGGGTCATTTATTTGTTGAGCGGGCACAGCGGGGTTTGATGAGAAGGGCCTAGCGAGCGTAGGATGGAGCTGACTACGATCTCGAACGGTTGAGGATGGTAAGCGGTTTTGAGCGATCTGGTGTTGCACGGAGCATCAAGAGATGATATATAGTGATGGAGAGACCGTTGGATGTAGGCGAGGAGATCTTAATGGCTCGGAGTGAGCGGGCTCGGATCCGGGTCATGGGTAGCTCTAGCCCAAGTCTTCCTTGTTGGGTTGCAACCGATTTGCGCGCGGGCTTTGGCTATCTCGCTCCATAGATGCTTGACTCCAATTCTTCGCTCTTTTTGCTCCTTAGTTTCTCCGAGCTTTATTTATTACCTAAAAACACAAAATTAATTAATACAAATATTTATTCTTGAAAACAAGGAAAATACGAGAATATGGGATAATATCTGATTTATGAGCACAAAAGATGAGTAAAATGCCAATAAAAAGGTGTATAAATATGCACTATTTGGCACTCATCAAAGAACCACCTTGAGGTTCGCTTACAAGATGTAATTCCCTGAATGCATTAAGATTTATGAATTTAGGTTTAGTACTAGTAGTTAAACTCGGTTCGCTTGGTTCACTTTCTAGCGTTGTTTCTACACACAATTGCTCCACGGAATCCCTCCGCAAGGTCTCGTGTTTGCTACTTATGTAAAGAGTCAAGAAACGATTACTTATCCCCTAACTTTCACTAGCATTAGATTAAATCGACAAATCAATTTAGTTGGCCACCCAAACAATCTATCAATCAATCATGAATGTCTTTAAGATCATTCATATTAGTAAAAACAAACGATAATCATGTGAAAAACTTCAAGATAGAATTGAAAACAAAAACTCAAAACATAAATTAAGAACTAGGAATTCATCCTCAATCAATAATAAAATTAGCTACTCATGTTAGAGAGTTCACACAAAGAATAAGAAAAGAAAAGTGTTGTGTGTAGAGAGGTGTGTAAAAAGATGTAGAAAACTTCTCTATTTATAGGCTTCAATATTCTCCAAATCTTCCAAGGAATAGAATCCTTTTCCTTTAGCAATTTAACTTCCAAATCCAAGCTTTTCTCAACTCTTCCACTTTCTCTTTCCAAATTTGAGCCCAATTCTCCATCCAATTCCTAGTCCAAGTCTTCACACCCATGAGAGAAGTCCATAGAAAATTCTGGAATTTTTGGCTCGCCGGAAAACTGGTATTATGGCCAGAATAAGTCGCCGACGGCCATCTGAAAATTCTGTCCGTCAATGGAATATTCCGTCCGGTCCACAGTTAGGACTAACGGTCAAAGGTCAAACCGTCAGTCAAAGTCAAAGGAGGACGAGTTAGCTTAGTCAGCTTCTTAGTCGGCTTTTGAGTTGGCTGATTCGCTGGGTCGGATCGGCTCTTCGAACTCGTTCTGGATCGGTCACCGGGATCGGTACGGAACAGTCATCGCCGGCACCGAGTTAACTCGCCAGAATAAAGAATCGGCGAGTTACTTTCGTTTATAGGACTTCCGGCCAATTTGGGCCTCATTTAAGCTCCATTCCTGCATCATTCCTAGACATTCATCTATGATTTCAATTACTCACAACCCATTAATCTTCCCTGTAATAGAAACAGCACTATAGCAGCAACACCTCCCTGCTTCATCCCCCTAATCCGACTGCAAAATCTTCAAACCCCTCTGCCTCTTCTCGATACCAATCTGCAGCCACCAGCGACACCAGACCACCATTAGCCCCTCTTCCTTCAACTCAGAACAAAATCTGAGACTCGACCCATTGCTCATACAGTAACAACGAGTCCTATCTCGACTCTGTTGAACTCAAATGCAAACCCAAACTCCTTGTTCATTCTTTACCCAATTTCACATCTACATCGAACCCATCTGCTCTCCTCTCGTCCCTGTTCTCTTCGGTTAACAACAGAAGAAACCACCACCATCTCGCATCTTTCATCAATCGAACCTATTCCGATTTTCGTCTTCAAATCGGAACCATAATCTCGTGATTCACTCATCCGAAGCAGAACCCTAATTTCTCAAGCCCCTGGCACAAATTCGTTCTTCGATTTCTTCTCCCGTTTCGATTTCCACGGATCCCCGTATCTCAATTTCTTCTCGATTCAACCTCTCACTTTAATTTCCTCGTCTCTCGCACCGAAACACCATCAAACCCACTTACCCTGAATCAATTGCGAGCATCGATTCTCGATTCCTTCATCTCCTTCTCAATTTCTTGAAATTATCACAGAGAATGGCTGCTTCTCTCGGCTTCAGCGTAGGAATGAATGAGAGGCGGACTCCTCTCGATTTAGGGTTGAGACGATACGGATAAGTACACCCCATAGATGAGACCGATAAATACACCCACCGGCAAATGATAAAGGGTACCACGATATCAACCCCCTTAACCTAGACTGGGCCGGCTTTAGTACTCCACCAAAAGAGTTGCCCCTTAACCATGACTGGGCTCCGGATAGTGCTCGCCCATGAAATGGCAATTTTGCCCTTTTGGCTCAATTAGAGTAATTTCTTCTCCTTTTCCTCCGTGCGACTCCATAGTAGCTACAAAACTCAAAACAAGCATAAAATACATAATTTACAAGAAAAATAGCAAAGAAAGCATAAACAATAGATAGTAAATAGGATGTATTCTACACCCTATCAAATTCCCCCACACTTAGACTTTGCTAGTCCTCGAGCAAATCAAACTAAAAACTCACAACTTCAAAGCGTTCCATGCGCCACAAGCATCCAAAGAGTTATGAGGACATAGAGTTTCGCATTCTAGTAATAAGAAGTTAGAAATACTAAAGAACATATTCTCATTCTTAAATGTTGAGTGAGAAATAACCACACCACAATGAGAGAACGCGTGTTTGAGAAACGATCAATAAGCATTTCGCCTCGACTTCTGCCTCACCAAAAAGGATTTTATGATAATTGCACTCAAAAAGACGGTTTTTTTATGGTTCTCACATGTGTGCAGGTAGGAATGAAGAGAGAAATCCTGCGACACGTTGAATGGTGGGAAGGACAACTTCCGAAATTTTTAAAAACCCACATCTTTTAATATTTTGAAAAACCATTTTTCTGACGATCTCTAAGAAAGGAAATCAACCATTTATATTGAGGATGAGATTACTTACTCACCTTCACATCCGATCGCCAATTATGATAACACCATTCTCACGGCATCCAATAGAAACGTCTTCCGCTCCTTATCTTGATCTTCATGGTCTTCGTCTTCGGTTTCAACTATTAATGATAAACCCTCGAATTTCATAAATCCTTGACAATTTGTAACCTTTTTTACCTTAAAAATCCTTGTCGCTTGAAACTTCCTTGTATATTTTCTTTCCCCACGGCTCATTAAATAAAAATAAGAACAAATATTTCTCTTGTTTTTTTTTTTTTTTTTTTTTTAAACAAGAGAAATAAAATACAAAAAATAAACCATGGCCGTGGGAGAAGTATTTTACCGCTTGATTCTTCACAACTTGTATCGTCTTGAAATCATAAACTTCAAAAATTCTCACCTTTTAATTTTCTTCGCTCTTGTGAATAAGTCTTCATACTTGGATATAGAATTACCTCATTGTATTGTAAGTCCTCAACATATATGTAAAAATCTGCTCTTTGTATGTTGCTTTACTTGAATATGAAATTTGCTCTTTTTCTCGTTTCGTTGCTTGTAAACCTTAAACTTTTCCAACTTTCCTTGTAGATTTTGATGTCGCTCCTTGTTGATGATGATGTGTTTCTATGGACCCGTTGTTGTTGCGAGAGAGAAAATGGTGCTTCTTCGCAAATCGAACTACAAGAAGGAAGCTTTCATCTATAGACGTCACCCTCATGATTGACAAAATTAGCACTCAAGAGATCAAAGAGTAGTGCTTCTATTGGTGGGAGGTTGGGTAGCTCACCATTTTACCCGAATTAACGTACGGTGACACACACTCAAAAGAAAGCTCTTTAGTAGATGGAAAAATTTCTGGTCGGTGCCTCACATGATATGAATACGGGTAGTCTCCACTAATGATTGATCAGCAACTCTAATAATGCATTTCTCCCGCACCAAATTCGCATCACCGGCATGATTAAATCCATTATTTAACACTCTAACAAACAAGAAATCCGAATGTAGTTCTCTAACACTTCCAAGTTCAATTATGTCGGTCAAAATCTCTATGTAAACATACCTAGAAGTATGCTAGTGACTCTAAAATCTTTAAAAGTTGGAGGTTTTAAGTAAAACTTTTTTTTTTTTTTTTAAAATTTTAATTTTTTTTGTAATTTTTTTTTTTTTTTTTTTAAAATACATGCTTAACCACTCCCCCACACTTAAACCTTACATTGTCCTCAATGTAATTGAATCCTCCTAGTAAAGTTAAGGTGGGAAATTTTAACATGATAAGGAACAAGAAAAAGAAATAACAAAAAGCAAAAAGATAAGAAATACAAAACCTATGGGTTGCCTCCCATTAAGCGCTTGTTTTAAAGTCGACGGCCCGACTTAGCTCTTGCAAGATTCATTCCCCATATACTAACAATCTGAAAATTTGAGGATCCACCCATAATACCTGTTTTGCAAACAATAACTCCATACAAATATTAGCACAAGAAAATAATAGTGAAATTATCGCTCGATGGAAATTTCCCCCACACTTATTCTCATCCACACTCGGAAGTGTATAAAGAACATAGAATTTGGGAACTTCCATGTATTCCTCTTGGCAAACCTGCATAGTGTTAGCATCAAGTGTTTCCAATGGTGGATATTTAGAAACAAAATCATCCAAAAATACTTTTGAAGCACATACATTCAAACCAATAAGAGGTAAAGGAGAAGAATCAATATGCAAAGGATTAGACAAACCTTGCACAATTTCTTGTATTATAGAATCCTCTTCATCCTTAAAAAATTCAAGTGAATTACTTACCTCTTGTATATCGTGGTCCTTTATTAAACCTTGCAACCATTCTTCGTCGTTTTCTACCTTAACCAAAGTCTTGGCATCATTAAAATCATTGGCAAGTTCAATTGGGTCTTCCACAAAATCAATGAATGTGGTTTCATCCTCTAGCATCATCTCTTCAACATTCTCATCATCGAATCGGGCCATTCACTAAAATGATTTTCATCGGTATAGATTGTAAGATCTTCATGTGAGGGTGTTACACCGTTTATAACAATAGGTAAGTCACACCCAATCTCCTCCTTTTGAATAGGTGAAGGATCGTTATTATGATCCGGAGTTGGAATAACTTTATGCTTGTTGCAATGCTCATACACTTCCGCGGACTCATATCTTTCCCTAAGGAATTTTTTCCAAGCACTAAATGCATCATCTTCAAGCTCTACCTTTTGAATAGGTGCTTGATCATTATTAAGATCAAGGCTCGAGTAAGCTACACTAGCGTCTTCAAAAGTATCCAAAGGTTGGTTAATTTGTTCGTATAATTTCTCCGAATTCCTTTGAATTTCTCGATGTGATTCTTGCAACTTTTGTTGAAGATCCCCAATCATGGCGAGACATCTTATCTCGCAAAACTAGAGAATTTCTCGATCATAAACAAAACTATCCTCCCATCCTTGTGATTGTCCACTTACATACCCGTCATAAGGTTGTTGATATGTATGAGAATATCCATAATGTTCTGTAGGAATTTGATCATAGCCAAAAGATTGGCTTTGATTGTATCCTAAGGATGGTTGGAAGTTGCCATAATGTTGAGGTTGAAAACCGTATTGATTGTTGTAATATGCTTGCTCTTGTCCACCATACATGGAAAACCAGCTTTTGAAATAAGATTCAAAAACTTAAGTTAGATACAAAATAGAATCCAACAAAGCAAGATTAAAGCAAAAAAAAAAAAAAACTAAAATCATCATTGCTCCCGTAGCAATGCGCGCCAAAATTTGATGCGTGTCGTAGGTGCAATCAAATTAATCAATATTTCCACTCAATTAAAAATAATATAATGGAAGTTAAGTTCGTTCCTACGAGGAGCAAGAGATTCTAGTTGTAAAAATTGTCACAAAAGGGGGGTGTAAAAAACAAAAACAAAATAAACAAAGCAATTAAAATCGAAAGTTGAAAGCAATAAGAGAGACAAGATCAAGGAATCCTTCTTCGTTGCAAAACAATGAATCAAGTTATGTTCTTTTCTACTTGTTATTAGTCACAAATTATCACCAACCGTAGGATAAAGGTCTAGATTAGCTAGCCCCAAAATCCCTTATTTCACCGAGTACGGAAGTTCCGCTTAGTTATCTATTCTATCCAAAAGAACCACCTTAGTAGATCACTACAAGATGTAATTTAAATGAATGCATTAAGATTTATGAATTTAGGTTTAGTACTAGTAGTTAAACTCGGTTAGCTTGGTTCACTTTCTAGCGTTGTTTCTACACACAATTGCTCCACGGAATCCCTCCGCAAGGTCTCGTGTTTGCTACTTATGTAAAGAGTCAAGAAACGATTACTTATCCCCTAACTTTCACTAGCATTAGATTAAATCGACAAATCAATTTAGTTGGCCACCCAAACAATCTATCAATCAATCATGAATGTCTTTAAGATCATTCCTATTAGTAAAAACAAACGATAATCATGTGAAAAACTTCAAGATAGAATTGAAAACAAAAACTCAAAACATAAATTAAGAACTAGGAATTCATCCTCAATCAATAATAAAATTAGCTACTCATGTTAGAGAGTTCACACAAATAATAAGAAAAGAAAAGTGTTGTGTGTAGAGAGGTGTGTAAAAGATGTAGAAAACTTTCTATTTATAGGCTTCAATATTCTCCAAATCTTCCAAGGAATAGAATCCTTTTCCTTTAGCAATTTAACTTCCAAATCCAAGCTTTTCTCAACTCTTCCACCTTCTCTTTCCAAATTTGAGCCCAATTCTCCATCCAAGTCTTCACACCCATGAGAGAAGTCCATAGAAAATTCGGAATTTTTGGCTCATTTGGAAAAGCGGTATTATGGCCGGAATTTGGTAGGAATAAGTCGCCACGGCCATCTCGAAAATTCTCCGTCCAGGGGTCAATGGAATATTCCGTCCGGTCCACGTTAGGACTAACGGTCAAAGGTCAAACCGTCAGTCAAAGTCAAAGGAGGACGAGTTAGCTTAGTCGGCTTCTTAGTGGCTGACTTGTCGAGTTGGCTGATCGGCTGGTCGGATCGGCTCTTCGAACTCGTTACGGATCGGTCACCGGATCGGTGCGGCAGTCATCGCCGAGCACCGAGTTAACTCGCCGAGAATAAAGAATCGCCGAGTTACATTCGTTTATAGGACTTCCCGGCCAATTTCAGGCCTCATTTAAGCTCCATTCCTGCATCATTCCTAGACATTCATCTATGATTTCAATTACTCACAACCCATTAATCTTCCCTGTAATAGAAACAGCACTATAGCAGCAACACCTCCCTTCTTCATCCCCCTAATCCGACTGCAAAATCTTCAAACCCCTCTGCCTTTTCTCGATACCAATCTACAGCTACCAGCGACACCAGACCACCATTAGCCCCTCTTCCTTCAACTCAGAACAAAATCTGAGACTCGACCCATTGCTCATACAGTAACAACGAGTCCTATCTCGACTCTGTTGAACTCAAATGCAAACCCAAACTCCTTGTTCATTCTTTACCCAATTTCACATCTACATCGAACCCATCTGCTCTCCTCTCGTCCCTGTTCTCTTCGGTTAACAATAGAAGAAACCACCACCATCTGCATCTTTCATCAATCGAACCCTATTCGATTTCGTCTTCAAATCGGAACCATAATCTCTCGTGATTCACTCATCCGAACAGAACCCTAATTTCTCAAGCCCCCGGCACAAATTCGTTCTTCGATTTCTTCTCACCTGTTTCGATTTCCACAGATCCCCGTATCTCAATTTCTTCTCGATTCAACCTCTCACTTTAATTTCCTCGTCTCTGCACCGAAACACCATCAAACCCACTTACCGAATCAATTGCAAGCATCGATTCTCGATTCCTTCATCTCCTTCTCAATTTCTTGAAATTATCGCAGCAATGGTCGCTTCTCTCGGCCAGGCGTAGGAATGAATGAGAGCGAGACTCCTCTCGATTTAGGGTTGAGACGATACGGATAAGTACACCCCATAGATGAGACACGATAAATACACCCACCGGCAAATGATAAAGGGTACCCGATATCAACCCCCCCCTTAGACCGGGCTGGCTTTAGTACTCCACCAAAAGAGTTGCCCCTTAACCATGACTGGGCTAGGATAGTGCTCGCCCATGAAATGGCAATTTTGCCCTTTTGGCTCAATTAGAGTAATTTCTTCTCCTTTTCCTCCGTGCGACTCCATAGTAGCTACAAAACTCAAAACAAGCGTAAAATACATAATTTACAAGAAAAATAGCAAAGAAAGCATAAACAATAGATAGTAAATAGGATGTATTCTACACCCTATCACGATGTTGTTGTACCAGGTGTACGCCCTCCCCGTAAGTGACTTTGAGAATTCTTTTAGGCGTAGAACATGATTATATTCATGTTCCCCCAAGGATTCAAGAATCGAGAGACGTGTTCACGAGCATTACCAGTCTGCCGCCAGTAGAGGGATAAGCTGGGAGAGGTGTAACCTCTTGGAAGAGGGATTCGTTGCATATCTTGAGGGTATGGCGGCTGATATTGGTGTGCATCCGTCGGATTTCCTTTGCCTCGGTTTTGGAGAAGTCGTTCCAGGTCCTCACGTGTGATGAAGTTGGATGGTGGTCCCTCTCTTGGGCGTTCGGGAGCAACACGAGCTTCTTCACTCATGTGGGTCCGAGTGGAAACGCTTTATTCCGAGTGCATTGAAGGCATCTCTTGTTGGCTCCAAGGATTGCCGTGAATCTTGTGGCAATCGTTCAGTTAAGGTCTTAAGGAAAGTGAGTACCTCTTTCTGAGTTGCGGCCATATCTGTTTGAGTCTTAGCAAAAACTTCATGTTTCTCCATCAGATCTGCAATGGTAATGGACGGTGGTCCTCCTCTCGTTCCTCCGACCCCCTCGTCCCGATGAGGGGTGAAAGTTGTTGCTCGGGGTGACTACTGGAGGTGTTACACTTGAGGAGATGCCGGGATTTGTGGCTTCTCCGCTCACAGTGATGGGAGGTGTTACACTTACTGGAATATTTCCTGCTACGCTAGTGCTAATGGTAGAAGTGATGGCTCCACGAGATGTATTGACCACGGTAGCTCCACTGACAAGTACTTCGACACCAGGATTGTTATCCACACTAGCTACATCAGAATTGATTGCTGATCCAGACCTTAATTCCACCATCTTGAAATGAATTGTTGATTGAATTGTTTCTAAGATCTATCATTTTTGAAATTGATGAAATTGAATCGGATTTCGAAGAAATTGACTTTACAACCAAGAGATTAATCTCCCCTTTGTGGTCGCCAATTGTTTATGGGTGAAAACTATTTCTGCGGTTTTGGTAATTTGGGGTGTGTGGATGAGAAATGAGTCTAAACCTTAAACAAATGCCTTTGCAGAGTGAGTGCTTGTAGATTTGAGAGATCAATCTGTGCAAGTACAGCCTAAACCAAGAAATGGCCGTTCCAGACTTGTTTCGGTCACAAAGTGAAGGAGATGGGGTTGATCTTAGGGAGGGAAGCGAAGAAGGTGTTGAGAATGTGAAGGTGTTGGCTATGAATGACTTGTATCAGAAAGCTGAACTGGTTTGCAGGGTGTAAGCTATCAGAAAGCTGAACTGGTTTGCAAGGTGTTGAGAATGTGAAGGTGTTGGCTCTGTTGTCTGGACTTGTTCTTGTATCTCATGTTTGGAAAATAGGGAGGAGAACCTATTTATACAAGCCTTTTAGCCTAACCTTCGTATCTCGTGGGAAGTGGAGAAAGTGGAGTGATGGAGTATTGGAGTAATGTGTTAGTGTCACACGACCAGGCTTGCCTACTTCTCCTGTCATCTCTAACCGTCCATGACTTCCTGACACGTTTTGTGATGGCGCGTTGCACGCTGCATGCTGTAAACCGCCAGACCAATACCCAGTATGTATCCCCCAGTTTGTGACATGATTGATGTCTCGAGTGTGTGGATCGTGGGATCCACAGAAAGTTGCATGTAATGCTAGATTAAATAACTACGTTATTCAGGAGGTCGATACTTGTAAAGTATCGTGTGTATTTTAGTCACGCATCATGGTGTGGTAAAGTGATGGGTGGTGATCACCAAGACGCCCATCGACCAATTAACTCCCGACTGGGGTTGTATAACCAAGCGGTGGAGTTGGACGGACGATATGATCTTTGAGACACTCATCTGCGACCGTTGATGGAATTATGGTTTTAGAAGAGGTGCGCAAGCATCCCTCTTCAGCCTGGTCGAATCCAAGCTTGGGATACGATTTTGGCCAGGCCGATCGTACATGCGTGTAGACGGCATGATGGTGTAGGCGCCCAAACCCCATTATCTAACGAAAGTGTGATCTGGACCACTCAATTCGTATGGCAAAGTCGAGTGGTCGAGATCAGTTTGCGACAGAAAACGAGTGCAAACAAAAGTCGCGCATCGTGCCAACTTCGGGCGCGCGTTCCAAGACGACCAATCTTGGTCGGTCTTGGACGATCGGTCCAGCGTGTAGGTGATAGGCTGGTGTTCACGCCTATACTGATGTCCCATGAAAACGTGATCTAAGCCACTCAAATCGTCCCGGCGAAGTTGAGCGGTCGAGATTAGTTTGCAATTGGGAAGTGTATCCACGCTAGTTTGGGCGGACGATTTGGGATAACCGGGCATGGTATGCCTTGGCCAACCAGTGAGGAGATTGATGGGTCCACGGTGGTCATGTTGGTATGACCAGGACTCGCTTAATCCAATCTTGGGCCCTCCATTCGTGCTTAGGAGAAGATGGACGCTCGTGATGCTCAAAACCCTAATTTTGGCTTTCACGGCCGTGTAACCATGCTTTATTCGGGCATTGGTGGGATGACCAACCATGGTTGGTCCCGACCGATTGGTCAGTATGTAGGCGGGCCCACGGTGATTGTGTTGACATGCTCACGGGCCTTTTGAATCTACATCTACACCCTCCATCTATACCTGCGAAGATGGATGGTTGAGACTATTTTGTGACACATGTAATGTGCCGCAAACCCTAATTTAGGTTTCGCCCATACCGCTCTGGTTTGGACGTTTTGGCAAGCTATGTCAACGGGAGGCCGACCATGCGGAGTCCGCGTTGGTTCGGCGGCGAATATTCCATACACGCTTGGGGGTTATGGAATTGATCTAGGCCATCCAATCATCTTTGGTGAAGTTGGATGATCGAGATCATATCCGCATCGATACGGACAATCCGAATGCTCAATCGGGCAAGTATAACACACCGAGAGTTGCGGCACATGCACGGGTATTTCGTACATGCTTTCATTATAATGCTTGGAGGTTCGTGTTGCTCTGCTGAGAGCAACATTCAGTCGTCATGTCGCACTGATAATGAGTACGGGAAATACAAGGCTGCTCACGCATTAATTAATAATGCTATAAATTCACAGGGTATATGGGATTGTTGCTACATGCTCCAACCTGGATGAATTTCGTGTATTTAATTCACGGAATGGGATTGTTGCCACATGTTCCATTCTAGGTGAATTAGTAAAGTAATGAAGTATTCAACACTTATTAATGGCTTTTATCTTTTACAAGATGTTAGCGCATAATTTTCTGGTTTTTTTACAATTTAACCTTAAATGAAAATCCACCATCAACAAAAGGATAAAAACTGTTTGGTAACCAAACTCACTTTATAATCACAATACCGAAATATATGATAAAAGCACGGTTACGGATCTTCTATTTTTAAGAACCGTTATTAGATCCAAGTTTCTCGGTACAAGATCAAACAAGGCAATGATTATCGTAATAATCAATCTTGATTACAAGGTTTATGATAAAATCACAAATAACTTGTTGATCTAAAAAGGCTTATGTTTATCGAAAATAAATAACCTTTTAATCCCGGAAAATCAAGTTTTAAAGTTACACCAAGATCAAAACACAAGAATAAAAATCTTCAAATCTTCAAAGTCTTCAATCTTTGATTTAATCTTCAAAGTAACAACATGCAACAACAAACTTGATTCCTTATTGATTTGTCGCATAGAACGGAGTCTGTTAACAATGTCAAATCAATAAATCTATCTTACGGATCTAGAAAAACTTAGATCCGTAGAAACGTTAAATCTTTGATCTAGTTTGAGTGAGCCTTATATCAGAAGAGAAGGTTCTCAAGAATAAACAAACTAGGTGCAATCAAAGATTCAACAACCGTTAGTCAATCAAATCAATAATCGAAAACTAAAATAACAATGCAATCATCTAGTTTCCCACCAACGATACTCGTAGAGCTTCTTGATCCTACGGAAATCTTTAATCGAGCGGTCGTAAGAGATTTCGCCTAATTAGGGTACTTTCCTCTCCGGATATACGGCTCCACCAGTAACTAACAAAGAGATGTAGTTTCTTTGGCTCTTAGGATAGTTTGCTTGAAATGCAAACTTGGGTATTTATAGACCAAGGAAGTTTGGACACCATGGAATTTCCAAAACCGAATATTCTCAAGATATGCAATATATTTTCAAATCGGTTTCCATAATTCTTGGAAATGCTTTGTCCAAAAATAACCGAAATCTCACTAGAAAATCTCCAATTAGTAAATGCACATTACCAATTTTTATTCTCCAGAGATATGCATAAAACTAACAACCTTAATTAAAATATTCTTAATTTATTTTCGGTCCGGGATCTCCTTGAGTAATTAAGGAATATCTTTGAAAAATAAAAGATATGAATTACTAACCATGTTCAAAGTATGTCGACATCTTTTTTTATGTAAATCCTCTTTCATATTTACAATCTTGGAACCGATTATACCACACTTCCAAACAAGTTTAAAACTGGTTCATCTGTATTCCAAGACAACTATGTGATTGATCAAATATCAATTCACCAATCATGGGTTTACGGTTTTACCAAACACAAGGATCGGTTCTACCTCCATATGGTTACTGGGACCGGTTACATCAATTACCAGGACCGGTTACCATATTCTCATGGTACTAGGTATCACCAGGGCCTACGGCCCCGGCTCAACCATATGCTCACCCATATTGGATTGATGAGTTGAATTTTCATATTCGTGTGAAATAGAATGAATCATTGTGTATTTGATTTTTTTTTTTTTTTTTTTTTTTTTTTGCTTCTTACAACTCAAAAGAAGCTCAAGAGAACACCATAAAAGTTTTCCCTTAAACCTTGGGCACACAAAAATAAATCTTAACAAAATCTAAAATATTGGCTATGACAAACCAAGGAACATTTCCTGCACCGAAAGTTACAATTTTTTCCTTTGAATCATATTATATACTAACCTGCTTGAACTGATTTCTGATTAGCTACATACCATTCACCAGCACAAATTATTGACATGACTTCTGCATAAGAGTTTGTTGCAACTTCTAATCCCCTGCAACATCAAAAATATATGCCCAAGTACTACACCTAACAATAAAATCAGACCCAGAAAGCCTAGGATTTCCTCTTGCAACTTCATCACAACATAGTCAAAATTTAGGGGACCTTGGAAGATGGAAATAACATTCCACAATTTTTCCAATTAGTTGAAATCTACAACCCAAATGACTTCATTACTTGTGCATTCTACTTTCACCTATTCTCTAACTGAATTTAGTTTTTTGTTCCGTATCACTTCCACCTGAAATAATGCCCCGTCAAATATTGCTCGATTTCTAGTGAACCACAATTCCTTTGTACTAACAGCAAAAGATGCCAAATACTATACTTTTTAATAACCTTGCTCTCATGCCTTGGAAATTTCAGCACTTTAGAAAAAAATAAGTATGAGCTGAACACTGAAATATACTCCCCAACCAATCCCATAACTACACACTACTGCTAAATTTCCTTAGTATCTGCGTGTCTGAATTGTCTCTCGAACCCGAATGCCATCTATTTGTTCCGTGCTTTTGTTCTAAACGTTTTCCAACTATGAGAAAACAAAATTCATTTCCCCATCTATTTTATAGACTCTTTACCCACATCAAGCTAACCATATTTCCATCATGTTTGCTTGTCAACACCTGAGCTTGAATCCCCATGGTCTCTTGTCCTCTGCTCATAAGCCTATAACCTTACCAAGTTCTTGTCTGCCTATGCCAATCATGGGTATTTCAAGCCATTTTGAGAAAAAATGATCTAACAGATATAAAAATGATGTCAAGAGTATATTGAGTATATATGATCTAACAGATATACTCTTGGAAAAAATGATGTCAAGAGTACTATAGTATTTCAAGAGTACTATAGTTGTATCTGTTAGAATAATTCTCTCCTTTAGATATTGTGGATTTATCCTCCCTACCTTCTTGTATATCTGATCTAACAGTATCTCAAAAATCTTCATCCGACTCTAATTGGAGATAAATCATTTTATTTAGCGGATTCTTGGAATCTGTGATTCTTTTGGCAACGCACTTTTTGGTAAATCTTATGATTTCTTTCCTTAGTTCAGGTACACAAATACAAATACGATCCAAATTTTCCTTAGTTCTGGTACACAAATACGATCCAAATATCAGCAAACCGAAATCAGTAGATATCAATACAGATGACATCAACATGTAAAGAGGATAATGCAGACGCAATACCTCTACTACACAAACAAATAAACAAAACCATATACTGCGAAATTATGCCAAAATAAACAATACACAAAAAAGCCATTGCCATGAGAACACAACATATTTAGATCCGAATAATCCACGGGAAAAGTTCTTGGTTCCCATTCACCGATTCAATTTCGGCGTTAACTTACACCAACTCCTAACCGCAAAAGGTAGCATTCATTATTACCCGGGCTAAATAAGCATTACCTTCGTCGATTATTACCAACTAATAAACTTCCATTGACGACAGCTTGGAGTCTCAATCTACTCAACCACAATTGATATTGATCTAATCTAAGAGATAATACCAAGGTAATAAGATCTACTCTTGTTAATTCACATGAATCAAAGTTTATTAGAAACTAACCATACTTAGGTGAAGTATCACGGGAAGCAGTTCACGAATAAATGGCAGATTTATGCAAGAGGGAAGAAAAATTTGCAAGTTGCAACCCCAAACATAATACTACAATACTGATTAATACATTGATACAACAAAGCTCCTGCAAAACAAAACCAAGAAAGAACCTAGAAAAATCATAAGAAAGAAATACCTGAGAAAACCGTGCAGAAAGATTTTATAGATACTGTCATTACATGAGATTACTTTTTCTTTCTCTTACTTGTGCAAGTGTAGATATAACACCAATTGACATGCAAGTACATCCAAGCTCACTACGGATGAAATGAAATAGTAGAGGAGATATAATTTTTACTCATGGCAACCAAAGTAAGAGCACAAAAACCAATTAATGTGAAATAAGGACCTGCCAAGCAAAACCGGAAAAAAAAATGGTAAATAGCAGATGCAATCGATGAATCAACGAAAACATGGGGGAGTGTAGCCCACAAAATCGACGGTCCAGTACCGCCTAGAGAGCCACCTACCTCAATAAAATATTAGGTTCTACATCTGAGCATAGAGTTCTTCAAATTTCTATAAGCCTAAAGTTAACAATAAAAGAGGGACGGTGGAGAAGGTTTCCGGATTGTGTTCATTTAGTGAAACTCCAGGAATTTTAGGGAAAGATATTGTTAGAGTATTTATTTGTTTCTGAATTTGGCGGAATGTAACTATAAAAATCAAATAATTATCTATAGCATGATATTCATTTTCCATTACATTGTGATCATTTTTGTTCTTAAACTGCCAAGTGCTCAAATTCTTAAAATTCAACTTCCAAGGATATGCATTTACTTGTAATGAGGGATGCAATTTAAATTGCAAATGGCTTTCAATTCATAAATTTTACAATGTCTCTTCATCCTCCAATCATAGGGTTGGCATATGCCTATCGAGGAGAAAAAAAACTAAATTCAGAACTTCATTGGAAAGAAAGAAGAGCGGAAAAAATTGCCACGTGGACAGTTATGTTTCACCGTATGTAATGCTTCCTTCCATCCATGACGCGCAATCTTCCCTTGTATCTGCTCTGAAATAAACAAACAACTGATTACCGAAGGGATAGAAATAGTGGAGAGGAAACCAATGAAATTTAATATAAAAGCCCTGATGAACAAACAACTAAATACCGAAAAGCAGCACGGGCTAGATATATGTAGACTGAGATTTAAAAATGCTGGTATCTGCAAGTAGCGTTCTCCCAACTAGAAGTATGAACTATATATTAAAATTTTTATGCATAACTGTTTGAGGGTGAAAATGGTTTCTGCTGATTTCGGTAATTTCGGGTGTACGGGTGAGAAACAATTTAAACCCTAAACAATGTACTACAAGGGAGTACTTTAGATTCGAGAGATCAATCTATACAAATCCGACCTAAACCAAGAAATGGTCGTTAGGACTTGCTTGGTTACAAAGTGGAGGAGAATGGGTTGGTTTTGGGGAGGGAAACAAGGAAAGTGATGAGACCCGAGAATAGTTGATTCGGAAGAGTAGTTGTGTTACTACGATTTGTATCGAGAAAAGTGGGAAGGCTAACAAATGGTAAGCTAGCAAGTATTTTCGAGTGTTGTGTATTCCGAATGAACTCGTTGTTCTATGGAAATATGTAAGACCTATTTATACAAGTCGAAGTGAAAAGTACTCGGTCTCATTAAGGAATGGAAAAATGGGTAAGTAAATGGGAGGAGGTGGTAACCGTATGCATGGTATTGATGTTCCATAAAATCGTTAACGTATGGAATTGATGTCCCATGAACGTTTCACCTTTAACTCCTGTATTTACTACCGCCTCACCCTTTATGACACTTTCTTATGACGGGCGTAGTGTACGCTGCACGCCGTAAACCGCCAAACCAATACCCAAAGAGGATCCCCCAGTTTGTGATATGTGTTGATGTCTCGAATGTACATGTAGCATGTTGTTCTTGCCTAGCAAGTCGTACTTGGGAGACTTTCTAGATTGGTGACCTTCGACGGTCGATATTTTGCATCTCAAGAGGAAAGATAGCCGTTGATCGTTGCACGCTTTCGTTTTGGTAGCCAGCGTAGGAAGGCCAAAGCATGGTGGCGTGGATAGGTTGGCATGTCGTTGGCATGGCATGGTTTGGCGTAGCCAAACTTAGGTTTTGGGCCAAAGGTTATCATGCGTTGTCTTGTAACCTTGGATGGCTAGGATTTCCTCAGGGATTGGAGGGGGGCCGTCGATTGTCGCACGCCTTTGTTTTGGTAGCCGCGTAAGGAAGGCCAGCATGGTGGCGCGGCTATGTTGGTTAGGGAAAAGGCAGGGTGTAGTTTAGCTTGGCATGGCGGGGCCAAGGGTGTGCCATGGGTTCATGGCGTGGCTAGCTTGGCTAGGGCCAAGCCAAGGCGTGTTTGGCTTGGCATGTAGGGCCAAGGGTTTGCCATGCGCTCATGGCTTGGCTAGCTTGGCTAGGGCCAAGGCAAGGCGTGTTTGGCTTGGCATGTGGGGCCAAGGGTTTGCCATGGGCGCATGGTGTGGCTATCTTGGCTATGTTCCTTACCAAGCTAGGGTTTTGGCCAAAGGTCATTTGGTAACCTCGGAGCCAAGGGTTTGATCCCGGGATTGAAGGGCGCCGTTGATTATCTACGCCTTCGTTTTTGGAGGCCAAGGGAAGGGCAAGGTGGCACGGCTAGGTTGGCATGGGGCCATGGCAAGGTGCGTTTGGCATGGCGCAGGTTTGGCGCATGGTTTGCCATTGGCACGGGGGTGTGGTTTGGTTTTTGGCATGGCGGGGCCAAGGGGTTTGCCATGGGCACATGGCGTGGCTAGCAGCTAGGGCCAAGGCAAGGCATGTTTGGCGCATGTGGGGCCAAGGGCTTTCCATGGGCGCATGGCATGGCTAGCTAGTCTAGGGCCAAGGCAAGGCGTGCTTGGCTTGGCATGCGGGGCCAAGGGTTAGCCATGGGCGCATGGCGTGGCTAGCTTTGCTAGGGCTAAGGCAAGGCGTGTTTGGCTTGGCATGTGGGGCCAAGGGTTTGCCATGGGCGCATGACGTGGCAATGCTTGGCTAAGGCCAAGGCAAGGAATGTTTGGCTTGACATGTGGGGCCAAGGGTTTGCCATGGGCGCATGGCGTGGCTAGCTTGGCTAGGTGCGGTTTGGTTTGGCATGTGGATCCAAGGGTTTTCCATGGGAGCATGGCGTGGCTAGATTAGCTAGGTCCAAGGCAAGGCGTGTTTGGCTTGGCATGTGGGGCCAAGGGTTTGCCATGGCGCATGGAGTGGCTAGCTTGTATAGGTTCGTGACCAAGCTAGGGTTTTGGGCCATGGGCGCATGTAACCTCGGACGGCTAGGTGCGGTTTGCTTTTGGGATTGAAGGGCAAGGGTTTTGATTGTCGCACGCGCCGTTTTTAGCTTGGCGTAGGGAAGGCCAACAAGGTGGTTTGGCTAGGTTGGCATTTGTGGGGCCAAGGTTTTCATTTGGCATGGAGTAGGTATGGCTGGCATGGTTTGCCATTGGCACAGGGGTGTGGTTTGGCTTGGCATGGAGGGGCCAAGAGTTTGCCATGTGCACATGGTGCGGCTAGATTGGCTAGGGTCAAGGCAAGGTGTGTTTGGCTTGGAATGTGGGGCAAGGTTAGCCATGGGCGTATGGCGTGGCTAGATTGGCTAGGGCCAAGGCAAGGCGTGTTTTGGCTTGGCAAGTGGGGCCAAGGGTTTTCCATGGGCGCATGGCGTGGCTAGCTTGGCTAGGTGCGGTTTGGTTTTGGCATGTGGAGGCAAGGGTTTGCCATGGGCGCATGGCGTGGCTAGCTTGGCTAGGGCCAAAGCAAGGCGTGTTTGGCTTGTCATGTGGGGCCAAGGGTTGCCATGGGTGCATGGCGTGGCTAGCTTGGCTAGGGCCAAGGCGAGGCGTGTTTGGCTTGGCATGTGGGGCCAAGGGCGAGGTTTGGCTAGGTTCATGACCAAGATAGGGTTTTGGGCCAAAAGGTCGTTTGGTAACCTCGGACAGCTAGGATTTGCTCCGGGATTGAAGGGCGACCAGTTGATTATCGCACGCCTTCGTTTTTGGTGGCCGCGTAGGGAAGGCCCAGCAAGGTGGCGCGGCTAGGTTGGCATGGGGCCATGGCAAGGTGCGTTTGGCAAGGCGCGGTAGGTATGGGGGCATGGTTTGCAATTGGCACAGGGGTGTGGTTTGGCTTGGCATGGAGGGCCAAGGGTTTTCCATGGGCACATGGTGCGGCAAGCATGCTAGGGCCAAGCATGCGTGTTTGTCTTGGCATATGGGGCCAGGCTTGCCATGGGCGCATGGCGTGGCTATCTTGGCTAGGGCCATGCCAAGGCGTGTTTGGCTTGGCATGCGGGGTCAACGGTTTGTCATGGGCTCATGGCGTGGCTAGCTTTGTCTAGGGCCAAGGCAAGGCAGGTTTGGCTTGGCATGTGGGGCCAAGGGTTTTCCATGGGCGTGGCTAGCTTGGTTAGGGCCAAGGCAAGGCATGTTTTGGCTTGGCATGGGGCGCATGGCGTGGCTAGCTTGGCTAGGGCCTAGGCAAGGCGTGTTTTGGCTTGGCATGTGGGGCCAAGGGTTTGCCATGGTTGCATGGCGTGGCTAGCTTGGCTAGGGCCAAGGCAAGGCATGTTTGGCTTGGCATGTGGGGCGAGGGTTTGCCATGGGCGCATGGCGTGGCTAGTTTGAACAGGTTCGTGACCAAGCTAGGGTTTTGGGCCAAAGGTCGTTTGGTAACCTCGGACGGCTAGGATTGGCTCCCGGATGGAAGGGAGACCATTGATTGTCGCACGCCTTTGTTTTTGGTAGCCGCGTAGGGAAGGCCGGCAAGGTGGGCGGCTAGGTTGGCATGGGGCCATGGCAAGGTGTGTTTGGCTGAATGGTTTGCCATTGGCACAGGGGTGTGGTTTGGGCATGGTTTTCCAGGGTTTGCCATGGACACGGGGTGCGGCTATCTTGGCTAGGGTCAATGCAAGGTGTGTTTGGAGGAATTTGGATGGCATGGTTTGCCATTGTTCGCACGGCGTGCTATCTTAGCATGGTTGGCATTTTGAAAGTTGTTGTAAAAAGTGGTAAGAAAGATACTCCGTTAACCGAACTCTCGGACCTCCATTAAGGATTTTTTTAGAATCGCGTGTTCGAAAAAGTAACCGAACTACACTTTCGGAAGAGTTCGGTTACATATGTTCTTCACACAAGGTAACCGAACAAGCACAAATCTACTCTAAAAATTCACATTGTTTTGAATATTTGGACCAATTTAACCAACATTATCTAAGTTTAGAGCATACAGGTACCCAAATAGTCTTCCGCCGGTTGTGGTTGGTAAAATCCATCGTTTTCACCATCTTGATATTGGCTTTGGGGAAGAATACATTCACCATCTAAGAAATAGTCCATATCCGGATCATTGTGAAGATTGACATATACTCTAGGAGAGGAAGGAGATGAAGATTCAGATGAGCTATCATCAATTGAATCATCACTTGAATAGTCTAGATTAGTGAACTCAAAAAAAATTTTATTTTCCATGTTTGTGTTCTTCATCTTCTCTAACTTTTCTCTCTCAATAATTCTACTTCTTTTTAAAAAAATCTGATTTTTTTAATCTCAAATCTTTATTCAAAATCATTTCACTAATCACACTAACTAATATTAACACTAACTAATCATTAACCATTGGTATAGGTTGACATTCAATCTACAAGAAATGGAACCACATAAATTGCAATCGGAAAAAGTTGATTACATGATAATTTTATCGGGAAAACCGAACTCAAAGTTCGGTTTGTCAAGCAATTTGACAACTAATAGAACTTTTACGTACACTAAATCAAAATTTTATTGACGTAAGTTCGGTTAGATAGTCGTTGGTATGAAGTTTATAACCAACCGAACTCATGGACCCTAAAAGTTCGGTTATATGATAATTTTATCGGGATAACCGAACTCATAGTTCGGGTTTGTCAAGTAAGTTGACAACTAATCAACTTCGTACACTAAATCAAAATTTTTATTTACGTAAGATTCGGTAGCTAGATAATGGGTTGGTATGAAGTTTGCGAACCAACCGAACTCATGGACCCTAAAGTTCGATTTATATGATAATTTTATCGGGATAACCGAACTCATAGTTCGGTTTGTCAAAGTAAGTTGACAACTAATCGAATTATACGTACACTAAATCAAAATTTTATTGTACGTAAGTTCGGTTAGATAGTGGTTGGTATGAAGTTTGCGAACCAACCGAACTTTATACACTAATGTGAAATCTTATTTTACATAAGTTGATTACCTCGGTTGCAAACTAACCGAACTTATAGACCCTAAAGTTGGTAACATTTCATCAAACTCAACATAACAACGTAATCCTATTTACGAGAGTTCGGTTACTACTCCGTTAATCCTTAGAACTTCAAAACCTCCATTAATGGAGAGTTCGGTAACTCACGTGTTCGAAAAAGTAACTTAGAACTACACTTTCGTAAGAGTTCAGTTACATGTTCTTCACACAAGGTAACCGAACAAGCACAAATCTACTCTAAAAATTCACATTGTTTTGAATATTTGGACCAATTTAACCAACATTATCTAAGTTTAGAGCATGCACAGGTACCCAAATAGTCTTCACCGGTTGTGGTTGGTAAAATCCATCGTTTTCACCATCTTGATATTGGCTTTGGGGAAGAATACATTCACCATCTAAGAAATAGTCCATATAGGATCATTGTGAAGATTGACATATACTCTAGGAGAGGAAGGAGATGAAGATTCGAGATGAGCTATCATCAATTGAATCATCACTTGAATAGTCTAGATTAGTGAACTCAAAAAATTTTTATTTTCCATGTTTGTGTTCTTCATCTTCTCTAACTTTTCTCTCTCAATAATTCTACTTCTTTTTAAAAAATCGATTTTTAATCTCAAATCTTTATTCAAAATCATTTCACTAATCACACTAACTAATATTAACACTAACTAATCATTAACGAAAAATAATCAGAGGGTAATTTAGGTATTA